>OX454525.1:61334843-61847317 GCA_949715645.1 Portevinia maculata | reverse complement strand
ATACGTGATTTTTACATTTCTTTATCGTCCCGTTTTATGTTCCTAAACCATTAAATAGAGCACCTACCTCTTCCCACCCAATTTTCTGCGAAGTCTCTTTTGAAATTGGTTGCCAAGCTAACATTTCATTTTTCATTAGCTTCACTAGCCTCTTCATTGGCATATTATTATTTCACCCTTAAAAATACAATTTAAGTAAATCTATCGATACATTATACAAAACTTACATTTGAAACAGATTTTTAATGCCTGGCGTTCACTCATTCCTTATCGACAAACTAAAACGATTAGCCGGAACATCGATAAAAAAACTTAAATGCCAACTTAAAAGCTTTCATTAATTGATAACACAATTAACTTAATTTATCCAATACCAAGCGTATCTATACATCGGCATGATGTCAATTTATAAATCAATGCAATTAAATTAAAAATCCTTCTTTAACAGTTCACAAGGGTGTATCTTTTGGCAGCAGATTTTAATCTCATTTAATAAAACAGTCCAGTATCCGATACCGGCATGCATTGGATATAGATACCAACAACCGACGCGACGCTCCCTCAATACTAAATTATTCAATAAGTTGTTATCTGCCGCAAACTGCTATTTGCATTGCTTCAGTGAAAAGGCGGGTGTTGCATGGGGTTGAAAAAGGCGCTGCAATAATGCTGCCCCATTGATGGTAGGTATAAAGCAAATATGTATAATTTGATTTGGAATATCAAAACCAAACGCTGAAACCATTTTTCTGCAATTACTTTTCTATACCCTAAGGCTGATTTACACATATATATATATATATATATATATATATATACATATTATGTTTATTTTTTTCTGATAATAAATGGTGATATGTGCAACATTAGCAGCACGCATAGACAAGTGGTATGGGTTTGAGCACCAAGGAAAAACAAACAGAGTTTTTACTGGTTCAATCAACCATATATGTGTGCACACCGTGAATATTAAATTTGGAATAGAGAAGATCAAAAATAGTTTTGCATTAAATTCAAATCAAGTGAAAACAAATTTGCAATCAAGCTCACACTATTTCTTCTATTGAATCTTTTTCAATCTATAACAATTTATATAGAAAATGTATGTTTTTTATGTGTTTTAAATGCAATTTTATGTGAAATGAATACTAATTGCATAGAAAATTGGACAATGTGCCATTGCGTTTTAATATAAATTAGCTTAGCATAAAAACTGTACACCATTACAGTACATATAATTACAATCGAGGGGTAGTATAATTAAGTTTTTGTTTGTTTGTTTTTGGTGAACGATAATTAAATACATATTTTTGTTTTTATATTATCACAGTTTTCTATGTAATATAACATTGTTTACATTTAGTTATAATTTGTCTTATAATTGGCATTGATTTATATATTTCTTCAATAAACTAATCGAATCATTTTTGTTTTAAAAACAATGATATCCTCGTGATATATAATGTTTTGAATTTTGTTTAAGTAATTTTGATTTTGTATTGACTATAATAATATTTATTTAAATATTTATAGTTAAATTTAAATTTAGGTACATGAATTGTTAACAAGTTTTTTCTATTAGCATTCTTAATTTAACTTTTTGTTTTGTTGTTAGAAAATATGTTATTATTGAGCTACAAGAGTTTTAATTTATTTTGCGGTGATTTTAAAAGCAACATAATGTATTGGGAAGTATTGGAAAGTATTTTTAGAGAATACTAATTTTGGCGCATTGTGCAATGAAAATGTAAATCTGTTTTGGGAAAATTTACCTATATTCTTGTGTGTGTCGTTTTATGCCTGGTTAGTTGATGGCCTCCCATAGTGTTCTAAGACTTGGTTGGCTTGTTACCTTAATGTATATAATTTATAATATATAAGTTTACGTTAATGCTCATATTTAAATGCGGGTACACAAAATAAACTTTTTATTGAATAGAACGAGCTTGAATGTCGAAAAGATAAAACCGATGACGATAAGCTATTGTTACATATGCCACTAGCTTTTAGAATTAAGAGAAACTAATAAATCAATGCTTCTACAAGAAATTCCATCCTATTCCTTGCAGGAACTATAAGGGCGTAATTTCCACTTATTACTGCATTGATATCCTTCAAAACTGCCCGGCAGAAAGACAATTGAACACATTTTAACCCTGAATCAAATCCTAGAAAAGATCAATGAATTTCAAGCCTAGACTCTCTACGTCGTATTAATTAACTTCAAGGCATTGTTACAATCGATTACGACAGTGTCTTTGTTTGCTTCACCCATGGGCCAATGCTCGGGAGTTTTAATCTGAGGTGCGAGGCAATAACGCTCAATTTAGTTTTGAAATAACCCCAAACAAAATCTTCAACAATTTTTTGTTGTAAATTTTCATCGTTTTGGGTATTACATCCTTGTCAGGGTTCGTTTTTATATTTAACAAATACTGTTTGATTCGAAAAAGTAAGCTGACATAGACGCCTGCTATATAACTAGCACCTACCCTTAGCGGAGTAACAAAAAAACAACTTTCATTATAATTTGATGATATTGGCTTTTTATAGTATAGGTGGTATGGAGTTTGGGGCGTTTAACAAAGTATTTTTGGGTTTTATTTTTATCTTGTTGTTTACTTTTGGGCATTAAGAATTTTTTTTGGCAATAACGCCTTATTTTATTGGCTCAACATTGTTGCCCAACCAATTCTATTACTTTTCTGCAATTCAGCAACATCATGGATTCACCCATAAGTCATTGTCTGCTTTCATAAACAGAGGAGGTTGTTATACTGGCTCACCACTGTCACGAAACAAATGCTATTGCCCTCCAGGAATAGCATTATTACAATTAAGCAACGCCGATCAAGATCCGCTTAGTGGGTCCAGCAACGAATACTTGCTGATCGGGCAAACAGAGCCGACTCTCGGCGCCCCACGATGGCTTGAAAGGTTTATCTTACATAACCAAGCACATGTTTGATAAAACCTAGCGATTCGAAATAATACCACATTTTTTCGATTTGGGCGTTTATAGATCTGGTCCGCCTGTAATGTTCCCCGTTTTGTCCTAAACGAATATTGGCAGGTCACCCGATTTCTGATCATTTCATCACTGAGGCCGATCAAATGCTGCTGTTGTTGCGTTTGTATGATCTACAAGTTTTAAAGGCCTGCCAATGTCTTACGGTTTGACACGCCCATGCTCCCATTATTGAATTATTGATTGGTCGACCTTTAACGATACCAATGATTTCCAGTCGTGTCAACAAACTGGCGTGCATACACACTTACTGTACAGTTTCAAGACGTTAAACCTGTCGCAAGGCACTGTGTTTTAGGGTACATTGTGAAATTCTAAGCCTTTTACCTGCATGGGAAAACTGGTCTGTTAGTTATAGTATGTTAATAGCTGCAATATGAAAAATGACTATGAATTTATTTTTATCGATTCTCTTCATTCGCTTTCACGAGTGAATAGCATCCCTAAATCACTTAGCAATATGTTAGTTTTCATTCGCAGTGATGAATTGAAAGCTAGTGTCACAATAATGTTCCTTTCTCACTTTTAAATGAATCCATCATAAAGAATTCCATCCTTATTGAAATGGAAATGAATATTAATTTCAGTACTGAAACTAAAAATACTAAATTTTTTTACTTTCAAAAGGCAAACTTCTTTGACCTTTTTAGGTACTTTTAATTGGTCCGATGAATTGTTGGGTCTTAATCAAAAGCATTAAGAATATGCATTTTTCATCAATAATTTCGAATCGAAAATCAATTTAGTTAGTAAAGACTCCGTGGTACAATTAGCAATTATCTCATTTGAAAAATTTAGAACGCGCAAAGTTTTAAATACATTTTAGCAATCAAATAATTATTAAGAATATGCCCTTTTCATTCCCTTTGTGTAAAGACTTTTTCATGAATGTTGAAAACAATATTAAATGCGGCAGCAAAAAAGTTTTGGTTTTTTTTCAATGTGAAAAAGAAAAATCTGCTTCATTTCCTAAAAATATGTCACATAGGAATACTGATGTATCAGATACAGCTTCCACACTCGAATTGTAATTCAATTTCTTAGAGTCCGTATAGATTAGATTAGATTATATAAGATTCTTTATTTCATGAAATATATGTATAATAGTTTGTGTTTGAGAACACGAGCCGTCTGCGTCCGTATATACAATTATACATCCCCTAGCTCAAATTGGTCTGGTTAAAAAAAATGTTTAGGCATTAACAACCTAAGTAGGGCGGGTAACTTAGCGTCTTCGAACATTTGCCTCTCTATTGAGAGTATTAGTCAGGTTGATACAGACTTTAGCAAGGCGTTCGACTCAAGGAACCTGTTTTTATAACTTGAGATATTTGGCTTTCGCTCTTATTTTTGTAGTTGAATCTTCTCATACCTTAGTGGTAGATCTCAAAAAGTAAATATTAGTAACTAACATTTAAGATTTCTTCAATGTGATTCTGGTGTACCCCGGGGTAGGCATTTGGGACCTCTTAGTTTTAATAACTTTACGAACAATACGACATAAAACATTCCCAGTACCCTTTATAAGCTGATGATCTACAAATGTTTTAGAAGGAATCTATAGAAGATTGTTAGCTCGTTCAGTCCGACATAGATCGGCTCGCAGAATAATGTAGTTCGAACAGCCTTAAGTTCATATAAACGTAAGAAAATTCTATAGTCCGCTTTAGCGAATAGTTGAATACCCTATTCCTATTTCTATTCCCCAAAAAGTGGGCGCGCCAAAAATCATGGTTAAAAAGGATATTGTCTACATATTTTTTAATATAAAAAATCTGAAACCTAGCTTCTTCATCCATTTGCTTGTGCGAAGTGGAAGTTACGTTCAATTTTAACCCGAACCCGAACTGCAAATATGAAAAGCTTCTCACCAAAATTGATACTCTTGGAAATTTGTCAGACATTCGCAAGAGATGGGACAGTGGAAAATGTAAAACAAAGCCGCTGAAAAAGTAAGCGTGTCAAACAACTTTGTATATGGATTTGTTATGAATGGCTTTATTTATATACTTGTCGCAGAATTAGACTTACATTTCCATTGATTTCTTCAACTTTACACTTGATCATTTCGAGGCCCTGAAAGTATATATTTTAAAGGGCCATGCCCAAAAATGGTGCCTTTTTTTTTGATGGCACACCAACGCGACCTAGCAGGATGTGTAGAGTACTTCAATACAAACAATATTTACCAGCGCAGCTCAGCTCTAAAGTACATCCGCCTCGAGTTATGCGCCCTAATCTAATAGGACGTATACATAGTTTTCCTAATTACATAAATACGTGTTATAGATTAAGGCGCAGAACTCCAGACGGATGTACTTTAGAGCTGAGCAGCCGTAATAACTATTGTTTGTATTGAAGTACTCTACACATCCTGCTAGGTCGAATTAATGTGCCATCAAAAAAAAGGGACCAGTTGCTCATACATTTCAGGCAAAGCCCTTTCAGCTTCCATTTTAGGGCCTGCAAATGGACAACGGTCAGACGGACGGATATCGCTAGATCGACATAACTTTCTATGCTGATCACAAATGTTTTTTCTTCAAAGTAGCAAGCCAGTTTTTTGTTTCTACCCACATAACACAGGCAAATTCAAAAACGTTGAAAAAACAACTTAGTACCTCGATTTGGCATAATTCTCTTTCGAAATTTATATCGGCGAATATTATGTGAATCACGAAATTGATATTAGCTGACGTTTATTTACAAAAGTCCTGTCCAGAGATGGCTGAAATATGTTTTTTTTACATCTGCTATGGATTTTGGTACCTTCGTGAGGTAGATTACTCTGCCATCTCTGTTTTTAACTCTTAAATTAAATTTGCTCCTAATTTCACATTATAAGAAATGGCGGTGACCATGCAATGGTACTCTAACTGAGAATTTGTATGTGAGCATCTAATTTGACTTCTTTGTCAGAGTCATTTCAAAGCCATTTTACAGCCGTTTTAACCACATTTTTAATCGAAGATTTGGATAAACAACATTACTGAAAGTAATAACTGTTCATACAACGTAAGGCTAAGTGCGTGGCCATTGAGCGACGAGTGGACTTTTATAATTATTGAATTGAATTATTAAGGAGTATGTTGTCTTCATATTTTGTTATACACTTTGTTTTCATTTTCTAAGGAATTTAACAAAAAATTATTTATGTTAACATTTTTTGTTGATCAGCGATGAAATAAAAAAATTAAAAGAAATTTGAATGCAGAGCGACGTTGGATTGTCGCTTAGCAAGTACGAATATACAACCATACCATTTCATATATTTTAATTTCTTTCGGCGCCCAGTCGCAAATAGCTGGTAATGGGGACCGTTATTTAAAAATGTTGAAAGAGTTTTTTTTTACCCCGAACTGCGTCGAGTAAGTATCCGTTTCAACAGCATTAGGTTTCAGCAAGGTGAAGGAACTGCACACATAGCCAGACCGGTTATCGCGGAGCTCCGACGAAAATTCCCAAAAAATTAATATCGAGAAACTCCACTTTCCGCTGGCCCCCAAGGTCACCTGACCTGACTGCACCAGACTTTTCTTTATGGGGTTATCTCAAGCAAGAGGTGTACAAAACGAAACCAATTAATTTGACTAAATTGAAGCAGTCTATTAAAACAAAAAATTGTCTAGGTGCGACCCGTAAGGTCCACACGACTAACTTCCCAGTGGGATCAATATGATTTATGCGATTAGTGGGACATTTTGAAATGTGGTTAACCATAAGCTCTTTAATATTGTTAATGGCAATGAAATGTTGTTAATAACAGCGAAGTGTGATATATATTAATGAAACCATTGTTATGAACACGGAGTCCTGTACATTTGTATGTATATGAAATGTCGGAGCACAATGTAATAATGATTTTACCAATGACAAATGACAATAAATAGTACAAATAAAGGCAAATAATTTTAGTTATTTATTTACTAACAAAAAACGGCTGGACCGATTTCGCAAACTTAATCAGTTATGAGTTACGTAATTACGCTTCGAATAAACCCGGTCCCATGTCAATATCACCTATGGTTCTCGAGATAATCGTGTCACACAGACATCTCTATAGAAACGCTGGATTTGGATTCTGGTGACCTTGAAACGTGGAGATATGTCAAAATCCGCGATTCACAAAATCGGCCCCATTACAAGAACTTCCACTGGGAAGTTAATAATTGAGACGAACCCGGCTTCAGCCCTTCAGGCCGCAATGAATAATTTTCTGATCAGGTGTCGCATATGCATGGATGCTTCAAAAACGATTTGTTATAAAAAATAAAATTGAATTTTGTATACAATAAAAAATAAATAAATGAAATACATTGATTAAAAAAAAGGTCTTTAAATTTCTTATTGTAGCATAATTGGTGCGCCATCTTGTATTACAAATATTTACATATTTATAAAAAAAATTATTAGAGCAACATGGAACAGGTACAAATTGTGATCAAATCTACATCAGGCTAAACATTGACACTACAATGCTCACTCAAAACCCGAAGTTCAATAGGAAACACTGCGAGGATCATCTATTTGAAATTTCACAACTGAGAGGAGAACATTTGACTGGAAGCTGTACTTTACTGTTCTGATTATATATGCTATATGCATGCTATCAACAAACAGCGGACTGGGGAAAAATATTGATATTGGTAGGGGAAACTTCGAGGTACCTAGGAATTTCACCTACATCGAAATAAGTATCAACTTCCCGAATGCAATCTCAGTTAAAAATTTTTTGGAATGAATTAATCTAGGAATGCGTTTCTATTTCGTTTATGCAAAACAACGAGGTTCACAAATCCTTACCACGAAGATTAAATGCTAGCTCGACAAAACACTTATCTTGCCAGTTCTGCCTTATTTCGCCGATAAGCAGGATAACAGAGCTTATACTAGGCTTCCCTAGTAAAAAAAATCTTAAAGGCCAAGCTATAGCATTTGTCTGAAAAACTGGAAGCAGGGGGTTGCAGAAAATGGAAGTTTGCAGTGTGTCAGACAGCGTACGTCCATGAGTCGGAAGCCCGTACAGTAAGTAAGAAATAATAAACTGCAAGTAATTCAGCAACAGGTAAAACCAAAACCCTAGCGAACTTCAATACTAAGCCCATACCGATTTCTCCCTTAAACGAACTAACTTGATTTTCATTTTAATAAATCTATAAGCCGTCGAATTCCCAAAACTCTCGCTACTAAATTTCGTAGCTAGTTACTCCATAAATTTAAAATGAAAAAAAAATCAATTTCACATAAACCCAACACTGTGATCCCCCCGTGTACATGGTTTCCATCCTTTCTTCACACATCTACAAAGGTATTTACATATATGTTCGTCCTTGATGACAACACAAGTTCCACAAGCACTTAACCACCTGTATGAGGTGAAAACTTGAATTCCAGCATAAAAGCCAACAAATTGATTTAAGTGCTCGTTGTTTATGTCATCGTCGTTTTCACAAGAACATTTCTCAACGAATTCGATTGCAAAGTTTAAATGCAAATTTATTCATCCAAAGCAAAAGCAAGTGTTATTATACTGCTCGCAAAAGGACATCGATGAGTGGTAGGCCCTTTAATCGTCGAACAGAAATATTAGAATTGAAAAACTTTTTCATTAATTCCCAACACACAAGTAAGCAAATGGAGACAAATAAAATTTCCCATTCCATTTCCATATTTCCATTAGCTTGAGCCCAAGTGAACATCGTGTGAAATCCTTTTTCATCCCAAGGGAGATGAAAGGCAACCTAATTTCAAGGATTTTTTTTCGCTTGCACACACTTTATGTACATTCTGCATTCCTTCCGTTTTTCGTCCTTGGAGTCGGCCTAATTGATTTTGATTAAAGTTAGTTTTTGTTTTTGTGTCGATTTGAATTGGAATCCAAAGTTAAAGTCGAAAAATTGTATTTCGGTAAAATAATACTGAAAATCAATTTTTCTTAAGGTCTAATAATTCTCATTCATTCACCTAATGTCCTAGTACAAACTAATTATTGCTTATAAGTTCTTTTTTCTTAAATTATACAATTTATACATGCGTTTATTAAATTTACGTTAAACTCAGAGTAAATATTTATGATGCCACTAGTTTTATAAATTCAGTATAAATAAACAAATTCGAATTAAATTTATTTAATTAAAAACTTAATAATTATTTGCTACGTGTAAACGTATTTATGTGCATTTTTTTGTATAATAGTTAGCTTGCCACTAAGCATCTAATGTTAGGTTTCGTTTCAGAGATAATTTGGTCGAGATACACAGCACAGGAGTCCCATATTTTTGTAGATGGAATTTCGTCTTCGTTTCGCTGGCCATGGTCCGGATGTGTCGTTGGCCAGAGCGGCGTTTCTTTCTATTTAAAATAAATAAAAATTAGAAAAATATATTAATATGTGAACTATCAAGTAAGAGAAATTTGTTTTTTAAATTAATTGAAATTTTGATGACCCTTCAACTAGCAATTATTGAGACTGGATCTGCAGTTGATTCGCATTGTTACACAACAAGTAGTTTGGATTTAGCATTTGTTGTGAAAGGCTATGCTTAAATTAAATATGAATATAACAATTTTGAATATCTAGCGGCAGCTGTTTCCAGGTATGTTTGTTTTTTTTGCAGGATTCTTGTTTAAACGGTGCGTGTGAGATACGTACTCTACTGCTGTGTGTTTTTGGTATACATAATAAAAATGACTTTTTTCAGATTAGGTTAGGTTAGGTAGATGGATGCCCTTGTGATGGGTGTCACGGCTCACTTAGACCAACAGTTTATGTCCATTGTGTCCATTTTACGATTAAGATTTAAAATTTGTTGGGAACCTGAAAAAGAGAAATAAAAGAAACTGCTGTTTAACAGCTCAGAACCACGCGAATTCATATGTGAATCTCCGGAGTTTTTTCAGCTCTAAAGCTTCTCAAAGAAGAGCTACTACACAGTGTCCTGTAAGGATCCCCGTGAGTGTTTGGATTTTTTCGGATTAGGTTGACTTATTGACTGTTCTCTTCTGAGTGTCGTGGGGTACGCACCTCTTTTGAAAGCTCTTCTTGTTAAAATGAGTTGTTCTATTTGTTTTGAAAACATTGAAAGAAACCTCAATTCTAAGATTAACTGTGTGAATTGTAAGGGTCTGTTTCATTATAAATGTGTGAATATCCAGAAAATTGATGCTGAATTCATGAAAGCTAATGCTGTGCCATTTCGTTGTGATAAATGCGCAGTGCTTCGACGAAAATCTCTGCATATGGCGGAACCTGCTGTGAACGTCAACAAGCAGGCACCAACACCTTCTATCAATAGTCGCAGAGATTAATTGGGACCTGGATTTGCTAAGATCTTGGTTTGCTGAGCATAAATTGGTCATAAGTCCTAAAACAAAATTTATGTTTTTTAGTTTGGCTGGGCAAAGCAATTTCGATACCGATATTTTTTTTCATGCACCGGAGTGTCCCAAATTTAGACTCAATAATTGTGCTGTGTATTCCTTAACTACTTTCTGTAGCGACCTTAAATGTAGTGATAATTGTTTTCCTGTTGAAAAAGTAGATGAGTTCAAATATTTGGGATTAATCTTAGATTCCAAAATGTCTTTTTATAGCCATACCGAGGCGTTGAGAAAATATTTTCGCCTGATATTGGGATATTTTTTTTATTTGAGAAGTGTGTGTTCTACGAAATTATTGACTTCAATATACTATGGGTTATTCCATTCAAAATTGCAGTACGGTATTAGTTGCTGGGGTGGAACCTATTTTAATAAAATCCAACCCCTTCTTACTCTGCAAAAATATATCATAAGAAAAATCTGCTTAAAAAATCGCATTCAGCATAGTTTTCCACTGTTTTGTCATTTGAAAATTCTTCCAATTCGTCATTTATATTGTTTTAAAGTGTTAAAAATATTTTTTGTAAGATCCGGCAACCTTAATTATAGAGTGCTTAACAATCATAATCTTCGTGGTAATTCCTTGAATCTAGTGTCTGTGCCTGCATTTCGTACTACATCTTTTCGTAATTTTTATTCAGTGCTTGTTTGTCGCCTATTTAATAAATTGCCTGTTCCTTAGAGAAATACGCTCACTAAAGATGTTTTTGACACAACTAAAAAATTGGCTATATAGGTTCAAATTTGATGATATAGAAGCTCTCTTAAATGTACTGTCCTAAATATTTAAACAATTTATTATATCGTGGTAGTTTTAAATTATCTTAATTTTTCTTTTCGGGTTCAATCTATTCTTCTTTCTCTTGCTGCAATTTGTATTTTTACGATATTTTCTTTGTATTTATATGGTATTTTATCTTTCTTAAATTATTACTTTTTTATTGTTATATTGTGTAACTTCCTTGATTTAATAGTCTTTAGTCACCCCAACTTTAATTAAATTTTGTTGAGCCCGTTTTTGTTGAGGTGACAGTTAACACTATTTTTATTATTTTTTTTTAATTAAAAATATCAACTGCCACTATAATTTTCTTTATGCTTTTAATATTATAGAATATGCATTCCTAGGCTAAGATGTATTATTATAACATTGTTGAGAAATAAATACTTACTTACTCACTTACTTACTTATATTTTCAGAATATGATGGCTACGTAATTTGATTCAGATAAAGCCGGGTCTAACCCAAGGGAAACCGCTGATAGCCGTGAAGAATATTTTCCTAATCAGGAAAATGTTTATTCAGATACTGAAATATTCGAATATGTATATAACTATAGAATAGAATAGAGACTGTGAATCTGATGATCATGATGAACAAGACTTTTTTTTATAAGCAAAATACTGCTGTCGCCCGTCATGGGGCCTGTTGTATAATTTGTGAATTATTGTTGATGGGGCCTAACCCAATAACCACCCATTTATCACCAGATGATACATTTTTTATATTAAGAGTACCGCTAGGATCACTCGATTAATTTTCTACATCTGCCCGTAAGCCTGTCGTGACGGTTAGCAGTTGAATTTTATCTTTCTCACAGTACTTGTTTAAGACTATTATTATTATTAGTTGTAGTTAGTCCATTTCTTAATCAAGTTTTTTGAACTGCAATTCTGTGACCCACTGTACTGGCCCAGAGGGAATGTGTTTTCTCAAGGTTATCACAACAACCATCCACTTGGCATCGTGTTATGCCAACTCTTATAAATTACCATCGGCTATTTTGTTGTTGTGATTAGCATATTGGTAGATACACATTTTCTCTGTGCGCAGTACTTTGGGAATTAATATTAAACTCTCTTTCACTTGGAAAGAAGACTTTGTCGTAAGAACACATTTTGGTAATTGGTATCATAAATTATAAATACATTTATATCAAGAATCGCTGACATTTTTTGCATTTTATTCACCTGTTGTGTTGTTCCTGTATCGAATCTAAAACAGTACTGCTTAAACGTGATGGATGTAAGCATTGCGGCCTTTCCAAAATAAGTCGCTCAGGGTTCCTATACACCGTCCTCTGGACTTCCAGCTCCGAATTTGTTCTGCCGTTATTGTAGTCCATTTTAAGAAGGCATCCACTATACAGAGGATGTACGTATATTTCTACCCAGTCTGTGATTAGGGATTGAGGTGGTCTATGTGGTGTGTCCTCAGCGGTGAATCTTCTTTATCGATAGAGTAAATGAATACCTGCTGACACCCAGGGTTCCGCTCCGTTAGTATGCAATGTCTTCAGTTCCTCTGACACATCTACTATTTCTCTATTTCTCGTAAGGGAGAAAGTAGTCTCTGCTGTTGACTTCTTACATCGTTTTTATTCTAAAATGCACACGAGATTTCGATAATGCTAGATTTCATCGTGCAGGTTTAGAAAACGAGATTTTTAAAAGCGCTCCATCGTACTCAACCCTGTCCATATATCTGTTCAAATCCACATACAAAAAGACAAACTTTACAATTTTCATATACATAAATGTATAGGTAAAGCAAATGCACTACTAGAGTTTATCAAAAGCAACTCCTCAGATTTCAGAAGATCCTTATATTCCAAGGTTATATATCTATCTTTACGCTTAAGTCTTTTTTTTTAATTGAAATAAAGACCAACCCAATATAAATCATCATGTTTTGGGGACACAATCCCGAAAACCAAAATCTCGAAAATCCATAATCCCGAAAATCCAAAATCCCGAAAAACTAAAATCCCGAAAACCCACAATCCCGAAAATCCAAAGTTCCGAAAGACCAAAATTCGGGATTTTGGCTCTCTATATGGATCGTTCTAAAATCGAAACGAGTGTGGGAGCTAGAATTTCAACATGACAATACCTATAAGAAAAAGCGCCATTGTACTGCAAGCACAGCTCCACGCCAATCAAGAATGCGCCAGCCACATCTATACATGTGGTATGTTGCTCAGATTTGTAGTCTAAATCTGAGTAGGCATGATAATAAAAACTTAGTAGATTATATAACTTGTCACCCAGGTTTAAGATATCACCTTAGCAAAATGAAAATACCCGACTTCCCAGAGTGCCGGCTATGTTTTGAAGAAGACGAAAGACCAGAACATATATTATGTGAATTTCCAGCCCTCAATATAACTAAAAAGAAGTTCTTTGTCAGGGGACAACAAAGTTCCGAAGATATATAGAAATCCCCTGCTGGTAAACTTGTCTGATTTATACGGAAAGTAGAAATTAAACTATCCTTAATATTTTCTTATGAGTCGAAGTGCCTAAGAGAACCAGAAGTTTTAAAAAAAAGTATTTTTGTTTTGCAGCTTTGTGCTCCTTATGTTAGAACATGCATGGACTGTCTAGAGTTCTAACACTGCGTGAAATGTGAATTTTTAAGATTTGATCTTTGCCATTTGTTAAATAATGTCATCAAAGTCCATCAGTCTTATCGATCGAACAATATTAATTTACTAGGAATACAAACTCTTGCATCGAAAAGAAACATCTAAAAAATTTTCGAGATATTTTTTGTGCAACTGTCGAGATATTTTATGTGCAACTGTCAACTTAATCATTTGTATTTCTATCCTCTTTCTGAATCATTAAGAGCGAAATCACTGTTATTTGATAGTCATCATAGTACTATATACGGCCAGCATGAACATATTTCATTGTGTAGCAAAACGCATAATTTATACTGCTCAGATTTGCCTAGAAATATTTTTAAAATACATTAATTTGTGTTCTCAGCCAATGATTTATATTAAAAGCTTTAGTTGATAAATGAATAAAAAAATAAAAAATTATATACAAACCAAAATAGCAAATTCGAAAGATTAATTTAAATGTCATTCAAATTTCAATTTCACACCACTGTTTCTTACTTCATAATTAGCCACATTTATCCGCCTTTCGGCTTGCTTAAGTCTTTATTACTGCATTTCAAAATGCTGCATAAATAATTCAAAATAATATCACACTTTGTATATAGGTACCTACTTGCACATTAAACAAGATTACACGAATGCTTTGAGTCTCCTACTATATACTCTGCTTATGCCGAAGCTATTACTTATTGCGAACTGCAGTAGCAGTGCAAGTTACAATTTTCAGAAACTCTTAACACGAACAAAAAGCGCCTTAAGGTACAAATGGCGAAATAAATAATTAATTTAATTAGAAGCAACTCTGTGCCGATCTGCACTATACACAAGGAACACTTACTTACTGCAGTTCTACTTTTTTATGAAATTTTTCATACAAATTAAAACACTGAAAAAATCGAATCCTTTTTTTTGAAATTCTGAAAGCATCTGCTGCTGCTGTTTCACATTTCATAATTTTCCCTTTTGCATGGTGGGCATTTGAAAGAGGATCAAATCTTTTAAAACTTTCATCTTCTACTTCCGAATAGACATTTCCGGCATTATTTTTTAGGGTACACGGTGAAAGTTAGCTAATATACGACACATAATGGGACCCGGTCAGGCAGGCAAAGCAAGGATTTGCCACAAAATGTAAATCATCGGAAGATGGAATGTCGCATGACAGGAAATTGTCTGAAGCTGTACAGATTCCGGATGATAGATTTTAAGAATCAATGGGAATAGTAAAATATTTTCATGTTCATTGTTGGATGAGAGGATAGGAAGTTATGATAAATTATGAAGAAAAGGAGGAATGAATTTCGAAAACTGCAGTATCCTTAAATTAATTTAGGTACGAGTAACTAGGGACTTGTTGGAGTAAAAGTAAGAGGAAGTCAACTTACAGTAGGGGATTTATATGTAAAGGGCTTTAGATTACACCGAAGTTTGTTCAGGTATGAAGTAAACATTACATTCTCGTTAGCTAAAATGGATCGGTAAACTATTGAGCAACGTGTTTTTATTATTAAAACATATTTTAAATATGGTGAAAGTTTTGCAGAAGTTGAAAGATCATTTCGTTTAGAATACGGTGGAAAAAATGCTCCATCAAACCGTGCTATTCAACTTATCGTTCGTAAATTTGAAGAGACTGGTTCGGTTCAAGATCAGAGAAGTAAAGCCTATCACCCTAGTGGTAGTTCTAGTTTAGATATTGCAGCTGTTAGCAGAAGTGTTGCTGAAGAGCCAACGACATCAATTCGCCGACGTCCACAGCAACTAAACCTCAAACTAACAACTTTGCTTAACGTTTGGCACAAAGATCTGAATGCAAAGGCTTACAAAATACAATTAACACAAGAATTAAAACCAACTGACCACGCAGTGCGTAGCCAATTCGATAATTGGGCCATAGAGAAGCAACAACAAAATTACAATTTTTTCAAGCAAATTATCTTCACCGATAATGCTCATTTTGAAATTGGCGGTTATGTCAATAAACAAAACTGTCGCATTTGTGCTGAAGAAAATCCTAGAGGATTGTTTGAATGGCCAATGAAAGCAAAAAAAAAGTTACTGTATGGTGTGGATTTTGGTGGCTTAGTTGGTCCATTTTTCTTCGAAGATGAAAACGGCAATACAGTTACTGTGGATGGAGCTCGATATCAAACGATGATTACAAACTTTTTGTAGAGTCAATTGGAAGATATTGATATGCAGAATATGTGGTTTCAACTGGATGGTGCAACATGCCACACAGCAATGAACTCAATCGATCTTTTGAAAGATCATGCGATTTATTTTATTATTTTATTTTATTAAATATTCTTTATTTCAAACAATTTTGTTAACAGCGATTTACAAAGAATCTATGGACATGGCATGTTGCCGTCTGCCAGATAATGACATTTCATTTAATATAAAAAGAAAGCTTAAAATATATGATTGGTAGTTAATGGTTTAACAAATTCCACAAATTATAGAACTTACATTAAGTAAAAGGTTGAAAAAAAAACTTAAACAACTGAGATTCAAATACCTCAAAAACTATTTCGATAGGTAAGAGCATGGTCACAGAATTTTGAGAGGTTTATCCACCCTGCCGATCTATTTAATATTTGTATCGCTTTTGCTCTAGAAAGGACACTATGTTGAAAGTAAAGCCTTCGGATCTCCTGCAAGATTGGGCATATAGCTATTAAATGGAAAACATCATGTCGCTCGGATCTGTTGCAGAAGTCACACAAGGTTGGTAGGTCTGACCGATGAGGCAAATAATTTAAGCTAAGAATTTCCACTCTTGCTCTAAAAATAGTGCTTATAGCTTTCACAGGGAGATCGATTTTAAAATAATTATCAGCTTGAAGGCGATGGTTTAATTCTCTGTATGTAACCCTTGTTGTGGATGCCGATGCACGATTCAAATGTTGAAGATAAATTTTATCGTCAACTTTTGAAATTCCATTTGAAAACAGCTCCTGCCAATTATCTAGATTGGATTCGGACAGAATGAGAGGGAGGCCATGAGAGCGTGCAAGTGCAACCCATTCTTTAAACGGTGACGCTTGTGTGCGCAAAAGGTTAGACATGATAGACTTGTGGAGACTAACCCCGGGTTTTTTCATAGTTTTTAGCAAAAAATTGGAATTAGCCTTTAGGTTTTTGATATACACGGGGGAAATACCAGACTCTACGTGGATCGCATATGTTGGAGTTGAATTCGGTAAACGAAATAGACGGATCTTTGTATTTGTTCAAAATCGTCGAAGTATATATGGCCGAAAGTTTGAACACCGTAGAACAAACAGGTGTTGTGAGTTGCTTCAAAAACACGATATTTTGATCCCAGGTCTATATTCTGGTTAGCAAAGAAATTCGGCCACATAACGCTAAGAGCAGTTTTCGCTTCCTTGCTCTTTAATTGTACGTGTTTCGTGAAGCTGGCATTTGCCGATAACAGGACTCCCAGGTATTTGAACTCCTGCACAACCTCTATGCATTCACTGCCCAGAAACCAATTTTCTTCTCTAGATCTTTTACATTTCCGAGCTTCAAACACAATTATCTTTGTTTTAAGAGCATTTATCCTAAGGTCCCAGGAGCTGCAATACCTCTGAAGCTTGTTGATTTGAAGTTGAAGAGAAGAGGGGTTATCTGCCAACATGACAAGTTCGTCCGCGTATAGAAGTACTTTGATAACCGTGTCCGCAATACTGACGCCCCCAGACAAGCTCTCACAAATATCGTCAATAAAAAGAGCAAAGAAGATCGGACTCAAGATACACCCTTGAGCAACACCTGCCGTCGTTTCAAAACAGGTTGACGTCTCTGATCCATCCCATACCACCGCCTTAGTTCCACATAGAAATTTTTCATAATCAGAAACTTCCTTGATATACCAAGGGAAGCCATTTTGTAGATCAGAGCTTGGCGGCTAACAGTGTCAAAGGCTGCTTTAAAATCAACAAAACAGGCATAAAGCCTTTTTTTGCAATGCTTGACAAGGCGAAAATGTGGTCAACAGTTGAGAATCCCGCACGGAAGCCTTCTTGAAATATACTTAAACGTTGGTTTGATTCTATCCAATTTGAGAGTCTGGTATACAAAATTGTAGCAAACACCTTCCTACACGAATTAAGTATTGATATGCCTCTATAGTTTTCGGGCAAATTTGCATCTCATTTTTTAAAAATTGGAAATATAATAGCTTTATTAAAGCTTTCAGGAACACAGGCATGCTCATATATATATATAATTATACAACGACACAAGATAGTGTTTAAATTCCAATGTAGAGTTTTTAAAAAACTCAACAGAAATGCGATCAATACCCGGACCTTTGCTGTTCTTCATTTTTAGAAGAGCCGTTTCCAGTTAGAGCTATAGGCGAGTCAAGCTCGTCAGCCATTACATTCGGCAAGGCGTAATGAAATAGATGCAACTCAACACTTCCTGTCAGAATGAGAAGCTAAAAGTTCGGCTTGTAATGAACTCCCCGATAGTCTATTGCCCCACCCAATACTCTAACGTTGCACCAGAATGTTTTAGAGTCCTTACAATTTTCCAAATTTCTAGCTAGGTTTTTTTGCGAAGTGTAGCTGTTTATTTTTACAAGTTTGCTTATAAAGTTTGTTTGCTTGTATATACACAGTTTTAAAGTAGTCAGAATTCGATTTACTAAACAAGTTAAGAAAAGCAAATGCTATTTTTCGGAGTTTGATGCACTCAGAATCAAACCATCTGCACCGCGGTATTGACTGATTAGAGTATCGATTTTGGGAAGTGGAGGACCTTATAACTTCCAAGGTTCTTTAAACAACATGCTGTATTGGGGCCGAGTTAGGAGAGGTGAGCGATTCGATGTTACGAGTTAGGCTACATTGATAAATATCAACCTCATAGCTATCCATCTGAGTGTTTATCCTTCCAAGAGGAATTTCTTGATTAAAGCTTGCAGAGGCCAGTATTGGAAAATGAGCCGAAAAATTTGCTATCAAGACCTCAAAATCTTCTATAGCCTGAAGTCATCCTCCCGAGATTGCACAAATGTCTATTACCGAACCTCCCTGTCCACTTACAAACGTAAGTTCACCATCGATGTCAGCTCTTGATGCACCATTTAGCACCCAAAAACCAAAACTTTCAAACAAAACCGTTAAGACTCTACCATTCCTACTAAAAGTGTCATCTTTAGACTTTCTGTGTGATAGCAGATTCGATTGCGTATTCAACCCTTCAAAATTAGTGTTTTGAAAAAGCCCAATTGTGGCATTTAAGTCGCCGATGAGCATGATATTTGTTGAGTCAAAATTATTCAGAAAATCGTGCAGCTCATTAAAATTATTCAACCAATTATTACAATTTAAGTATAAGGGTACAATGAAGTGGCTATTGCGATTACCATTACCATCTATTTGAATAACTAATTTTCTATTAATTTGTCTAAATTTAACAAATTTACTAATTTTAGTTTTTTTAATACCACAAATGATACCTCCACTAGCTCTACCATGAATATTGCTTCTTATTGCAGGAATATAGCTGAAATGTTTGTTAATAACGTTTTGCTGTTCTTCTTCTAAAAAAGTTTCAATTAATATAATTATATCGTATTTTTGAATTAACTGAAACAAATCAGCTAGCATTATTTTACTTTTAATACCAGCTATATTGTAGCTAAAAATTAATAAATAAATACTTTAATAAAATTGTTATTTTTACTTGTAGTTTGGCAGACGCTACTGTCTTCCTAATGCGAATTCATGTATATTGGTGGCGCTGTAGACGATAGAGGGTCAGTCTGGATTTGTCCCTCGCCGCTGTCAAAATATTCGAGTGCTCCCATTTCGAAACGTTGTTTTATAAACGTCACCTCACTTGTTGACTTGATAATCAACCCGCGATAATTTATCGCCTCTTATAGCGATTTTAGCCGCTGGGTTTAGTGCGAGCAATTTATTTTTTACCTCAAATAGATTTTGCCTTTTCTTCCTGTATAAGAGTGATTGTTCGCGGTGTACACTTACCCCAGTGCCTTTTAGTTGTTTTGAAGTGGAAATAATTTTTTCAATAGACTCAGCGGAGTCAAGTTCCAACGACACCGTACATCTTTTTAAATTAGTGTTCCGGATTTCCCGTGTCTTCTTAACAAGAATATCCTCACTACCTTTTAAATTGAGAAGGCCTTTGCACGTCTTTTTAGCTGCCTTGACTGCATCTGTCTTCTCGTCTAAAGGGAGGTGCACGACAATGGTATTCTCGTTGGCTTTGCGCGACAGTACTTCAAATTGGGACTCCAAAAGCTCACATCTGTCAGTCAATTTGACTAGTTTTTTGTTTAGGCGTATATTCGTTGTTTTTAAAGATACAATTTCAACCGAAAGTGAACTAACGTCTGCTTTTGTTGCAAGATCTTTTAATTGGTCGGATAGAATCTCGTTTAGCATACACTTTAGCTCAGGAACTGTCAATTTTGCAACTTCCATTGTTGGATTTATTTTGCTCCAGTATTTTTTATGACTTTGAACTGATTGCGGTGAAATTTCGGATGCTTTGCGTTTGTTGAACATAAAGAGTTGTCCAGAGAGAACGCTTTTTGTGCCGGCAAATTTCTGCTCGTGATAAATGCTTGATTTAAGTACTCCACGCCACAGAGTTGATAGTGTATAAAAAAAACTCCCATAAAGCCGCCCGCAGCAGGATGATTTTTAAATTTAAAATTTGGAAATCATACTACGGGAACAGTTGGCACTGTCAAAATAATTTGCAGAAAATATCACCAAATGGAATAAATTGATCCCGGGCAAACCAAGATTTTGTACTAATAAACTAAATCTAACATTATAATTCAACTATAATGGGTAATTTAAAAAAAAAGTTACCATTTTTATGATATGAAATATGCTGTCAGACAGCGCAGATGTAAAAAATATTGTATATCCATACAAACCTTTATTTTTACTGTTTTATTTATTTGGATTTACTTTTTTTTTATTTTATTTATTTGCTGTCACTTTAACCAAACTATTACCTATAGAACTTCAGAAAAAGTTCACTATATTAATTAATTAATGTGCTCATGACTTTCATGACGTAATCGATTTGACAGATTGTTCGAGGAGCGATTAACAATCAACAAAACATTTGCGCCATGTTGTTTTCGATGGTAATATAGAGAATGTTCAAAATATATATTCCTCGAATTGTAGCCATGTTCAGAAGTTGAAGGTGCGTTCAGTTGAATTTGGTTTTTAACACCAGCATGGGACTGTGTATTTACATGTGGTGTATATTTTGATAGGTACGCGTAGTAGGTACTATGTCGTGAAATAAACACTGCAATGCCATTCTCTTTTCTATTATTTCAACAAACTTTCAATTCAACTCTAAATCCATCTTAACTCAAGAGTCGAAAACCAGCAACGAGATTTAATCGCTACTCTGCGAACAAAGCATACAATATATCAAGCGTATCAATATCTAAGAACTTCTTCTTCGTCTTCTCCCTTAATGACGGTGAGGCTATGATCAGGATTAAAATGATCATAACCCTCCCACTTAACTGCATCCCTACTGGTGCGCCTGTGGGGTACGCTAGTTCGACTTCAGAAAATAACTTCAAGCCTACCAATTTTGAATCACTTCGTCGCTGAGGCCAATCAAATGCTGGTGTTGCTGCATTTGTGTGATCCAGGAGTTTTAGGTTTCAGGAGCTCCTCGTTGTCTTAGCGCCACTTATAACAGATCCCTTGGTTGTTTATCAAAGGCCTATTCAAAATCAACCAACACAATATGCAAATCCTTTAAGGTATCATGATGTTTTTCCATCATTATACTTTGAATTGCATTGGTGGTCGCTTTACCTGTGACAAACCCGCACTGGTCTACAGATAGCCGTATTATTTTCCGCATTCGGCTATACATTACCCACTTAACGATCTTCATGGTGTGGCAATTGTCACGGTCTTGCGTATCGCATTTGCCCTTGTACAAATGAAGAAGAAACCTCTCCCTCCACTGGTTAGGCATTTGATCGCCTCTCATCAGTTTGAAGGTGCGATTCATGAGCCATTTGGACCCGATGTCTCTCATTTTTTTCCAGAACTCAGAGGGTATCTTGTATGTCACATCTGCTTTCCGTTTTTTGGAGTCTTCGACCGCTTTCCTTATTCCTTCGACAGTAATGTCGTGTATTTGTTCATTGTTCTGAACGGCTCTCGGAAAATGTATCAAAGGAAAATGAAGTCCTCAGAAGTCCTTCCTGTGTAGTATTTTTTCGTCATCCACAAGAATCAGCCCTTTAGCATTGTTGGTGAACTTTGACGAAAGGATTTCCTGGGTATTTCTCCTTCTCTGAACGGATATTTTAAAAACCAACATTATAGAACGAACCTACCAAAAATTAATTGATGTTCATGAATATTCAGATTTTTTCCGAATGTTAAAGTTGCCAGTTTTCTGAAGTAGCATTATTGACTATATTGGGAAAAACTGAGTGTCACTTTAATTACTTTATACTTAAAAAAAACGATCAAAATCGTTTGAGCTGTTTATGAGAAAATCAGTGTTGTAAAAACCAGTTGTGTGGTAGGTCATCAAATGATAGAACAAAACAAAGAATGCCCCACTACCCATTATGGCAGGAGCCTCGGTAACAAACGGATAGACGCAATGACGGATGAAAATGCGGGACACACTTTCTTATATCATAACTTCCTACTCAGTTTGAGTTTAAAATTTCAGCACTATTGCAATGACTTATCCTAAAGTACCTAGGTATACGATAAAGTTTAAAACAGATTATTAATTAACATATTAGAAGAGCTGATTCTCCCAACAAGCATGAAGCAATTGAAAACCATTATAAACAATTTTGCAAGTCGCAGATACCTACTTCAATTATATAAAGATTATTCAGCAGTAAGAAAAAAAAATAACCAAAAGTTATAGCAAAAAGAACATAAGTTGATTGGAACCAATTTATCTCAAAATAAATATTGTTAAAATAATGTACATTAAACAAATAGATATCTCTTTGTCCTCCAAAGAAACGGATGCATTGTGTTTCTATATCACACAATGACAAATCCATTTATTTTTGACACAATTCAACAACAGAAATGTTGTTCATAGCAACTTTTTAATCTACCTGCCATTATCACAAGACTCGGTCGATACTCATGCACTTCATCGATATAAATTCTATCCATGATGTTGGAAATTATTCGAAAATATCTTATCCTACGTTTCTGGAATAAGAAACACCACATTAATAGAAGTTCTGTTCAAATCCCGATAAAAATCATCTCACGTTCTTACTCAGGTATATTTGATATAAGACCAGGGATAAGGATACACCCCATTTCCAATGGATGCAAATTCTAAATTTGCATGTGAATCAGACACGTGACACATAGATCGAAACAACTTCCAATATGTGAGATTCCCTGCTGAAAACGGAATCAGTAAAATAAGACATATATAGCTGACATTTCCACATTTATCTGCTCTACATAAACAAAAGCAATGCTTTTATCGTTTGCCATACAATACAATTGGTCCTCATAAACGAATATACTTACGCAGTATCCTCGTCAATTTGCCCTCGCTATTTGCTCGCACCAACATCAATACTCCTCACTTGTAGTTCACTTGAAAATGTAGACAAGAAAATGTCACAAGTGGCATTTGCTGTCATATGTTCATTACACGGCTTGTTCTTTTTATTTCCATTCACTCCCAAAAGAAAACAAAAAAAAAAACTGTTCACCACACATGAGGTATTGAAAGCAGACCCAGAAGCAGGAAAACACTTCCAGCACATCATCTGCTACATGTGATGACATGATTTCCTTGTCTCTGTGCTTCAACAGTCGTATTTTAGCCTCTCAAAATATAAATCTCAGCAAGAGATCTAGGAGAAGAGATTTTTTGAGTTATTGATGTGGTTTATGACTCCCTCGCGTATAATTCAAGCAGACGCCAGAAACTCATCAGAATCGTTCGGGACTCGTATCTACCTTCCTTCTCATTTAATCTTGGCGGTATGAGATAGACGGCACTTTCTGGCACACATGCTGCTTAATGCTGTGTGAAAAGAATGGGCGATCCTCTTCAAGGCCATCTCCGAAACAAAACAAACACACATCCAAACATACACACTGTAAGGACACAATACAGCTGGTCATTTAATAAAAGAAATTGAATCAAAAACCCCAAATCGATTTCGTATGCGCGTTCGTTCGAGTCTATCTATAATTTCATTGGTTGTAGTCGAGTTCGGTCGTGGTTGAGCTTTCACAGTTTGTTGACTCCAGGATAAGGTTTATAAATTAATCAGGCGGAGCAAATATTTAATTTTATTTTATCCATTTGATTGATTGTGGTAACATATTATACACACAGCATAGATCCATTTTGTTCGCCTAATGGCCAGTAGGGCACACTGTGTCGTATACGTAACATTCTTCTGCTCTTTTGTTTCCTACTTGTCGGGTTTTGCTATAGATTCAGTTGTTTTTTTTTCTTGTTATTCTTCTTTTGTATATTTGTAGTGAAAGTTGAGTTCTATCAATGAATATACAGAATTTTGTATTATGTGAGGCCAACGAGCTACATCCCATGTGTATATGCGGTTTCGAAGGTAATAATTTATTAACGGTTTATACATACTTTGTATTCTCTTTGTGTATAGAAAAGCCATGAAGAGGCTAATCAAAACGTGTTTTCATTCAAATCAAAAACGATATCATAATGCTTCTCAGGCTGGTGTACTAGCTCTCAATTTTGGGTGCGGTTCATGGGGTATTGTCTTTTGAGTCGCAACATAGGTTTGTTGTTGTGTTCATTAAAATCTTAGTACATGATTTAAAGGGTCTTAATTAACCATCTGCGCGTCGCGACATATTTTATATCACGTCAGGCCAAATTCTTACCATCACATTCTTTTAGTCTACCTCTGAATAGCTACAGGGTGTCCCATTCAGACCGCCTATTTGAAATTTGAAAAAAGAAAAGTTCATTTGGAATGTTCTGATGGTTTTATTGCGTAGTGTAGAGTGTAGACTACACTGCAGGTTTTTCTCATATTTTATAAATTACAAAATTATGGGCACTATAAGAAAGATTATACGCTATCACATTTCTAAATTGTAAAATGTGACGGAACAATACTTATGTGAACGCGATTATGAATATAAAACAAAATATCTATCTATCTAAAAAAAAAGAGCGTAGACATGGAGTGAACACAATATCCACAATATCCGATAAATATTTTGGCAAAGTGACGGCTCAATTTTAACAATGGCTTGTTGAACCTCGTATTTTGGTTACAGGATTGTTCTTGGGTTATTGGCATTACCATTCCTTTCTATAAACCAAAAAAACTCCGCAAAAATCTTACAATTTTTCACTACTATCGAAGATTCTCACGATTTCTGTATGATGTGCGTCCGTTTAACTCTCCATGACTTAACCTCAATGTTCCCACTTGACAGCTGTCAACCAATAACGCTGCACGCTCGACTAAAAAAAGGCGCCAAATTCATACTAAGCTTGGCTTTCATTACGAAACGATAACATTGAATGAGATCGTCATCAGTCTTCTTCACATAACTCTGACATCATCGTGTCGTCTATCGTCAATCGCTTATGAATCCAATTAAGAAATGTGGTACGAATCCAGTTAGAATCCTTTTCAACTATAGACGGCGATGTTACCACTTTTTTACGAACCAGCTGATTTTAAGTGAAACTAAAATTAATTCTTATACATAACTAACTGCACCTGCCCGGCTTTGCCCGTGCCCGAGAATTCTATTGGCCAATATGTTCGAGTAGACTTCCTTATAATTGTCTATAGCGGGTATCCGGCGTATGTTGCTGCGCCTAAAAAAAGAAGACCGATTTTGACCAAAGTTCATAGAAACACTCTCAGGCCAATACCGAAGATTGCCTGATTTGAGCTCAACCGGTGAAAGGGACTGCACGTTTTTCTCCGCATGGCATAGTCCGCTCACACAACTTCGTTGTTCCGTTTAGGGTAGGTGCTTGTTGTCTGGCAGGCGCCTATGTCACCTTACTTCTGCGAATCAAACAACAAAGCGAAAATAAAAAAACTTCGATTGAATCACTTTTCATTCACTTCCACACCGATTGTTATCAATGTTGGAAAAGCAACTTTCCGATGTCTGATTCACAAAAAAATGCAAAAAATTTCAATAAGAGTTATTTGAATAAAATATTGAACACACGATATCTCAAGAATGAAAGTGCGCACAAATTCCACAATAAGCTTGAAGCGTTCGTGTGGTCTCCCTCTTTCATATGCTTGTTCGGATAACAAAATAAGTGACGTCTGTACGGTCTCTGTATCTGCGTCGTAATTTACACGCATACGCACATATGCATGTGTACTCACTCAAATGCCCATATCTCACACACCGATGCAGATATAGCCAAACATAACAACCTTCGTGCAGACGTCGCCTTTCATGGAAAAAAATTTCATTGGAATCGGTTAACGCGTTTGGCCAAACACCGGCAACAAACACAAATATGGATTGATTTTTATATATAGAAAATATTACACAAAAAAACACTTTATTATTTCACTTAAATTTGTTTTTTTTCAAGACAACAAAATGAAACACACAGTGTATAAATACATTGTCAGATACAGACATCGCACATACATAACATCCTTCGTATAGACGTCACCTTTCTTTAAAAAAAAATTTCATTGGAATCGGTTAACGCGTTTGGCCAAACACCGGCAACAAACGCAAATATGGATTGATTTTTATATACATATATATATAAATAGATATAGATATATTCTCATATCAATTTTAATTCACAAAAACTCACAAAATCGCAATGAAGAAATCCGAATCCGACAGCGCCACCAAACATGAAACAAAATTGGCTTCTCCATTGATCGATAATAGATGGCGTTACGTTGCGTGTCTATCTGACAGTTCAATTGTGATACGATTTGTTACATTCAAATGTGATTCTTTATTTGGTTGTTGCCAAAATAAATAAATACAAAATGAAAAAAAAATTTTTTTTTAAAAAAATCTAAAAAAACCTGTCTTAACACGCTGGGTGGTCAAAATAAGCCATTTTGAAATTTAGATTTTTCGTTGCGTGTCTATCTGACAGTTCAATTGTGATACGATATGTTACATTCAAATGTGATTCTTTATTTGGTTGTTGCCAAAATAAATAAATACAAAATGAAAAAAAAAAAAAAAATAAAAAAAAATCGAAAAAAAACCTGTCGTAACACGCTGGGTGGTCAAAATAAGCCATTTTGAAATTTAGATTTTTTTTCTTCTAAAACCCGTGCTGAGAACATACCTTTCCAACAAAGTATAAATCATCAAAATCTGTTCGGCCAATCTCGAGTTATGCGGTTACATCGCTTCGGACACTTTCTTTTATATATACATAATATTCACGAAAGCAATTCTCAATTTTATTATTTTCGTAAATTTTTTCTAATTTTTACATTTCAAATAATTTTCTTTTTTACTTACTATCCTTGTAAGCGAATAAGTATGAGTAGTTGCGGGATGGTCAATTTGTTTAATGTCCGACCCTTTTTAATGTATTAGCTAACCCACTGACGATATCCGCGGATACATTATTTGTTAGACATTTCTAAATCGCAAGGGGAAGAAAAGCAATGAAAAACATAGGGACGGGCTACAGTCCGCTTGGGCGAACTGTTGGATACCCTATTCTTATTCCTATTCCTCATAAGTGGACGTGACAAAAGTCTAAGTATGGTTGAATTGTTAAGAACGCTGTACATACTTTGTTTTATAACATTTAAAGGATTTTATCGGAAAAAACGAAGCTTTTGTAAAAAAAACGCAAAAATTGTTTTATTGTGGGCGTGTCAGCAAGCGAATTTAAAAAAAATGTACGCATGAGCATAAAGGGCCCCTAGAGAGTATATATTATTAATTTCAGCTCCCTAGCTCAAACTTTGGTTTTTCATTTTATTTAATTGTGGGCTTGTCAGTGGGCGAATTTTGAAAATATTTACACATGAGCATAAAGGGCCCCTAGAAAGTATACATTATAAATTTCAGCTGCCTAACTCAAACTTTGACTTTTCAATATAATTGTTTTATTTAATTGTTCGCGTGGAAGTAGGCGGATTTTAAAAATTTTATATCCCGAGCAGTTTTAGGAGTCATAGATCATATATACAAAATTTCAGTTTTCTAGCTCAAAATATTGTGGGTGTGTCTGTAGGCGGATTTGAAAAATAATTAATCTTGATTATTTCGGGACCCTAGAGAAAATATGGTAAAAATGTCAGCTCTCTAGGTGCAGTTTATAGGATTAATTTTTGCCGACGGACGGATGCTGATCATAAATATAGTAACTTTTAGGGGTCTACGGGCAATATTAAGGTATGAGGGTGGCGACGGTGTAGAGGTTAGTGTGTTGGCTTGTTACCCGTGTGGTGCAGGTTCAATCCCCATGGGGAACAACAACATACGCCACCCATTCTCCTGCCTCTACACCAAAAAGAGGATTTCTGCCTGGTAGTACAATGGACCGTTACCGAGTCTGAGTGCTCTGGGATTTGGATTTCCTAAAAAAAAAAAGGTATGTTACAAACTATGCGTCAAAATTCAAAATTAATATACCCTTAGAATAGGATATTGATTACATTCTGCAGCATTTAAAAAAAAAGATTTCAAGTCAATTGTTGGTTTTGAAAAACTATTAAAACTGCTTTAATTGTCTGTAAAATATTTAAACCGATGCGAGACAATACCCCATGTAGCGAAAACGTTATAGTCTTGACGATGGTGTTTTGACATTTCGTGAGCTGTGTGAAGATGGAAGTAAGTCGTCGAAACGACAGACATTTTAAAGATTACACGAAGCAACACCATCGTCAGACGATCATCGTCTTACCCGATGAGACCCCTGTCTTAATCGGACACTCTATATTTCCCCAACATGAGCTATAAATTCAAAAATATACTCAAAACAACAGCAGTAAGCTGGAATGGATGCGTAACAAGGCTGAGTCTTAAATCATCAAAAGGCATGTGGAAGTAACCAAATACGAACACTTACGGCAATGAGGAAGGCTACATATTTTATGCAGTTCGTCTCAGACAAGTCTTTATTTGTCTTACTTAATCAAGCAAGAGAAAAAAATTATTAAACGAAAACCAACGAAGGGTATTAATTATTATTGTCCTGACAAGCCATGAAAATGAAATAATCACAACGCCGTTCGAATAGGCACATATGGCACAATGTAAGGACCCTTTACTTAACATAAAGCTGAAGTAAAAAGTAAATTTAAAGCGGTTACAATCGCCATATACAACAAATTCTGCGAGTGCCGGGACTTACATTCAGAGACCTGTACCACAATACAACAAGTCTTGTTAAACAAGTAAAATTTAATCTTCTTCTTTAATGGCGGTGAAGCTATGATCAGAATGAATGGAATCATAAACCTCCCACTTAACTGTTTCTCTAGTGGTCCGCCTATGGGTTTCGCCGGTTGGACCTAAAAAAAACTTCAGGCCTCCCTATTTTGATTTACTTTGTCACTGAGGCTAGTCGTGTCAACTCACGGATTTGCATGCAGACTTACGAGACAGTTTTAAGATGTTTATCGCTAGGCACTCCCCTCAGTTGACTTTAGGTGGTCAGATGAATAGCATACCTTGTCTTTTGCATGCATCTCACACTGTTTATAATGTCTACGCAACTGTATTAACATGTTATTAATGGTTTCGTTTCCTCTTATGTATATCTTAATCAAAGATGTAAGAAGATTGAAATCGTTGTCCTTCTCATCCAACGACAAAACGCAAAGACAAGAAAAAATTCAACCACGCGAAAAGGACTTGATTTCAAGATATAAATATAATAAGAAACTAGTTTCCTTGCCGATGTCGATTAAGGTCGAACCGTCGAATCCCACAAGCGGACCAGTAGGGATGCAGTAAAGTAGGAGGGTTTATTTATTTATTTATTTACCATCTATCGAGTACATATCTCATAAAGACTAAGCCTTATGCAAATTTACAATATTACTAAATTTTATAAATACATATTTAGGTAAAATAATAAAAACAGATGGTATAAATTAAAATGATTACAATAACTAAAAAAAAATATGCGTTAATGCTACAACGAACCTAATACAAGAGCTTTAAAAAATTCCTGCTAAGGAAGAAGTCGATGTTTTGAGAAAGAGAATTAAACTCAGAACTAGATCTGGAAACAGGATCGGATCTTCCGTAGTTAGTGTACGAAAGGGGAACAAGAAAGAGTGCTTGTCTCATCCTTAACGACCTTGATGGAGCATATAGACAGAAAAGAGAGAGCAGTTTAGGGCAATCAATCCGATTACAGAAAGTATCCCTAACGAGCGTTATTAGATAATACTTCCTTCTAACTTCAAGGGATTAAAGATTAATCGGAAGACATCTATGGGCATACGGTGGCAAAATAACGTCAACCAAATTGAGTTTTCTGAGCGCAAATCTTGTAAATTTTCTTTGTACATATTCTAAACAATTTACATCCACTTTATACAACGGACACCTTATACAGCAGGCATACTCTAAGGTTGACTTTATCAAAGGAATGTACAACATTTTCAACGTATACGGTTCAGAAAACTGTTGCGCATTAGGAATCCTAGTAATTTATTGGATTTTTAAATTAGAGTACAAGTGCATTTTAAAATTAATTTTCGCATCAAAGATGACACCGAGGTCCCTTTGGTTGCCTACCAACTCAAGCGACAAACCAGCAATACAGTATTCCAAATTAATGATTATGGTCCCCTAATCCTGGTCTTAACCTTGTCGTAACGGAAGATAAAGAAAACGAAACTAGTTTCTCTGTTACTATACTTGGGTTAAATAGAATCTTTCAAATGTTATATATTTTAAATTAAGAATGAATAATTACAAATTAGTTTAACAGTTCGCCAACATCAGGAGATGACACGGCAGGGAGGCGTAAGGCAATAATGACCAAATCGATTTGGAAATGACGCTCAAAAACATGCTAAAAAGTAAACAACGAGATGGAAATAAAGCCCAAAAAGAATTTGCTAAACGCCTAAAACTCCATATCCCCCAAACTATAAAAAGAGAATATGGCCTAACAAATTTCAAAGGGACTTGTTTTTGTATAATATGGTCGATATGTCCATATTTGTATACCCTATTTTAAGGGTATATTAATTTTGACGCATAGTTTGTAACATACCTTAATATTGCCCGTAGACCCCTAAAAGTTACTATATTTATGATCAGCATCGATAGTAATGTCGATCTAGCCATGTCCGTCCGTCCGTCCGTCCGTCTGTCGGCAAAAATTAGGACTTTAAACTGGGCCTAGAGACTGAAATTTTAACTCTAGGGTCCCGAAATAATCAAGTTTACGAATTTTTGAAATCCGGCCACAAAGTCAAAAAACAAATTTTTCGAAAAAATCGAATTTTGAGCTAGAGAGCTGAAATTTTTTGTATATAATCTATGACTCGTAAAACTGCTCGGGAGATACAATTTTCAAAATCCGCCCACTGACACGCCCACAATTACATAAAACAATTTTATTGAAAAACCAAAATTTGAGCTAGGGAGCTCAAATTTATAATATATACTCTCTAGGGGGCCTTTATGCTCATGTGAAAATATTTTCAAAATCTGCCTACTGACACGCCCACAATTTAAAAAAAACACTTTTTCTGAAAATCCAAAATTTGAGCTAGGGAGCTGAAATTTATAATATATACTCTTTAGGGGCCCTTTATGCTCATATGCTAATTTTTTTTTAAATCCGCTTACTGACACGCCCACAATTAAATAAAATAATTTTATTGAAAAACCAAAGTTTGAGCTAGGGGCGTTTTTTTTACAAAAGCTTTGTTTTTTTTTTTTGATAAAATCCTTTAAATGTCATATAACAAAATATGTAGAGTGTTCTTAATAATTCAACCATACTTAGACTTTGGTCACGCCCACTTATGAGGGATAGGAATAAGAATAGGATATCCAACAGTTCGCCCAAGCGGACTATAGCCCGTCCCTATGTTTATACGTTATTTTCAATTCATGTTTTAAATGAATTATATTAAATAATATGGGTATATTATTTAACCACCTACCCCAACCTCGAACCTACTCCCAATCCATCAGTGACTCCAAGCAGTATGGCAGCAAGCCCTCTCCCAATACATAATGCACTGTTTATGGAATCGACTTCTGATATTTAATGCGATGTAGAGTTGTGAAAACAGAAGTAGATTACAGAAACAGTGCAATGCACACGGTGGCCCATGCTGCCCCCTGAAACCCCCCTGCTAGGGGTCACTGTTGAATTTAGGATAGGTGCGAGGTTGGATATATGCTTAGTTCTTTCAAATCCGCTAAAGGGTAGATGCAGTTGCCAATTATTCACAATTGATTAAAGACGGAAATAGAAACGTCAGTCGCAAAGGCAACCACTTTGCAGCCCATAATTGGGAGGGCTATCTAAAATATTCTATTTCAAAGACAAATTTGCGGCTGAATTTGTTTCCAATTTGTATCAACGGAGTGCAATAAAAGAACAACACGAGCTGTAAAGCAATATTGATGATGCGAAAGTGATCAACTTACATCCGGTCAAGTTATTAGGAAATATTCAGCTGATGAACCCTAATGCTCCAGCCCAGAAAATCGTTGGTGCCTCCCAAGATGGCTAATTTTAACAGGTAGCTAGCTATGGATCAAGCTGGCTGGTAAGACAATATTGTTTATGTCCCAAGTCGGCCTTTGACTGAAAGCGTAACCTTAAGTAAAGTAAATCAAATAAACCCCACTAATAGAGATTCGATATGTAACAAGAGATCGCAAGTTTGGGTTTATCTCAATGAAATTCAGCTTTTTTTACCCTTGAACCGTGTAGGACTATTGAAAGATATCCATCTTATTTTTCATTATAGCTACTGCAAAGGAAGTCCTGGGGTATTATCAGGCTAGATGATGCTTTAAATACACTCCACAATATTTGTGCCTTATCTTTGCAAAGTGCGGCCTTTAAAATGTCTTTCAAATTTTATTATAAATTACCGAATCCGCATTTGGCAGCTTTAAAGCATTGAATGATGCAGACATTTTTTTTTATTTTTGTATTACAACGTTGTAAACTTTTTCTAATTTCAAAGTTGTGTGCTCTCAATAAAAGATATATAACTTTTTCTTTCAGGCATTAGGTAATTTAATGAGCCGCGAAGTATAATACGGTATCCGTCACAAGATTGAAATGTATAAGTTTATGGCAAATAGAATCGTATACGGCAGCACAATTTTGGAAGTTGTACCGGGATTGTTCGATAAAGTTATTGATTTTTTCATTCTCTGAAGGAAAAATATTGAAATATGGTACCAAAACCGGCAAATTCAAAGTCTTTCATTGCAAACAATGTGCAAATATTTACTTTGATCGACTTTAAATGTGTGTTTTTATTTTCTTTAATAACTGGATAATATTTCTCTATTTCGTTTTCTTTATAATTCATTGATGCACAAGGTATTTTTGGATACCCTTAACATGTTATCAACACAGCACGAGAGAGAAAGAGAGGAAGGCAAAGACAGGTACAGGTGCACATTAGTTATAAATAATCGTGAGTCAAAGCTATGGGGAAAAACAAAGTGATGAGGAAACGCATTTCATATGCGTGGGGTGAGGCTTATAAAAGTCTTTCTATAAGTTCTAAGCCATCATTCGAGGGTTAATTTGATGAAGTACGAGTATTGCAGGAAAAAGGTTGAAGGAGGGGAATGCAATTGGCTATTGGCATTGATGCACTATAATGTAAAACTAAGAAAAAATTGGAAAGATGTTGCATTAGAATCAAACTCATCAAACGAACGATTTTTCAAAGGGTACTCGTTTATGTATCAATTTATTGATAACTAGGGGTCGCCCAAGGTCGAAATTCGACCAATTTATTCTATAATTTAAAAAAAACAAAATCGACTGTTATACATATAAAGAGGAAAATGAAAATTTTCGACATTGCATTCTCTGATTTCACTTGATATAAGATTTTTCCGGCATTTTCAAGTAAATTCAAGCATTTTCAAGTATGTTCAAGCATTATCAAGTAACTTCAAGTTTTCAAGCATTTTCAAGTAACTTCAAGCATTTTCAAGTAAAGCATTTTGAGGTTACCTCAAGTGACTTCAAGCATTTTCAAGTAACTTCAAGTATTTTCAAGCATTTTCAAGTAACTTCAAGTATGTTCAAGCTTTATCAAATGCATAACATGCACAGCAAGTATTTTCAAGCATTTTCAAGTAACTTCAAGCATTTTCAAGTAACTTCAAGCATGTCCAAGTAACTTCAAGTATGTTCAAGCATTATCAAATGCATAACATGCACAGCAAGTATTTTCAAGCATTTTCGAGTAACTTCAAGCATTTTCAAGTAACTTCAAGCATTTTCAAGTAACTTCATGATATAAATTTTTTCCGTTCCGATTGGCAGATTATTGCCTCACACAGCAATGTTGTTGTTGTTGTAATTTCATCCAATTGGCTTTATTTTACCTGCTGTAATTTATAATGTGTGTTATATATGTGGATAATTTTTGTATTGTGCACTTCTAAGTATTGTCCCCTAACCAAATACTCGTATGTATAGTGTTGGCATATCTATTTGACGTATAATAGCAAAAATGGGTGGAAACACGTTTTACTCAACTCCGTATTAATATATAGATATTCACAGAAAATGTTATAATGAAATCAACATCCTCAGGAAAACAACCCACATGGCAACCAACTTGCACCCTTATTTTTGCCAAATTAGATTTATTATATTCCTTTCAATTATTTATACTTGCTGCACACAGAGCAACCGAGTTCAGCACAAACTTATATACTTACCAAGATATGTTTCATGTTGTGGCATATATTCCTGCATTTCCGTCAGCAGCAATGCAAGTTCCTGTGAGTCCTTTGTTATACTACACAATTCCTCCTGATTGAAGTCGGGTGTTATTTGCTTACAGAGCAGAATTTGACTTATTACATTGCCCAGATTCGAGGGACCAGCACGATTTTCTGAAATGAAAATATAAAAGTGAAACGTTTTGAACTTTGTTTTTTTTTTTTTTACCACGGGCGACAGAAATCCAGTAGCTTGTATATTTATGATTGAAATAAATGGTGGTAATTCACAGGCACCGTATTCGAACGCCATTCCGGCAACGACTACAATACTATAGATTTTGATTTTTTTAGATACCTTGTTAAATGTTTGATTTCTAACCTTCTAAGCGGCAGTCAACCGCTAAGGACTAAATAATAATAACAAAACCAAAAATAAATAGTTGAGGCAAGCTTATGCTCACCTATCAATGGGTTAGGGTCAAGGTTGTTAAGATAATTTTCTGTTTTTCCATTCGAATCAAATATAAAGAGAGAATGTTGAAAGTAATTGACAAGGATAAAGCTAATTTGCATCTGGTTTTAAGGTAGAATAAATAAAGCCAGCGAAACATTAAGTCATCCAATTGAGGAAAGCTCGTAATTTTGCGGATGTATGTTAATGAAAGATGACTGTGCTGGATAAATGATTAATGAAGGTGAAGAAAACCTACAGATGCGGTAGTTGGGTAATGGAAATTTCTCTCTGAAGCTTACGCGTGATAGCAATGATTTTACGAACCTACCAAGAGCAACGACATAAATAAATTTGTCTGATGAAAAGGTACCATACCACTTGTCGAAGGGTAATCATAAAATATAACCCCTTCATTATTATTGCAAACAGGAAGGAGATTCGTTTGATGGATAATGGTCAAGTTAAGGAAAAGTGCTTTCAGGCTCGCAGGTGAGGTATATTTTGGGAACTCCTGATTAAAGGATAAAAGACACCTGGATCCGTGTTTTTGTTTTAGCAAGTTGGATATAATTTTTATGTAATAAGTGTTGCTGGGTTATGTGCGAATTATTTGTATTTTGTTGGTATTCGTTTTAAGTAAAATTATGTTTTGACATATATGTAAAGGGCTTTACGTAATTCAGTATTAACAATTTAATATATTTTTTTTAACAAATGCCATAATATCGGGATTTTCAATAAGGATCGCACAATTGACCACCGCGTGCACGATAACAGCGATGGATTCTTTGGAGTCAATTTTGCACCACTCTTCCACACATATCGGCCAGAACGTTGGCAATTCCGGGTTTGATATTGTTCCTGAGCTCCTCCAACGTTATTGGCTTGTTGGCATTAATCAACGGTTTAACTTTTCCCAATAAAACGGAATCGAACGGTGTTAAATCGCATATGAGTGATGCGGCCATTTAACCGGACCATTTCTCGAGACTACACGATCAACGAACTTCCTCTTCAATAGATCAACTGTTTGACTAGCTCTGTGGCACGTGGCAACATCTTTCGCTGATGTCAATCATATCTAATTATGGCCAAAGTTTGTATTACTAATGTCAAGTGTATCTAATTCTGGCCAAAAATAGTATTGCAATGTGAAGCGATAGCGAACTAAATTGGCCGTAACATAGCAATCATTTCATTGACAAAAAATACATTCAAATCACACTTCCTGCATGAAACCCATAAAACACATCACACTTCCTGTGGATGCAATGGAGTCTCTTGAAGCCACTGCGGGTTTGTTGCTGTCCACTTAGGCATATTTGCGTTTCAAATGATCAAGAGGCTTTAGTTCCTGAGTTAATTTATTCTTTTAAGGGGTTTAAGCCAAGAGCTTCGCGCACCCCATTTCGCATAGCTTGAAACTAATATAGATGAAATAGGTATTTTGTACATTTTGGAAAGACAATTTAGTAGTTATAGCGTTTAAAGTGGTTACACCTCCAAATTAGAGGTCACCCACTTTGATGGGCTATGACTTGAAATGGGGTGAAAATAGAACCCCCCTTCAATACAATTTTTGATTGATTGAATTTTTATTGTATCATTGTACAATTCAGACATTTTTTTAAAAAGGAAATGAATTCATTAAGCATAAAATATAAGAAATAGTAGCGACATTCTGTATTTTTTGTATACAAAGTATTAAAAATAGTGTTGAATGCCACTTCAGTGGGCTTACTCAAATTAAAATATATTACTTTTGGGTGGGGTGACCCTATTACAACAATTTAGATACATTATCAAAATAATATAATTAACAAAATTATATTAAAACAGACTAACAATACTGAACAAATTAAATGATTTATTACAGGAGAAAAATAATGTACTTTAAATACTCAATTTCTTCAAAAGAAAATACTAAAATTAAACCAGAACATCAGAAAGAATAGTTTCTAAGTTAATATAATTCAAATTTAAAAGCCAATCCTTTACAAGTTTTAAAAGCATTCCAGGCATTGCTATTGTTCTGATAGATTGAGGAAGCTTGTGAAATAAACGACATGATGAGACTGAATAAAAATTATGATACGCAGTTGTGCGAAAATTTGGTACAGATACGGTATACGAAAAGTTTCCACGAAAATTATAATTTGAAATTAAACGATAATTTCGATTTCCAGACTTCATAAAGAAAGTTTTCAACACTTTAAAACAATACAAATGACGTACTGGAAGGATTTTCAGGTCATAGAACAATGAAAAACTCAGATGACTACTAGGCTTACGGCATATTTTCCGTATAATATATTTCTGCAGAATCAACAGAGTTTTAATTTTATTTAGGTAAACACCTCCCCAACAAGCAATTACATATTGCAGTTTGGAATGGAAAATTCCGTAATAAATTGTTTTTAAGAGCATTGTTGAGCAGATATTTCGCAAATAGAAGAAATGTCTTAGTGTGCAACGTGTGCAACGAGTGTTAAGCACTCAGGTGCGTGATAAAAAACATTCGCTTCCAAATTGTTGAGGGATGACAAACTGAAAAATATTATTTTAGTTTTGGAGCTTATAATCAAATTGTGCTCAGCAAACCAGTTTCTTAATAAATTCAGATCACAATTAATGTCTGAAACTAGATCCAACGGACTGTTCAAAACATAAGAAAAGCCTACATCATCCGCAAAAGCAGTAGGTTTGCCTTTGAAGTTAAGTGCAAGGAGTGAATTAATATAAATGAGAAACAAAATTGGTCCCAAAACAGAGCCTTGGGGTACACCCAAATTGAAGAACTTAATTTCGCTCCAAATCTCATCTATTTTCACTCTTTGCGACCTATCTTTTAAGTAGGACCTAAACCAATCTAGTATGAATCCACGGAAACCGGCTTTTTCCAATTTTCTTAGCAAAATATTATGATTTACCATATCGAAAGCTTTGGTAATATCAATAAATAAACCGGCAGTACACTTTTTTCCATCAAGGTTTGACCTTATCTGAGAACTTTGTTCGGTGGAACTTCACGAATCTCCCCTTAAAATTGTATACTGCTTAATTGAGACACCCTGTATTATAGGATCCGAGGAAGCCTTCAGGTCAAAGAACCTATCTCGAAGAAAATGTAGCGCGACCGACTCAGTTGTTACTGTCATGTTCAAAGGAGATACCCTACAAACCCGTCAAAAACCTTGGACAAACCGGCAAAACCAGCAGGCGGTCCAGTAGGGATGCAGTGAAGTGGGAGGGTTATAATATCTCTAGCCCAGATCATAACCTTGTCGTTAAAGTGAGAGAACATTATAACAAATTCATTTTTCAAAATTTTAATAAATATTTTTTATTTTTTTTATAATTTGCGTGCGCTAAAGGGATTTCTTTCTTCTGTAGTGACACAGTACCCTTATAATGGTAACCACAGAGCAGGCATTTTGTTTGTTACAGCAAGTACATAAGTGCATATGCTACTTACTGCATGAAAGAATAGAAGAATAGGAAAGAAGTTTGGTGCGATGGGATTTTTTTCTCCACAGAAAATGACAAGAGAAGACAGAAATTTCGGGTGTAAGTAGGAGGAGGCACCATGTCGAAATCAGAGAAGAGGCAGGCATATAAACTCCGCTATCACATTAATGCAGTATAATGCCCGCTACATTGGTCAAAGTGTGTTGGCTTTAGCTGATAGTCACCTTAATCATACCCAATCTCTGTCTACCTACTAGGGTACGCGGATGATACCGATATCATCAGTTCAGGGCCGCAGCCAGCCATAGGCTCTGTCGGGCGCGGGCCCAACCCAAAACGAAATACTGGGATTTCTACTATATATGTGAATTACGTCATAAATGATGCGGGTGACAATGGTGCGATGGTTTGATTGGCAGAGCGTGCGTTCGAATCCCGACCAGGCCATGATTTTTAAATTAAATACACACAACAAACCAGATCTCCCTAAAGCAATTTAGGCGCCATCTGTGGAGAAAAAACCCCATCACACCAAACTTCTTTCCTATCCTTCTATTCTTTCATGCAGTATGTAGCACCTGAAAACAGGCAATGAATCATTTGCTGGATGTTGATTGCAGCAACAAACAAAAAATGCATGCTCTGTGTAAATCGCCCTAAATATTGTCAATTTACCCCTTTCGTTTCGGAACCCGCAGCAAATATGTTAATTTTCTACATGACTTTTCTAAATTGTCAAGAAAGTTGATAATGCACCATACCTATTTTACTCGGCGATAAAACTATGGAAATATCCGTCACTGAAGAAATGTCTCCGATACGATGTCATTATGCTTCTCTAAAATGAGAAAAAGCACTGGTCAGGGTTATTAAAGAGCACGAAACATGTTGAATGAAGAAGCTCATCCATTGATGGTGTTCGTTCACTGTTATAACCATCGTTTAAATCTCGCACTGTCAAATTCCATGTCAGTCCCACCTGTTCGGAGTTATATTGGGATTGTGAAATATGTGACGAATTTGTTCAGAAACTATGCGTATATCAGAAAATTCTTCAAGACCTCATCGCAGAACATGCACAGGAGAGCAAGAAGAGGCCCATTGGTTTTTGTGAAACAAGATTCATTAAACAACATGGCAGCATACTATCCTTCGTCGAACTATTCAACATCATCCGCATGGGATAAGAAAAAATGTCTGGGAAATCTTGGAACATTTGAAAAACAGCGGTGTGCTTACTGACAGTACTTCGAGAACATCGTCAGTCTCCTCGTTTGTGATAGATTTTTCAGTTTCACGCTTCCTTTGTCAGTTCGACTGCAAGAAAAACTATGTGATTTGGAGTGAGCTGTAAGGTACGTTCACGAGATTGCAGATGCCCTTCAAGAAGAATGAAAAAATGCGGATGATTCGGCGAAATTTTTAAAGCAGCGGAAGAGCTGACGAAACACGCATTCGATATGGAACTCAGAGTTCCGGTCTGATACTTATGTAGGAGCAAACAGCTCGTTCTAATTATCAGATAGGCTGTGTTGAATCATACTTTCGTCTTGCTTTTGTTATTCCTTGAATCGATTCATTTATTCAGAATTTGTCGGACAAATTTCTCAACGAAAATGCAGGAATCCTTTCAAGCTTACAGATTATTCTCCCAGGATTTGCTGCAACTAAAAAAAGTAGATGACTGGCTTTGTCTTGCTCCTTACTTTCTTACAATCCGCTGTGAGTAAAATTCCAACACTCAAATGTTTATCTTTAAACAGTTTTGTCGACTTTTCCGGTCACAATGGTCGACACTGAAAGAACCAAAACTTACATACGGAACTCAACGGGCAACGAAAGGCTCAGCGCACTTGCCATACTGTCAATCCATGGTTACTTAGGTGTTCATCCGAATGACATTCTCGAGTATATGGCAGCGAAGAAATTTCGAAGATTGAAATTTTGAATTTCTGCAAAGTCATGTGATGGACAATAAACTTGTTTGTGCATATTTGAGACTTGAATATATACGGAAGATATGAATGACAATTAAAAACTGGTTTAAACTGTAATTGTTTCCATTTTTATAACAGAAATATACATGTAAGACCCCAACTGATTTATAACTGTGTCCCTTAGTGGGGATAAAACAGTGCTTCGAAAAATGCTGGTGCAAATGACGAAGGAGTGGAATTTTCCGAGTTGGAATGGGGCAGCGCTGATGAGGACAGAAATTGAAGAAATATTACATTGACACGAACGAGTAAGAAGGGGTAACAATTGAAGCCGATCTAGGGAAGAACCATAGGTGAGTATTTTTTGATCTTTAGAAATATGTACTCTAATTGACATCTTCCCTATTTAGGTTAGACGACAAAATGTCGTGATGAAGTGATGAGGACAGCGATGGTATGCATATGGCTAACAGGGTGCTGGCTGACCATGCACGGGCGATTTCTATTGCCTCTGGCTGCCGGCGAAATGCCCGACAATGCTGCAAGGGGTCATGTTCTGCGACGAATTTTTCGATATACGTCAAGTTGAGTTGAAACGAGGAAATTTCGGGGTCGATGGGGATTGATTACTTTTTATGACTTCCAGAGTCATTGCAACATCTTTCCTTTTTAGGAACGAAACTGAGATGTTGAACTCAAAGCCGGGTTCTACGTCACTCATGGCGCTGCATTCTCGTGCCCAAAAGCCCCATCGAATGATGGCCGTCATTAACGAAGAGAAGCAGCACCGAAAAACGCTCTCTCTAGGACTCAACTTGCTCAATCGCAATATCACCAAGCTCGTGGATGCTAAAGTAATACCATGGTTTCTTTAAAAATGCAAAGCAGATTGGACGTCTACTATACCTCCTGAGGGAGTATTCATCGCTCCAAAACGAAATGAAAGCAAACAAAACCTTAACACAAGAAGATTGTGGCTGGGATCATAGGAACTCAACTTTCAGGACTCGTAACTGTTGTGCAATCGCAAACGATCTCTTTTCCTAACAAGTGTCATATTCTCGTAAAAGATAGAGAATGTTATATTAAATAAGTACTTGAATCAATGATTGCAACAAGGAGGATGGTGAAGTTACCTTTGAGGGAGAAGTAATAGTTACGAAAACACAATCAAAGTTTATTGATAACAATTTTTATTCTTATTTAATTTACGCCCGTTTGCCATCGTCCTTCTCAGGTGGTGCTTTGCCTCGCAGACGACGCAATCTCTTCATTTCCTGTTTTAAATATTGATGCTCACAATGGAGTACCACCGATTGTTTTTCATAAGGATGTGTTTCCACATGTCGGCGATATAAATTTATCACGTAGACTTGTTTGTTTATGAGCGGGACATGTATAAAGTCGTTGTATTGAGACATTTACGTAAGTATAATTTATATTTTCTGTAATGAACCACTCACCTTAAATACCATAAAGTTTTTCACAAATGGTGCGAATACCCCGAATAAATAGCGGCTGAACTTAACTATAAGGGTATTTGAATTAGGCAAATCTGTTGATGTGAAATTATGCTTTATAAATATATCCATCCTATGTATATATAAATTTTGTATTCATAGTTTGTAACATACTTTAATATTGATGTTAGACCCCTAATTGCAAAAGAACATGGCTTATGGATGTGTAAGTTATACGAACTGCTTGGATTATTTTCATTATTATTATTGAAGCTCAAACTAAGCGCTAGCAGGATACTGCTGGGCCTTATTAAATCGTTTTTAAAAGAAGATATAAATTTCAACCATAGTGTCTATCTTCTTTGCTTCAAAAATAAATGATTATGCTGATTCCGGCAAATAGACTTTACTTTTGAATCGTTCGGCAAAAACCTAAAACTGAACGTCTCTGTTTTACAAAAACATTTAGTTGTATAAACAATTACTACACAAAATCTCATATCCATCTACTCAAAGCCATCTCATTATGTGAGTTAAAGCTTATTCTCTCGGGCTCAGCATTTCTGCATACACCCACGAACTCGCTCAGTGGTTATGCGTCGCATTTCTGACCGAGGGGTCTTAAGTACAGATCACGCCGGGGCCCAGTTATACATTTAAAAAAAAGTCATGAAAAGCTTCTCAAATTTGCCCATCGGAGTCGGCTTAAAGTTGCCAGACCTTCCATTCGTACCCCAAAATATAACTTCGCATATGCAAATTAGGTTAGGGAAGTAAGGTTTTAAGACCTGTAGGGGCCGATAATGCCTTATATTAATTAATTTTCCCATTCTGACTTTGTGAATGAATCCATGGTTTCGAAAATTGATTTTGCTTCCACTACATCAAGTTAAACTATTATTACCAACTCGAAATGTATCACATAATCCTCAATTATTCCTAATCGCCCTGATGTAACTTTTCACCGAACAAAGATCCTTTTGAAACCATAATTCATTCCTTAGCCTAATTGAATAATTTCGCTGCTCCAACTGCACCAGCTAAGGAATAAGTTCTGAGAAATTAACTGCATTGATTGAATTTTCTCACTAAATTCCCCTTGATAAATGTCACGAATGCAATTAGTCCCGAGTGAGATATTAGCACCAGGACTTTATACGGCACAGTTAACGACTTCTTATAGTCGGAGACGAAAAAAATATATTTTTTAGGAGCGAGGTCCCACTTTATTGATAATCTCTTACAGTCTAATTTTACAATTTAATTTGATCCAGTATTTATACCATTGTCCAGAGGAATCTGTTACAAAGTATATGAAATGAATGTCATCATGAATGTGATATAATTTATGGTTTGCACTTCAAATCCCGAAGGGTGTTCAATTATTATTTACATTCAATGAATGTTTACATCTGGTTTCTAAAAGGGATTTTATGACTCTATACAATTTTGTTTACTCAGCTTGTTGCTGGTGATAACTCTTCCCTTCTTTGAAATCTACGTCTCGTAGATCTATTAAAAATTTACATGTATTGGATTTATCTCACTCAATTTTTCTTGATGATTTTCTGATTGTGTGTTCAATGGTATTACAATTGTATTGTTGGAATCTAAATTATTTCTTTTTCTCTGACAATTATACAAAATACTGATTATTACAATAATTATTACTAATGTACAAACAATTGTTGAAGTTGATATTTTATTATTCGTATGAATCTCATTTAACTTCTTTATATTATCTCTATGGAGACTAAGCAAATATTCCAAATCTAATCTTACATTGTTTTCACTAACATTGGATTGTAGGATTTGGGGCAAGGGTTGGAAGGTTTCTATTTCCTTACTGGAAAATTCCTGGTCGTTAATTTGAATTGTTTCGTTAGTATACTGTATCAAGTAGTTACCTTCTAAATGTTGGGTTTTCTTTTCGTGAATAAGACTACCATTAAAATTTGTGACAAATATTGTGTTGTCATCTATATTTTCTAGAACTGCGCCATTATTATATTCAAAATCACACCTTGCATCATATCCTTTCACAAGTTGAGAGATGCAATGAGTTTCTGGTAATTGCTTTAATTGATAATTTCGGCAGACTAATACATTATTTATTGAATTGCATTTATTTAATACACCAAATATTTCATGTTGATTGATCAATAGTTCCTTGAATTCTAAATGAACTTGTTTTGATCTAGATATTGTTGAGCGAATAAGAATATGATTATATTCTTGATTGCTAGTTTTTGGTATGGATATAACGTAAAGTATCATGGCATTTTTACAAATAACTGATGGTTCAGCATATTCCAATGCTTCAATATCATTGTTGTATGGTAGAGTTTCTATCTGGGATATTGCGAGATTAATTTCTGTTTTATCTAGAAGATTAGTGTTTACTATTCCCCTTTTTGCTAATTGAGATGCCAACACGATCTCATTCACTTCATCTTTTATGATGGTTAATTTGTTAAAAAGCATCTGCTCGAATTTATCATTGTTTTGTATATTTATTGTTGTTAAGATATTATTGTAATTTGTGATTAGAGTATTTGCCGTGTCCATTAGTTTATTATTGATTTTGTATTGTTCATTATTATTTATAATAACTTCATTTTGACTTGCTAAAATGTTATCCCAGTCTGTTGCATCAGGATTTCCAGCAATCCATTTCCAGGCGGATCCGATCCAGTTGATTGATCTTTTTGGTCTTGGAATCCTTTCTTTTAATTGTTGCAATAGATTTTCTACTCGATTCACAAGGTGTATAATCTGTGGTCTCAAGATACTGGTTGAATTGGTTGGATAATGTACGAATGGTGTTATGTCGTTAATGATAACTTCATACTGTGTTAAATTTATAACGTGAACTATTTTAAAATTTCCGTTTAGCATTCTTCCTTCTCCTTGTTTGATGGTTATTATAGGACTATTGTATTCATATACGTTAAGTGTAGCGAGTATACAACTCAGGATCGACCTACAATAAAAGATACATTGGCTTTTATTCCTGAATATTTTTAATATGGGATTTGTGAATTCTTTTTCCGCTTTCAGTGGTAATAGTGACCTTGTTGTCTTTTGCAACTATTTCTTTATTAAAGGGAGGCTTTTGTTTTCCGTCTCTTCTTTTATTTGCTGCAAAGATAATTTGTCCTACCTCATAAGTTTTTGGTTTATTTTTTTTGTAGTTGGCTATGCTAATTTTATTCTTTTGATTTCTTTTAATTAATTCTACTAAGTCTTCATTTACTTTGGCTTGAAAATCGACTAAGTTTTGATAATTTATTTTTTGTGTTCTACCAAAGAAAACGTCGCTTGGTCTTTTTTTTATTACTGAATGCACACTATTATTGTAACGATCTACTGCAATGTTAATCAATTCCTTTGTCGTGAAGTCCGTGTATTCTTTTTGAAGGCATCGCATTATTTCTATAATAGTGGAATGGACTCTTTCGACTGTTCCATTTACTTCGCTTTTTTGTGGTGGAGTAAGGTAAAGTTCTACTCCTATAGTTCTAATATAATTTGAAATTATTGGGCTTATGAATGCTGATTCATTATCTGAAACTAGTATTTTTGGTACTGTAAAATAGTGTAATACTTTCATCATCTTATTTCTGAGGTATATTGCCGATTTTTCCTTAATGTGGAAGAATTTGGTGAATTTTGAAAACTTATCGATGCATGTAATGAATTTTTCATGGTTTATTTCCATGATATCTACATGAAGTATCTCGGATGGATATTTAGGAATAGGAGTTTCTTGTAATTCTGGTTTCAGGGGATGTCTATCGTATTTATTACTATTACAGATCTCGCAAGTTTTCGTATATTTCTTGATTAGTTTAGTCATCTGCGGGAAATAGTATTTCTCTAAAATTTGCTCTTTATTCTCTCTGTGATTTCTATGCGCTCTTGTGTGTTCTTTTTGTATAATGCTAAATTTATTTTCTTCATTTGAGATATCTTGAACAATTCTTTGTGTTAACCTGATTTTAAATTTGCTGAAATGTTCCTTGAAACTATCTTGAAGTATCTGTATATGTTGTTCGGGAATTTTAATTCCGTTAATTATATTTGGATTTAATTTTTCCTTTAAAATTCGAATGAGAGTGTCTTTGTTTAGCTCTTGTATTCCTATGTAGTGTCTTCTGTAGTTAAGATGTGGTTCTTCATAAATACTCATTTCATTGTTACTGAAGATAATTTGGTTTTTGAAAACATTAATAGGAACTTCAACATGTGGGATGAGGTCTGTACTGTCCTCTTCTGCACTGTGCATAGTTGCGGATGAGCTGGAAGTCAAAATGTTCGTTTCGGTTTTTAATCTTGACAGCGCATCTGCTACTAAATTTGTTTTTCCAGGTTTATATATTATTTCGCAATTATATTCTTCAATTCGGGCTTTCCATCTTTTCAACTTTGCGTTAGTGTTTCTATTACTTAAAGCAAATGTTAAAGGTTGATGGTCTGTTAAAATCTTTATCTTCCTAGCTCCATACAAATAATTCCTAAGGTTGTCTAAGGCCCACACTATTGCTAGCATTTCCTTTTCATTGGTAGCGTAATTTTCCTCAGTTTTATTTAAGGATCTTGAAATATAAGTTATTGGCTTGTCTCTTCCTATCTCGCCTTGGGATAGTACTGCACCTATTGCTTGATTCGATGCATCTGTTGTGAGAACAAATGGTTTATTGAAATCTGGGAATATTAATATTTCGGAGGATATGAGTAATTTCTTTAAGTTATTGAACGCCTCAAGTTCTTTACTGCCTAATGTAATTTTAATTTTTCGCGATTGATTGGCTTTTATTTGAGCATTCTCTCCCCTTGTAAGAGTCGTCAAAGGTTTTGCGACTTTTGCGAAATCCCTAATGAATTTCCTATAGTAGGACGTCAGTCCAAGAAAACTCTTTAATTCTTTGAGATTCTCTGGGGGTTTAATTCTTTCTATTGCCTGAACTTTTTTTGGGTCTGGTTTAATGCCGTTGCTTGATATTAAGTATCCTAAAAATTCAGTTTCTTGTTTCATAAATTCAGTTTTGTCTAGATTAACTTTTAGATTAGCTTTTTCCAATTTATTAAATATAGTGTCAACATTCCTCAGATGTTCATCTTCAGTTTTTCCAAACACGATAATGTCATCTATATATGTGTAACAAATTCTGCCTATGTATTCCTGTAACACATCGTCTATCATTCTTTGAAAGATTGCAGGAGCATTCTTTAATCCAAATGGTAGTCGTGTATATTCGTATTTTCCATTCATAGTGGAAAATGCTGTTTTAGGTATATCGGTCTCTTTCATTTTTATTTGATGAAACCCTGACGTTAAGTCAATTGTTGTAAAATATTTAGAATTACCTAAGCTGGCTAATGTGCTAGATATATCTGGTATTGGATATGTATCTGGAATAGTTACTGCATTAAGTTTCCTAAAATCAATTACTAGTCTATATTTCTTTGTACCTGAAGCATCTAATTTTTTCGGTACAATCCACGTAGGTGAATTGTAGGGACTTTGGGATGGGCGTATAATTCCATCGTCCAGTAATTTTTTTATTTGAGTTTGCACCTCTTCCCTCATATTAAAAGGGTATGGATAAGACTTCGTATAAATTGGTTCATCAGTTGTTGTCCTAATCTCAGCTTTCACTTTCGTATCTATCATCTCTTTATCATTTACTTGTCCAAAAATATGTTTATATTTACTTAATATGGTTTGGATTTTTTCTTTAGTTGTGTTTTTTAAATGGGTATCTCTAATTTCTATATTATTTACTTGTGTGGATTGTTTTTCTTTTAGGGGTATTTTTATACCTGATTTTATTACAAGGATATTGTTCTTCCTATCTATGATAGCTTCTAATTCTTTGAGAGTGTCATCTCCGATTATTCCATCGAAGGATGCTAATCCTGGTAAAACGAAAAATGTTATAGGAGTATTATTTCCTATGCACTCAAAGAATTTTGCACTTATTTTTTTGTTAATTTGAATTTTTCCTCCGGCTGACTGAATTTCAAAAGGTTTTTGAGCTGGTTTGGCATTTGGTGCTAATTTATGCGTAATGAAGTTCTTATTAGCTCCGGTATCGATAAGGAATTTTAATTGTGTCCCATCACACATCACATATTCTATGTATGGTATGCTAGAGAGGCACTTGTCGTAAAATTTACCTCTGATTGTTCTTCTTCCTGGTCCGTATTTTCTTCGTTTGCATAATTGTTGTCTTCGTATTCGTCAGCGTACTCATCCAAATATTGTTCTTTTTCTTGTGTGTCTATATTAAACACTCTTTGACGCTTTTGTGAAATATTTCCTGAACCATGTTGGAAGTTTTGATTATTAGCTGGTTGGTTGTACCTGTAATCTTGTTGATAATGTTGTTGATTGTAGCTGGGTCTATTCATGTAATTAACTTGTCTAGTTTGGGCGGATTGGTCTGTTTCCATTGGAGTTGGTGGTTTTGGCTGTGTTGGTCTTTGCGGTGGAGGATAGTTTGATTGTTGCTTCTGATTATTGAAATAATTTCTCTGCTGTTGATTGTGTTGAATATTATAAGCCGCGTTTCTTTGTTGTACGGGGAGTGGCTTTGATGGATTTGATGGCTTATGTTGCCATTGTCTAGGAGCGAAGATTTGGTTGACAGGGGTTGAAATGCTATTACTAAAATCTCTTTTGTGAAGGGAAATGTTCCTATAATTTAGGTTTTGTATTTCAAGGCATGTCGCATATGCCTCTGGGAGAGTTTGGGGTTTTTGAATTATTAGAATCCTGGAGAGTTCTCCATTTAATCCCCTAATGAACACGTCAAGTGCTCTATTTCGATAGCTCTCAATCAGTGCCGTAATCGTTTCTGAAGAATAATCCTCAGTTTTGATTTTATTTATTATAAGTGAAAACTGGTGGTTAACACTTGCATAAAATTCGTCAAGAGTGGAAGTTCTCTGTGACATCGAATTTAATTGGTGTTCCAATGTTCGAATGTCTCTTTTATCTGCGTAATGCAATGAGAGGCATTTTTTTATTGAGCTCCAATCTTCATTAAATATATTATAGGAAATTAGTGCGGTATCCGCATGTCCGCGAATCTTTTGCCTAATGCTTTGGAGGATTGATCTATAGATCGGCTTATTTCTTACTACCTCATAATCCCTTAGTATTGTTTCAACCGTGTGTATCCACGATATATATTGGACGGGATTACCGTCGAAAACCTGCAATTCTTTTATGCAATCCGGTAATTTGGAAATTTCTTTCAATTCTTGCTCATTTTTAGGACCCGGTGGAATACTCTCATTATTTGTTGGAGATGTTGTCCTAACTTCTAAAGCACTTAATCTATGATCAATTTTCTTCATAAAGTCGATCTGGGCATTTACTGCTCCAGTAAGTCTGGTTACTGTGTCTTTAAGTTCTTCCATTTTCTTTTTTATAACACAAAAATAAGATTAGAGGAGGAGGGATCGTAGATAAATGATTAGAAAATATAAAATTAAAGATGGAATATATAGTATATTATATATAAAATATACTTAGAATGTTCAATTTTGTAAATATTTAATTCAACAAAAAATAAAAAAAAATATATTTTTCCTTTTTTGTTCTAATTTCTAAGCTTTTGACAAAATAATTAATTTGCTTAGCTTTTAATCTCTCTTTATGTTTTAAGAGTTTTGCGTAAAACTGTTTAATTCTAGTTGTTTTCTTTAACTTGTTAAAACACTTTTTGCATTGGTTTTTCACCTTTAATATTTAATTTCTTTCTTGGTTTTTTACCTTTAATATTTAGTTTGTATGTATTTCTTTCTTGGTTTTTCACCTTTTATATTTAATTTGTATTTATTTCTCTTTTGGTTTTTCACCTTTAATATTTAATTTGTATTTATTTCTCTTTTGGCTTTTCACCTTTAATATTTAATTTGTATTTATTTCTCTTTTGGCTTTTCACCTTTAATATTTAATTTGTATGTATTTCATATTTATTTTTCATTTTACTTACACTAAAATAATGATCTCCATCTTTCATCCAATGGAGCCGGATGGACTGCGGGGCAACGCAGATGATCAAAACCCTTCTCTGGATCCTTCTACAGTCTGATGATCTTCAGAGGATTTTTATAGTGCGCGTGTCCGGGTGAGTGGTTACACACTTGGACAAGCAGTGCTGGAGTAGTCCGATGTATCCTTTTTGGAGAATGGTGTTAAATATTGCCACTTCCTACTAATGGTTCGGTTGCTACTACACTTGGTGTTTTTCCAATTACTGACCGTTGAGGGTACACTTTCACTGTACTTTTAGTGCTAATTATTTTTAGATCACTTTTCACCTTAACACTTTTAATTATTTAAAACTTGTCCCTGCTGCTCGGGCGCCAGTTAACGACTTCTTAGAGTCGGAGACGAAAAAAATATATTTTTTAGGAGCGAGGTCCCACTTTATTGATAATCTCTTACAGTCTAATTTTACAATTTAATTTGATCCAGTATTTATACCATTGTCCAGAGGAATCTGTTACAAAGTATATGAAATGAATGTCATCATGAATGTGATATAATTTATGGTTTGCACTTCAAATCCCGAAGGGTGTTCAATTATTATTTACATTCAATGAATGTTTACATCTGGTTTCTAAAAGGGATTTTATGACTCTATACAATTTTGTTTACTCAGCTTGTTGCTGGTGATAACTGCACTGTATCAAGTGAACCTTTTCTATTATAGCTACGTGCATCAGACATTCCATTACTTCGAGCCGCATGGTCGTGCTTTGATGTGTAACCAAGCTTCATCCCTTCTCTGTTCAGAATTTCAAATAGGGGAATACACTGTGTTTATGTTGTTGACACTTTCAAGTAGAAAGATACGAAGAAAGAAAACTTATTGCCCGTTGGGTTGACGTTGATTTACTATTCGCCATCACCACATAGTGCGAAAGCAATAAACCGATCCGCGTACACTATGTGGCATTGATTACGACTAACGGAGAGGTAGAACGTTTGAAGGGAGAATGTCAAGAGGTATCTTAAGTCAAATAGTTATCTGTGGTGTTGCAAGGTTTGCAGTCGCGTTGCAATATCACGGTTGTTTATTTTGTATTGTTTATCCATAACATCAACAAGGGTAGCCAAGCGGTGCTTGGGCATCTTATGATTTATATGCGACTGAATGGAATTGCAATTCACTGAAGTAATCTCTCTGTATGAGAACCACCCCAACAGGATGTTTATTGTTCACTCGTTTTTTGTGGTATTTTATTGTTTTCCAAATTGAAAACCACACAGCACCAAACAAAACAATTGAATTCTTCTTCTATGATCAAAACTTTAGACCCACGAGGATGTTTTTTGTTTTCACCTATCGGGCAATTTATTACATTCTTTGGAATGAAGTACAATAGGTGTAGCAAGAAAAGTTGTGGGCGGTAGCATATTTGAACCAAGAGCAATATTATACATTGCGAATCATTTGATTGAGACAACTTTTTTGCGAAACACTTGAATTACATCTGCGATGTATTGGAAAAAAGTTAAACTGTGCAAAAAAAATGCAACCTTCGGGTCCGTCAAGATACAATTATTCTTGTATCCCAAAAGACATTTCAAGAGACATAGGTTAGGTTAGGTTAAGGTGGCTGTTAGCTGAGGGCCAACACACTTAGACCAATGAGGTCCGTTGTAATACATGAATCGGGAGTTTCGACCACTACTCGCTAAAACCATTTGGAGCTTCTAATGAAGCGCCATAGACTTCTAACATCTGTGTTAGCTAAGTCACTGAGTTCATTAAGGAAGAAGGCTCCTAAATAGAGATTTTTTTTTATGGGAGAGTGCAGGGCATGCACAGGGGAGATGAAGTGAAGTCTCCTCCTCATCCCTGCAGCTTCTACAGAAGTCATTTGAATAGACGCCAAGCCTTGATGCGTCCTTGCCTATTAGACAGTATCCTGTGATGACACCTATGGCAGAGCCAATGTGCAGTCGGTTAAGTGAGATCAAACTCAAAGGGTGTCGCAGATCCAGCTTTGGCCAGATATGCTTAGTCGCTGGACACGTATCACTACCTGTCCACCTGAGTACAGGTGTACTCTCGACTGCGGATAGCTTGAACATAAGTTTACAAGTAGCGATAGGCATACCTAGAAAACCTTTCTCAGGTAGAAGGGGTAATGCGGTTCCATTTTTGGCGAGAGAGACATGCTTTCTGGCAAAATGCATTTGAAGATCTTGCCTTAGAAGTGATTTCCTTTTTTACTTTCCAACGCTTGATGTTCACTGAATTTGATTAGACTTGTGACCATCGTTACTCTGACTGATAACCTACTGTGACCTAATTCTTGGCGCTGATGGAATGGAATTTGAAACGGGCCACACAAGTTACTGCTTTTTTTAATGTTTTAGCTTCGATTGTGACTTCTTTTCTTTTTTACATATATACATTTCCATATTTGCTAGATAGTTGCTTACACTTCTATTCAGTCTCCTTGCTAATTCTCGACCTAAGAGTCCCACTTAATTGAAAGCATTTTTGTATTCTTTTTCTGTCGCCATAACTTCCTAAGACACAATGAAATAAACTCTCAAAGATGACGACATCTGTTGAGGCTCCGGCGATGAGGAGACTCAGGAGGACACGTTTCACTTTCTTTGTCACTGCCCGAGCCTCTAGCAGAACACTTGAAAGATATTTCTTCCATGACAATGTTGAACTTTCTGATGATTTAATGTCTACAGGTTTCTAAGGACATCAGGATGGCTTGATTAAGGAGAGCGAACAAAAGGGAGCACCAAAGCAGAAACAACGAGTCCAAAGCCACCACAAATATGTATCACAATGCACAAAGACTTAAGTATGGTGTAGTTGAACTGCTACACTAACTCACTAGCCTAACGTTTCTGTCGCCGTTAAAGTATTTTCAGACAGAGATACGGTTTTCCTTACTTACGGATACTCGGGGTCTGGTAGTCGAAGATCTTCTAGGCTGGTCTGCAGTTTCCACTGGTTGGATGTGGCCGAGCCAATGTAGTCGACGTGCTTAATCTTCTTGGTATACATCCTCATCTTGGTACAAGTCATAGAGTTCGCGGTTGTATGCTCACATTCATTCGCTCTCCTCGCACACAGTACCAAATATCTGACGTATATGATTTGTATACCCTATTCCAAGGGTATTATAATTTTGACCCATTGATTTTAAGATCATAATAGAAAGATACGTCGATCTAGCCATGTCCGTCCGTTCATCCGTTGTCAATTTTTAGCCCCTAAAATTCGAGCTAGAAAGCTGCCATTTGGAATATATACTCGTACTCAATCTCTAGGGGCGTTTTTTTTTTTTTTTTAAATTCTTAAAATACATTATATATGTATAACAAAATATGTAGATAATATCCTTCTTTACAAATTACACATACTTGGATTTTCGCCACACCCACTTTTTGGAGAATAGGAATAGGAATATGGGCATCCACCAGTTCGCCTAATGCTTTCTTTGGAAGAAGAAAAACTCGGGGCAACAAGCACAAATAGCCGGATAAAGGTTCGATAGAGCATGCATTTATTTAGTCCTTTGAATCAGAACTTTTTCCAAACCGCTATATCCTTAGCATCGATGAAAAACGGTCCACTTGAAATTCGTTGGCCCTTTCCAGGATTTGCCTCCGTGTGAAAATTTGGTTCACACAGTTCGTTGAATAGGATTGTCGAACTTCTACTCTTGTGCTGTTCGCAGCTTTTTCTAGTTGAAAACTCGAGCTCTAAATTATGCCGTAAAAAGAAAATGGTGAGAGTCCACCTCTGCGCATTGGAATGTGTTTAGATGTTAGATGCGTGCCTCACATCGATTAGCGTATGGTATTGTTGGTTGCCTAGGCAATATATAGAATTAAAAATCATTTCATATATTGTCGGTAATAAATATATATTTACATAGGTAAAAACACAAGCAAATAAGTGCCTGCAATCAAAAGATTCACAGTGTACTTGTGGTACAGTCGTTGTGTGAGTATGTCGTTGAGTTTTCAGTAAAATGAAATTGCAATTTAGGAAATTAGCAGCACACTGAATCAGTTGAAACACAATCACTCGACCATAGATTCAAAGCAAACGTTTATATTTTCAGCTTTGCAAATTACGTTTAATATCATTATACACAAATCATCATTCGTACACTTTTTAACTTTCTCATTTCGTTTGTAATTTGCAAGGAAAATATTTAATGTTTAGAAGGTCACTACGTGTTACATAGTTTATAATTCTTGGCAATTTTTTAACTTTTTCTGGTTTTTTATGCATAAATTTTTAAATACCAGAAGGGATATTTTTTGTTACATCGATTTTAAGCATACCTACTAGTTCGCTGAAAACCCGATGTTCAAAGCATGTCTCCTTCTCAGGCTGATGACTTCAGTGCGATAAGTTTGTGTATGATGTACAAGGTATAAGGACCCAGCTATACAATTGTATAACATTTAATATACGAGTGCTGCTTATTTATGAAGAACAATTAGTGTGGACCTGAGAACAGATTTTCATAGCGCTCACTTTTAGAACGTAGCGGTTATAAGACATCGATACGTTAAAACTTGAAACGATTTCAACGCTATTTTACTGTTCTTATAACCTAAACTTGGAGTTCAGTAACTTTATAATGAAGGCAAGTCCAGCTAAAGTATGGTGCAAGAATCATGTCCTTCGGCCGATCCCACTGCTATCTTCTGGTCTACCGATGGTAACGTCGATGTCGGTTTTGGTAGTCATTCATTGCAAATTTTTACTTTTACCGATAATAGTCGCAACAGTAGTGCCAGTTTACATTCAAGTTTATCTAGAGACAATTGTGCAAGTTCGCACACATCTAAAATCAGTGAACTAAACTTTAACCTTTCAAATCATAATCAGGAGGCCATACTCGAAAAGACAGATCAGGGTACAAGTCGAAAACGAAGTCGACGAAATAGCCCAGAAAGCAGTACGAAGAAGACCAAATTCCTTGTGGGCGGTAAGCGCAAAGAAGCTGCAAAACCAACTCTACCGAAGAAGCTGAAATTTCAACTTCATAACTCAATGTCACTAAAGTTTCAAATAAAAAAAAACCGTTTTATTGACACGTACGAGCGACGGAATAATGCATTGTTTCCAGCCGAAAATAGGTAATATAAGTATTTCGATATTTTTTAGGAGTATGACGTATGAGGTGGTATTCCCAAAGTACATAATGGTAGTGGTATTTTTTTTTTGCAACTCAGTGAACCCAGAAGTCAGTATAAGTTTGTTAATATTGAAAACCAGACTACGCTGAAATGAGTTGAAAATTGACGAAAAATTTCGATTTTGAACCGTGTGTACCGATGGCCAATTTCAGAATGTCGCACAAAAAAGTTATCGAAGACCAAAAAAGGATCTTACTGAGAAATATGTTAATAACTAAAAATTGAATATTGATCTATATATATATCCAAAAAAGTCCTTAAAATATATAAAAGATTTTTTTTCATTCTTTGGAACCGCGCAGTTTTTATGTGTTAAGAGTTATTTAACCAAAAGGCCCTTGGAACCCCAACGAGGTCTTTAAAATAATAACTTCTACATTTCTGTGCCTAAAAAAAATATACTATAATTTATAAGGTGTTTGCCAGTGAAACAAATCAGAGAAAAACCACAAGCCCTTATTTTGGTAAGGGGTTCTGATTACGATTTTGAAAACTGGTTTTTTGACCATAGCTCTTACGATTTTGTCCGTAAAGAATCATACCATGCCCGCCGTTATTAAATTTTGGACAGGAGTCACCGCTTGGCCGCAAGAAGCAAAAAAAACAAGCAAATTGTTGTCCTCGAAGCACAATTGATTAGTATTTTGATAATTACACCTACATTTCTGCAGCTGGTTTTGGAGAAAGAAATCTGTTAAATTGTCCAAAATTCATTTAAGGCAGGCTTGTAGCCCCGCACGTTTTTGGTTTTTGTAAAGATGCTAATATCTCAAATCAGGTATCAGGTAATTTTGAAGAAAATGTACACACCGATTTATGCACCAATTGGCACGAATTTGTATATAACATTTTTTTAATTATTTCTTTTTATAATTTTTTTTTATTCATATAACAGTTTTTTAGTTTTTGAAAATTGCACTTTTCACAAAAATTTGATATACATATTAGTAAATACAAATATGTAGAAGAAATCTATATACTCAGAATATAATTAGACATTTTTTTTGTATAACTTTTTAACATTTTTTTCTGTGTTTTTTCTTAAAAGTTTGACAGTTTTGATTTGTGAAAAACATGACTGACACCGTTGATTTGTGAAAAAAAATGTTTGTGAATACTGCCCTAAAATTGGCTTAACCCTGGAAGTATGCGTATTTTGGGTACGTAAGGGACATGCTTCGTCGAATCGACGAGTTCATATTTATGTCATTATATATGCACCAGAATTAAATTATTTAGCGTAAAGAAAAACAACAATTAATATTTGCTTATAACCTCTTACTTCAAATTGCAATTTTCATAACCTCAGTTCAATTAGCATTTTTTTTACTATACGAGCTAAAGTGAGTGTTAATATATATAAAGTGCTTCGTGGTATCGACGACACAAGTTTAAAAAAAAATCGTACTAACAGAATATACAGGGTGTCGCACCAATTGTGCTACAATAAGAAATTTAAATAACTTTTTTTTAATCAATGTATTTCAAGTTTTTTTTTATTGTGTAGAAAATTAAATTTTATTTCATAAACCTAATTGTTTTTGAAGATGATAGACCGTAAATAACCTCCACGCTCATCCACGCATATGCGACACCTGATGAGAAAATTATTCATTGCGATCTTAAGGGTTGAAGCCCGGATCGCCTCAATTTCTGTTTAAATGGACTGCTTCAATTCAGTCAAATTCCTTGGTTTCGTTTTGTACACCTCTTGCTTGACATAACGCTATAAAAAAAGTCTGGTGCAGTCAGGTCAGGTGACCTTGGGGGCCAGCGGAAAGTGAAGTTTCTGGATATTAATTTTTTTGTTTTAATTTTGAAATGGTAGAGGACGAGGTTCGGAAGGTCGCAAGAAGAAATGAATTTAGGCTTCGCAACCATGCTAATTTAGAAGTATTTCAACTACTTAATAACAACAATTTAGTTAGAAGATTACGTAAAGTTAGACCTTTTGAACTAGTTAACTAGGTAAAAAGGAAAGAAATATATGTGTTACAACATAATCACACGAACAAAGTGATAATGAATTAAAAAACAAAAGGTAACAAACCAAAGTTAGTTCTTAAAAACAGTACATAAGTACATATGCAAATATTAAAACAAAATTGCTGATTAGTATGTAGACTATGTGCGATTACTGGAAGGATGGTAACATTATGCCTTCCCTGGGTGTTTTTAGTGGGTGTTTCAAGTCCCACTCTATCGCAAAGCTCGCAAGCGATGTCTTTCAACGATTTTCAGCTAGCTACACGCAAACAAAAAATAGTTTGGGAATTTTCATTGGAGAACCGCCATAAGCGGTCTGGCTATGTGTGCAGTTGCTCCATCTTGCTGGAACCAAATGCTGTTGAAACGGATACTTATTCGACGCAGTTCTGGGTTTCTTCAAAGAAGTATGGCCCCACACGGTACCTCCATGAGACCGCGTACTGTGACTCGTTCTGGGTGCAGTACCGTCTCATGGAGTATTTTTGGATTAGAGTCACTCCATATAAGGCAATTTTGCTTATTAACATTGCCGTTTAGATTAAAATGGGTTTGATCAGACATAAACAAGCAATTTATCCAGCTGTAGTCTTCTTCGGTCATTTCAATCATTTTTTAGCAAAATTTCAGGCGAATAGGCAAATCCAAAGGGTTTGACTTGCATGCAATTTGGACTTTTCACGGAAACAAGTATAAGTTATCATGAATTCTTCGTTGTAATGACCGTCTGCTAACTCCAATTTGCGCCGATTAGTTTCGAGTCGAATGCTTGGATTTGCCTGAATTGACGATGCTACAGCCGAGATTGAGGAACATTGGGATCTCGTTGATATGGTCTTCGCATGATGCTTCCGAATCCGTCAAACATGTGTACCAGCCTCATAGTGGTCCATCTACTCGGGGGAGTGCCACCAAACTCCCGCCTAAATTCCCTTTGGACGGAAATGAAGGACTGCAAGCATGCTACCGCTGCACTATCCAAATCCTCTTTTCGGTATCCTAAGCATTTATTTTAATAAATCTAAACAGTAAATTTGCCAAATACGAAAAAAACAAGCCGATTATTCATACAGAAAAGAGGTCATTACCACCCTGTATATTCATCTGCGCGTCTGTACACTCAAACCGCAAGAACACAGCAAGCGCCAACAAAACAGACGAAAAAAAAGAAAGAATAACGGTAAATCGTGAAAATGCGTCGTCGATTTGACGATATGTGACATCGCATATATTTTGTTTTTAAATGAGTTTGTTACACACCTCACTAAACACTATCTGTTGCCGTTGCACATTCGTGCATATCAGAAATCTTCGGATACACTTTTTCCGTTCCGCTACAAAAGAGAAAACTATACATACAGATTAGTATTATATTTACTGTAGCGTAGCTTTTAGATGGAGTAAAAAGCTGAATGATAGCATTAAAAACTCGGAAGAGTATTGCCAAAAATAACTTTTTTCGTTTTGGACATGTTACTGGAAAGGAAGTTGAAGGAAGTGAAATAAAAAAAAAAGCTTTCCACCCCATTTTTCACCCCTTACGAATTATTAAATTCCGTTCTATTTAAGGTCTTGGGCATATAGAGACCCACCTTGCTTCAACTTGATTTTATAGAGTAAGATAAAACTTCATAATCATCATCAATCATTTGACAATCTGAGTATAGGCATTTGCTCAAAATAGTACTTCTAGCTAAAGTATTTAACTCTTTCCTAATGTGTCATTATTCGAATCTGCGAATATCTGAGTATGCCATATTAGTACATTTAATCCAAATATTAAAAAGTCCAAAAATTATCAAATCATTGTAGAGGTTTTTTTTTGACAAAAAGCTAGTTTTTAAATTATTATTATTATAATCGAAAAATCTGGCTCTATGCAGATTTGTTCTAAATGTAACTATCAGCTAATTATATCAAAATTCGTTAAAATCACTCTACTCGTTTTTGAAATATTGCAGGATTTCTAATGTAGCGTTAACCGTATCTTTTGGAAAAAACTGAGTAAATTTATTATTATTTATTATCTCTTAAGGCTCACCCAAAGTATTTGAAACAAGAAAAACCGATCCGAATCGTCAGAGTCGTTTTTGAGAAAACGTAAATTTCAGTCGTGCCAACCCATGAATTTATATGTACACATTCGGGACGGTTTCCAGAAGATAAATCTCTGATGTGATTTTTTCCTTAGTTGCTGTTTTTCGGGGGCCTTGCAGTAATATTTTTAGGCTGTTCCTGCTCGGGGTCCAGCAATAAGATGAATGAAACACAGCAATATAGGATCTGATACACGAAACCACACAAGTACTTCACTTACGCAAAAGTGAAAGAGCGACATAAATTACAATACAATACTCGTATCAAACACATTCGTGCATCCTGCACATACCCAAACTGACAAAACTTCAGGAGACACATAAATGTGCATATGGCACGCCACTACGGCTGAGAACCTTCCGTGATGAAATACCTAAAAGTGGTATAATGGGTAACGAGGATTACTGTTAGTGCAAGAGGTGGATCTGCTTAGGTCTGAAGTCCCGTATTCCGGCTTTCGATGCCTATCACCTTTCTTATAAAAAAAGATAATAAAACACTGTCGGCCTCTAAAATGCTCTTTCTCGAAGTATAAAAAAATATTTCGGCACGAGGAGTATTAAATAGCCCATTCAAGACATAAAACATAGTTTCATTATGCGAAGTGGAAAGGACTAACAATTTTAAGCCATATCCAAACGACAAAGTTGAAAAGCTTCTCATGACAATTGATACTCTTGGGTGTTTGTCAGACGTTCGAAAGAGGTAGGGCAGACGAAAAAAAAACGTAAAGGCGTTATTTGTCTCCGGCGTGATTTCCAGCTGAGGGCCTTAGATTTGTATTCCAACACCCTTACTTTCGCTTTCACGAATCCGGTGCTTTTAAATGAGATTACATGCATGTGCATCCTACTGGCCCCATGGGGAACTCTTTTATTTAATCTTGAATAAAAATGTTTTTTTATAAATAGCACAATTGCGGGTGGCAACAGGTGCAGTAGTAGTGTATTCGCTTACTGAATGGAAGGTCGTGCGTTCGAATCCCGGCCAAGTCCATTACTTTATATCGAGTACTTGAAATCGTAATCTCCCTAAGCATCTTAGACACCACCCGTGGAGAAAAACCCTACAACTGCACCCAAACACTTCTTTCCTATCTCTCTATTCTTTCTAATAGTAAGTAGCACCGAAAAGCATGCGATGAAATACGATAGTGCCAGGTGCTAAAAAAAAAAAAAAAAAACAAAACAAAAACATTACAATTTCAGCCTTTAATAAGGCTTGTTGAGTACATCTCAATGTCGACAAGTAAAACCAACTAATAACTACAATAAATAATTGTTGATTTAATCGGCGATAAGATGTCAAAAAATTAAATTGCCGTGAACGGTTTTGTTAGCGCCACAGTTAAACCTACACTAAAGTGCTTAATCACAGGGACTACTCACATCCATTCAAATTAAATGTCAAGAAGTGTCCTGTCCTTCTGTCTGCTCATCCAATAAATCTTCATTACACAATGGATATCTTTTATTAAAAACGAGTCGTTCATACGAAGAACAGAATAAAATTCGAACACATTTGCGCTGCCTTAAATAAATGTAGATTACAATGAGAATCTTCGTACAAGATATCCAACTGTCATCATAATTAATTCTCTGTCAGACACACTGTGATCTGTGAGGATATTAAATTGCTCTGCATGTACTTGGCCAACATCCTCCTCCATTTCAATGAACGAAGCCGTAAGTGTAACCTTCGTTTTGTACAAATACACACAACGCCTCTTAAGAACCGAGATGATTAAAAATGACATTACCTTCCAAGGGAGTTCTTTTCTGGGCAAAGAATTTGACCCAGATTCGCAGATCTTAGGTTCCGGTGAAAAAATAAAAATAGAAAACAGTTTGAGTACATAATTGCTAAAAACTTACCATAATATCCAGACATATCCATTGGCACTACTTGTATAAGACGAAAGCTCTTAACTAATTCCCGTAAAAATAACTGCGACAGATAAAAGAGCAGGACGAGGTGCGGATTGTCCGTTAAGACGCCATCAGCAACGGCACTGCAATAGAAAAAAAAATATGTGCAATTTTAGTATTATTTTTCTTCCTATTGTTTGTATGTATGTTTATTGTATATTCTTCTTTTATAGACCGCGCCTGCGAAGCAACCTTGGAAGCAATTTCAGTGTGGCAATTAAAAGCAGAGGGAACACAAGAACAGGATGTGATGTATCATTGAAAGCGATGCGGATGACAATGATAAGTTATGGTAACATTGTTTGGCGCTGCCTTAAGACTGCATTTATTACGTGAGTGCAAATTTTTGTCTATAATTGCATAATGTATGCACAAACAGCTGTAAGCAATTCGAAAATAATTTTAAGGTAAGTGTATTTGAAAAACCGAAATAACTGTGTAATTTTTTACACAAAGTACTTGAATCGTTGAGTTTTGGGGTGGATCTTTTTGTTATTTGAATCTCTTTATGCTTTTTGGCATTTACACTCTGTTCCACGTCTTTACGAACAGGTAGATTTAATTTTGCAAAATGTTTGAAATCCTTCCATGATATAAGAAAATCCAATGTAATATGAAAGAAGGCTATATTATGTTTATGTTGTAAAAAAAAATTGAGATTAGGCAGATAAATTCAATTTTTATGATGATTTTCACAGTAAGGTCATAAAATAAGTTTTTTTTTCTTTTCACTTTTTTACGAACAGTAACGACATCTACCTGTTATCATAGTTTAAATCAAATATAAAGGCATAAAGAGTACCAAAGAGAACCAGCGACCTTAGTTCCAAACATATCTTCATAGAAACATCAACTATGGGTAACAGAAATTCATTAACCAAGGAGGAATTAGGCCAAATTCGAGCTCACAAGGAGCCAGGGGAATCTATCCGTTTTATAGCCGGTAAGATTGAAAGAGGACCACCTGTTGTTCACAGCTATCTTAAGGACCCCGAGAACTATGGAAAAACCGGAAAGGAGGAATAATAAACAACAACAAGCCAGGATCGACGGTTGATACTGAGATCTGCTCCAAATTCAAGACTTTACCTAAGTAAAATCAAGGCAGAAACCGGAGTTAAAGCTTGTAGATCAACTGTTTATCGCGTGATACAGCAGTCCAACAATATTTGCCACAAACAAATGAAAAAGGAACCATCGTTGAACGCATCACGCAAAAGTAAACGACTTGATTTTGCAAGAAGTCACATCAGGTGGAGTCGAGAGTGGCATACCGTTGTCTTTTCAGATGAAAAAAAGTTTAACTTGGACGGAACTGATGGATATAATTATTATTTCCATGATTTGAGGAAGGATGAAATAATCTTGGATAGAAGGCACAGCAAGGAAGGTGGAGTAATGGTATGGTGAGCAGTAAGCTTTTACGGAACTGCAAACCTTTAAAACTCGAGAATGACCGCAATCACCTACAAATCTATTGTTGCATGTTTGCTCAAACTGTGACATTCAGCATCAATTAGTCAACTTGCAGCGCCATCTCATCAGTCGAGAGCTATATAACCATATAAGATAATCGATATTTGGCAGCATTTGAAAAGCAGTTTGAATAGCTATGGAATACTTAGTATATCTATGTTCTCGAACTTTCTAAACTCAACGGATCTGGAAAGTTCTATAGGTGTCACTAGGAGATATAAATAGGTGTCGCAGGAGCACCCAAGACATTCTAGTTTTGAACCGCGATAAAGAAGTGCGACAGTAGTAAAAAATATAGAGAAAAAGTGGAAGTATTGAATAAGAGAAAATTGATTGTTTATTTAAAGCGATTAATTGTGAAAGTGAATTGTTGGATTAAATAAGTGAATTATTTGAATAATAATCAAGAATTAAAAGACATTGGAAGAGAACTAATAAGCATTAATTAAATAGAACTACGCTTTAACTTTTCGAATTCTAGCCGGGATGCAACACTTTGATGGAAAAAATTTGCACTTATTTTTCCGATTTGTTTAGTGGACAACGATGGATTTTCGAACAGGAAAATGTACCGATACATACCGCAAGAACAACCAAATCTTGGATTCAGAGTCAAAATGTAGACCCAAGGGTATAGCCGCCATATTTGCCGGACGGACCTGACTACTTACTTACTTAACGGGCTCCCGACCCGTGAAGAGTCTCTGCCTGAGACACAGTAGCCTTCCATCCTCTACGATCCGGGCACGCTGCTTCCAGTTGGCCATACCAAGCGCTCTGGCATCCGCGATGGCTTGGTCTTTGAAACGGAGGTTCTTCCTTGTCTTCTCGAACCTGGGGGCATGGATTCGAAGATCCTCTTAGCTGGAGTATTATTGTTCATTCGCTCGATGTGGTCGAGCCAATGTAGTCGACGTATTTTGGCTTTTTGGACTACATCCACATCTTAGTACAGCTCATAGAGTTCGCTGTTGTATATTCTCCTCGCACACAGGACCACAAATCCGCCGAAGAATTTTTCTTTCGAAAAGTCCAGTATCAGCTCTCCCTTCCTGCTTATCGTCCAGCACTCGGCGCTATAAAGCAGAACTGGCAGGATAAGGGTTTTGTAAAGCATACATTTCGTCCTCCGAGTTAGGAGTTTTGAACCCAGTTGTTTTGCCAAACCGAAGTAGCAGCGGTTTCCTAGGGTAATTCTTCGCCGGACCTGGACATCATAGAAAACGTATGAGTTTGAGTATGTCTTTTAAAAAATGGTCTACGAAGAAGGAAAGTAATACTTCAACCCGGAAGAAATAATTGAAGCCATAAAATAAGCCTTGTCCGAAATTTCACTAAATTACTTGGAAGAACTGTACAACTCTCTTCATAGCAGGCTTCATGAAGTAATACAGCGATCGGAAGGTACTACACATTATTAAATCCTATTATTATAATCTTATTAAAACTGAAATTAACTTATTCCAAACAAAATTGTTTTGTTTTATTACCTTTTAAGCATCTTTCAGCTAGATTAAGTTACTGTTCGTAAACAGATGGAACGAAAAAGGACTAATTTTATGGCCTTATTGGAAAAAGCATCATAAAAATTTAATTTATCTATCTAACCCCAATTCTATTGTTACAACATAAACATAATATAGCCTCCTTTTATATTGCATTTGGTTTTTCCCATGTTATGGAAGGATTTAACAATTTTCATAGAATTAAATTAAGAAACTACTTGTTCGTAAACACGTGGAACAGAGTGTATGTTGTACCTACATAAGAATTAAAATTTTTTGCTGCTGCCATCTTTGCGTTATTTATTGAACTAATACCCAAACTTGATCTATTAAAATTCTACAACCCTCAGTGGTTGAAGTGGTTGTTGCTTAAGTAGAATCTATCCAAAATGCAAAATCTGGACTTGCATGTGTCACGTCAGGAGTAAGTAATGCAAACATATTAAGTGAATCCATGATGTTTTTTTTTGTGAGATGTAACCCTGAGAGTTTATATTTTGATGAAAAAATGTTTAAGTTATACCTTGTTTTATTTTATGTACTTCACTTAGTACCTAGGTTATCAAGCTCTATGGCAGTCAAGAGGTTAAAGCGCTTTAAAAAGTTAGACAACTGAAATTGTTGAATTACTATTGCCAAAAGGGGCAGTAGCTGATTTCACAGGAAATTACAACTTCTTCTTTTTGAATAAGTGGTTATGATACAACATTGATTAGGTAGGAATAAACTTGTGTGGCTTTTCCCTTTAAAAATGTAAAGGAATTTTTAGCACCCCTACAATACAAATCAATCCAAAGCACGACCATTAAGGTCCCGATGCACGTTAGTTTAAATTTTTTGCAAATCATAATATGCAAGAAATATTGAGCACTGATAGAGCATTCGTTTTGTATGACTTAAGTCGGCTTAAGATGCTTCAGCTCTTGGGTACAGAGTTCTTGTGGGGATGTGAGCCTTTGTTATCCATACACATATGTATGCTGATAAACCACAAACTAATCAGAACTTGTACGACATTAATCAGCGTGTTATTAGTGAGAGCGAGCCCTAAATGCTCAAAAGATTGATCCGAAATCGGACCGACAGAATGCGCTTCGAAAGAAGCTGCCAACGAGGTCATATGTCTGCTATCTCATTAAAAACATAATGTCATGAACCATTCTTCTTAATAAATAAACATTTTTGATTCAAACTCATTTCCAATCGATCGGTCCCAAAGCTCTAAGAAAATATACGCACTGGTACGTACTTACTTATATGGACAAACTAAAGTGTAAATAGCGATAACTATCTACATTTACTCAGTTTTATTATATTTTGATTTTAAGTTGAACAAATGCTCTCTCTCTGAAACAATTTTGCTTGATTTCACATAAAACTTACCAAGACCGTATGTGTATATTCCCAAGCGAATGATTTATTTTAACGAATCTCATGGCTCTTTCACGTAAGGCTAATCCCCACACGTTCGGTCTTAACAGATACATTTCATTATTTTAAGGAGAATAATTTTATATTCGTGCTCAGTGTATTTTGTTTTAGTTTTAAGATCTGTCAAATAATCCAAATATAAAATGCTTATTTGCTTTACGGAGGAAACTAGAAAAGGAATTTTGTCCATTTGGTTGTTATTTATTTATTCTACGATTTCTTTGTTAACAATGGTTCATGCGTTTTGATGAGTTCAGTTATTATAGCCAGAGGTTTCATTTTCATGGAATGTTATAGAAATTAATTTTATTTGTTTTTTTTCCTGGAAAATGCATTTTGAATGCGCTTATAACTTTTTTTAACTGCTGGCTAAGGCTTTTACAGATTCAACCAAAAATTAAAAATAACATGAGATTGGTAGACGCAGAAATAAATCCTTTTAAATCGCGTGCAGCGATGAGCTACGAATAGCACTGCAGCACGATGGCAATACGATAACTTCGAATCAAATTCAAATTTTCACTAGCCATTTTCTATACTCTTGTAAAATCAAAAAAAAAAAGAAAGATTCGCAGCAGTATCGATCTATATAAATATGATCTAATGAACGGTTTTTGATTTGTCATAAACTTTCAATGTTATTGTGTCTATGTGAAGCAAATAATCACTTTATCGATTGTTGAAATATGCCGTGTTATGAAAGTATCGTTGTTTACGTCTTTTGATAACAACTCAGTATTTTATTTTCCTACCTATGCTCCAGGTATTTAAAACACCATTATAGATCAATATCACTAAAGCGGCTTTAAAGAAAAGTAAACTTTTTACAATTTTTAGAAGCAGTTATATGAATTTATACTTTATACATTTTTTTCCAAATTATAGAAAGCTTGATTGTCCAATTTTTTTGAAATCTCTTAACAGGTTTTTGAGATATAGCCATTCATTACAGCCGTTTTAAAAAAAAATGTTAGCAAATGTCCTAAAAAAAATATAAAAAAGTTAAGAATAAATATTTCCAAGACTTGAGTATGCAGATATCTTCTATATATTTGTATCTACAAATACCTATATACCATTTCCTTGAAATTACGTCGCTCGTTTTTAAGATATGGTTAGACTTCTAAAGTACCTACCATTAATCGCGTCTTTTAGGAACAACTTAGGAAGCCATCTTCTGACACTCAACCCAAGTATACGAGACATTAAAATTGATGAAAATCGTAAGAGCCGATTTTGAGAAAAGTGAGATTTTAAAAATTCAAAAAAACTTTTATATGATAAAAAAAAATATCTTTTTCAAATTTTTTTATATATGCGTTTCAAGTAGTAGTATAAGTTGGTGTGCACATTTCATTCAAAATAACTGGTACGCTTTTGAGATATTAACATTTTTGTAAAGTAGCGTTATTCGCAAAACTCAGTACGTAATCTTTGATGAAAAACCCATTTGTATGGTTATCGTTGTTAAAATGATAGAATAAAACATAGGGACTGGCTACAGTCCGCTTGGACGAACTGTTGGATACCCTATTCGTATTCCTATCAGACACCTAGAGAGTCTGTATTATAAATTTCAGCTCCCTAGCTCTTGGTTTTTTTTTTTAAAAAAATTATTTAAATTGTGGGCGTGTCAGTGGGCGAATTTTTAAAATATTTACACATGACCATAAAGGACTCGTAGAGAGTATATAATATAAATTTCAGCTCCCTAGTTCAAACTTTGGTTTTTCAATAAAATTGTTTTATTTAATTGTGGGCGTGTCAGTGGGCGGATTTTAGAAATTTTATCTCCCGATCAGTTTTAGGAGTCGAATAAAAAATTTCAGCTTTCTAGCTCAAAATTCGATTTTTTCGAAAAATTTGTTTTTTTGAGTTTGTGGGTGTGTCTGTGGGTGGATTTCAAAAATTCGTAAACTTGATTATTTCGGGACCCTAGAGAGTATATGGTTAAAATTTCAGCTCTCTAGGTCCAGTTTAAAGGACTAATTTTTGCCGACGGACGGACGGACATGGCTAGATCGACATTATTATCGACGCTGATCATAAATATAGTAACTTTTAGGTGTCCACGGGCACTATTATGGTATGTTATATTATGTTACAAACTATGAGTCAAATATAATATACCCTTAGAATAGGGTATACAAAAATGGCAGCGAAATATAGACCCACAAACGCGATATACGAATTGTGAAGTAAGTCCGTCCACCCATTCTGGCTGGAGCCTCGGTGACAGACGGACAGACGTATCGAGGACGGATATTCGGGACACCCTTCTTTGGACTTCTCTATATTCATGCTCAGTTTTAGTTCGAAATTTTTGAACGATTGAAATAATGTATCTTCTGTTGTAAAGTGATAGACTCCAGCAAAAAAAGGCAGGCGAGGTGAACGAATTTATTCTCTGTAATTTGTGAATGCGCAGCTAAAAAACACTTCTATTGTTCCTCAGTCGGGCGCAGTGGCCTTTAGTATACTTAAGTTTACGATAGTGTTGAAAAAAACAGCGACTAAAAAAAGAGATGGTGTCCCAAACGTCGTATCGAATCAACTGCCTCTTTAGGCTGTAGATATTTGAATAATCACATTATAGGTAGCTATGGTACATTCTATCCCGAAACAGGTTAAAGATAGGACAAACCCTGCCGATCTCCGGTCGATTACTCTGCTTCCGAACATAAGCAAGGTCTTGGAAAAAATTGTCGATAGAACCCTGTTGAAGTGGGTCAAGGACAATAACATAATTCCGGACAACCAGTTTGGTTTCAGGGCGGGGTATGACACTATTCATGCCGCGTCGAAATTGGTTTCCGGCATTTAGTGCATAAATGCAAGAACCAATGCACGGGTGCTTGTCTGGTTGATTTTGAGAAGGCTTTCGACACCGTATGGTTGGATGGACTTTGCTAAAAGCTCACCAGGCAGGGGATGCACAAACCTTTGCTACATGTAATTTATAATATGCTTATGTGAAAGAAGTTCGTTTTCAAATGTGGCAACGTGACTTCGAGCAAAGTCTTTGAAATTAAAAACGGTTTACAGCAGGCAGCGGTGAATTCTCCGATCCTGTTTAACATTTATACGAGTGATCTGATAGGTTGACTCAGACATGCTATAGCGTATGCCGATGATTTGGTAATATACAGATCAGGTCCTAAAATCGAGGTGCAGACGAGGCATGGTATCCCGGTATTATACCACCGCTACCGCAGAGTGAGAGATAAGCGACTCATCCACTTCGGAAACTTCACCAATGCCCATGAGCTCCTCTGTTTTAATACCGCAATAGCGGCGCGTTACTCTAGGTAACATCCTCATAGTTTATAAGTTAGATTAAGTTAGCTAGGGCGTTTCTCAAAGAGGCCGGTCACGTCATTGGGATTTTGACCACTTGTTGTGTAATGCAACGAGTGCTCAGAATTTTTTTTAACCATTTTCTCGATGAATACATATTATGTAAGATTGGTTCGTAAACTAGTTTTGGGCCGAAATGCAATAATTATAAGATATAGTTAAATTTAGAGCGTCCGCATAAGGAAGAATATTCTAGAATAAGTATCCTATTGATGTTGTTTTGAATGAATAACCTTACATTCGTTACCACGTGAAGTAGACGGCTGGAGTTACTGCGCTGTTTCACGGTTCGCCACAACCGATCATCAGACTCCTTCGGTGATGCTGGTCTGTCTTTTTCCTTCATTTTATCCCGAAAATCCATTTCTTCCACTGGGATTCGAACCTAGACCAGTGTCTTCTCAGGCAAGCACTCATGCACTGTGCCATTGAAGCCACGAGTTTCAGTTCATCCAGTTTTTATTTTGATTTTCTTTGACAGAGTTGCTCCTGTAAGTATATTATGTTATTCATTCTGGTTTTTTCTTTCTATGTTTTCTCTAATTATACCCTATTCTAAGGGTATATTAATTTTGACGCATAGTTTGTAACATACCTTAATATTGCCCGTAGACCCCTAAAAGTTACTATATTTATGATCAGCATCGATAGTAATGTCGATCTAGCCATGTCCGTCCGTCCGTCCGTCTGTAGCCAAAAATTAGGCCTTTAAACTGGACCTAGAGAGCTGAAATTTTAACCATATACTCTCTAGGGTCCTGAAATAATCAAGTTTACGAATTTTTGAAATCCGCCCACAGACACGCCCACAAAATCAAAAAAAACAAATTTTGGAAAAAATCGAATTTTGAGCTAGAAAGCTGAAATTTTTTATATATGATCTATGACTCCGAAAACTGCTCGGGATAAAAAAATTTCAAAATCCGCCCACTGGCACGCCCACAAATAAATAAAATAATTTTTTTAAACCCTATTCTAAGGGTATATTAATTTTTGAAAATCCAAAGTTTCAGCTAGGGAGCTGAAATTTATAGTATATACTCTCTATGGGCCCTTTATGCTCATGTGTAAATATTTTCAAAATCCGCCCACTGACACGCCCACAATAAATTTTTTATTTTTTTTTTAAGTTCAAAGTTTGAGCTAGGGAGCTGAAATTTATAATATATACTCTCTAGGGACCCTTTATTCTCATGTGTTAATTTTTTTTAAATCCGCCTACTGACACGCCCACAATTAAATAAAACAATTTTATTGAAACACCCAAGTTTGAGCTAGGGAGCGTTTTTTTGTTTTTGATAAAATCCTTTAAATGTTATATAACAAAATATGTAGAGCGTTCTTAACAATTCAACCATACTTAGACTTTTGTCACGCCCACTTATGAGGGATAGGAATAAGAATAGGGTATCCAACAGTTCGCCCAAGCGGACTGTAGCCCGTCCCTATGTTTTTTATTCCATTTCGACAAGCTTATTTGGACTGAAATGGGTGATAGAGAGGATGAAAGACTTTTTTTTGTCGAGAATGTTACGATTTTTAATTGGTTATTTATGTGAAATACACACAATTTTTCCTGGTTTTAATTTTTGTTTTCGGTTGTGGCGAACCGTGAAACAGCGCTGTAACTCCAGCAGTCCATTACACGTGGTAACGAATGTAAGGTTATTCATTCAAAACAACATAAAGGAATTGACGGAAAAGAAAAATTAAAACCAGAAAAATTGTGTGTATCACATTAAAAACCAATTAAAAATCGTAATATCGTAATAATATGATTTCCCGTTCGGATTCGGCTAAAAAAATTTAGGTTCCTTCCACTTGCACAAGCAAATGGTTGGAGAAGCTCTTAGGCCCTGTATGGGCCGGTAATGTCTAATATTTATTTATTTTATAGATTTATTATCTGTTATTTTTTGTTAGTAGGCAAGTTCAGATAGTGTGCAGATTATATTTAATCTGGTAGTTAAAAAGCTTATAAGTAAAGCCAATTATGTTTATGGACAAAGTATTAGAAGACATTAAAAACTTCAACATTCCTAATTAGATTTGAATGCCCGAGCACTCTACAATGATTTAAAATATTCATCAAAAGTGCTTTTTTACCATTTTCCAAAGTAGTACTCAACATATTGTGCAGAAGTGTAATTTTTCTCTTATATCCGGAAAGTATTTCTTTCTTATATAATAAGTTAGGCTATTTATGTCTTGGGTCTCTTCATCATCAGCCATACTATTACTTGCTGGTATACCGATGATAACCATTGAATAAAGTACTAAAAACAGAGCAAAAGAGAAAGGAGTGGCATCTTTACAGAAAAGAAGAATCGCTAGTAGAAAATATATTTCATTTGGAAGGATTTTCCCCAATTTCAAGTTTTCTTTTTTTTATTTAAATTTTGTTCTTATTTACTCTCGACTAACCAAAATAAATGCTTGTGGTATTCAGGTAAACCAGATTTACCAGTTGTTCTAGTGTAATTAATTTCAGCCGACACTAAACTGAAAAGGTGATAATTTTAACATTATTCCAGGATATTTACTCAAATCTGACACTGCCAAAAGGTAAATATTTGAAATAGCTGAAATTGTGTCAAAGAAATTAAGACATTCCTGGGAGCTATTTGAGATGGCTTGGAGCGGTAGGTATAATAAGTTGTATACTTACACTATAATGAGTTGTCCTTTGAGATTTGTTTGTAGCTGTAGGAAAGTGAGAAAAAATCGTCAAACGAAACGAAACCTCTTTAGTTAACCGCTCTTTGCATGTTAAAGGTTAGCAGCTACATCCTTCGATAAAGGAACAAGAGTTTAGTGTAAATCTTCGTAAATATGAACAAAATTAATGGAGTTGGCTTCTGTACTCTTAAGACAAAAAAGATCTTTTCCCTTTCCTCGTTTTAGTGACAACATTAACTAAATATTAGTTTTCCAAGGTACCTACTAGTGATTTAGCGGCAGATTGCTTACTGATTATTTCTGATATTGCTACCATTTGTTGTACTTCAATTATGTACGACTATCTGCTTGTTTAATTAAATCGCATATCATTCTGAAATAATCCAATTAAACATCGCGTTTAATTAGAAACATAAACCGTTGCCCTTAGGCATATTTTATGCTTCTAATCTACAAGACATCCCTTCTAGCAAGCCCTATAATTTGTCCTGGGTAGAAGACAATTAATAGCACATTGCAAGGTTTTTTGTTAAGCCGAACCGTTTCGAAGACCCATCTTCCGAAAAGAAGTTGCCACAATGAAACATTGAATGCGCGACCGAGTAGAACAATTGGTAATGTTCAAGTCTGACACCCCCTTCAATGTATTCTTTGAATAAAGAATCTTTCTGGATAAATTAGTTCTTTAACGACGACGATGGGTGACGACGCACAGCAAGCCCCTTTTTGTATACTAAATGCCTTATAAACTGTTTATTTCATAAACATTTTGATGTTGTCAGAATAGAAGTACATAGGAGGCGAATGAAAGAAGATTACGAATGAATGGACTGAACATATGTGTATGTATGTATTTGCATGTTAAATTAGTGAGCAAGCATATTAAATAATAAGGAACACACAAACTAGGGAAAATGAATTACACTCTTATAAAATAAGTGCGTGCATATTTTCAGTGGGTTTATAGGCTTCTTACTATAGAATTTAAAAAGTGGTCCAATTATTTGTAATGAAAACATTAAGAAAAAAAAAAATGTTAGGCTTGCTCAAGCTTAGGGTAGGTAGTATTTCTTGATGAAGGACTTTTATTTTAAAGTGCAGAGTTTAAAAGGGGTTCTCAGTAGTCTGCAGGGCATGTATTAAGAGTGGCGTAGCCTTAATCTAGGACTCAACATGAGAGCCCTCCTTTAAATATGTATGTTTACAACAAGTATAAGTGAGCAAATGTGTGTAGTTTTTCCGAAGCGCCATATTTTTGGAGAACTTTATGAATATCTACATAAGCGGTATACCTTTTCTAATCGTATTGTAGATTACTTTTGTGGAGTTAACTTTAGTTAAAATTAGAAAATCTTCAATTGCCTAGGAATCACCTGAAGGGTGAAAACTGTCTGGTAATAATTTTCCAGTACCATCAAATGTGCCTATGTTTGTCCTATATTGTCCAGGAAGGGAACCAATATAAGCACAAAAATATAAGGAAAGGCTACTGTCGGCGTGTGTGAACTGTTGGAAACCATTTTTCTATGCATATTCCACAAAAAGTGGACGTGGCAAAAATCTGTAAATAAAAAAAAATGTAGATAAGACCCAAAAAATATTTTGTGGGCCTAATTTCACTTTTGTTTTTTATAATGTGCACTAAGGGAATTTTTTTTATTACCCCTATAATGTAATAGCTACATAGCAGGGGCGTTAAGGAAAATGGATTAGACGATCGAAAGAGCCGCCGATGCACATTTTTTAAAATGCTTGTAGATTATAATGTGAAGGAACTGATGTGCATTACTGGTATGGCGGGTATTGCGGTTGAAATGTTTGTGTTTTGCTTTAATGACAGAAGATAGCATTGCGTTTGCAATTAAATTCAACTCTATTAGTTATACCCCACTGTTATTCTGTCAACATCGAAATTTAATGAGCTTTACATACGTTGCCGTTAAAGTTCCACTGTCATCAGCGAAGGAGTGGATTGTATTAGAGATAAAAGACATCAGAGCAATAGAGTTGGAGACAAAATAGAGCCTTGGGGAAAGGCAGCATTTATTTGGTTGACTGGAAACCATCCAAAACAGCTTAATTTTAACGGTCCCGAAGGAAGTTTCTAATCCCTTGAAGAATAGTATCATCGGTTCCAAATACACGTATTTTCGACAATAGAGCTTAATGCTGTTAAATCTCTTTGGAATATCAAGCGCAACGATCTTACTTTCAACACCATCGTGAAGAGATTGCTTGTACTTTTCGGTTAGATAAGTCATTAAACCACCAGAGTACCTTGTTGCGAAAACCATTCTTCCAATCATTAAGAAGTTTTCGGGATGCGAGATATTTCAAATGCTGGACAAATGCTCTTTCCCATCTTCTCGGAAAGAGCCCTAAAGACAAGGATAGATAGAAAAGCTTACGCATTGGTTTTACCAGCGAGGAGGAACATCTCTTCAGAACCATAGTGGAATTACCATCTGGACCACCAGATTTGTGAACGTCAATGTCTTCCAGTACTTCAGCCACTGTACGAGTGCGGAAGTGGATTGGTCCCATGGAGGTATGTCTTGCAGAAGACGAAACAGCTGAACAAATATTATGTAAATGTCCAGCCCTCAACGAAACTAGAAAGAAGATCTTGTTCAAAGAAGAACTGAATTCCGAAGATATAAAGAAGTCCTCTACTGGTGAACTTCTATGCTTTATACGAAAAGTAGAAACTCCAGCAGCCTAAATATTTTCTGGTCCCCACGGCAGAGATCTTTCAGAAAAATCTAAAATCATCATTTCTTGAAACGGAGGGAGGCGGGCCTCTATTGAAAAATGTTTGTTCAATGACGTAGATATCTGAGAGAATGTAATAGATTTTAATATTGCAACACCCAATTCAGAATGGAACGCATTCATAGCTTGCTTTTACCTAAGCTTTTAGAAAAGCATTCAGAGGGTATAAAAAAAAAATTTCTTTCACAAATATACATGACGTATGCACATCTAAATAACAAATGGTTAAAAAGAAACTTTAATTATTATTATTATCTATCGGTTTTACTTTGAAATTATCAAAGATCAAAACCTTAACGTATTGAACGCTTACTCATAAAATTTCAGGGGCCCTTTTTTCATTTTATTAAAAGCTTCATGTGGCAGATAATGTTCCAAAGATTAAAAGTAATTGAAGTAGCACTCATATGTTTGTTAACGTACCTATCTTCTAAGAAGTAACCAAGTACTCCAGAATTTATCAATTTTTATTTTTTTTTTAATATTGTTCTGTATTCATAGCTTATTCAGAGTCTTTAAGTTTTCTATATATACCTCATTGAGTATTCAATTAGGCAATTTATAATAGTAGCGCACTAGTAACCCTCGTGCCAAAGCATAGCATCCTCTTGTAAGGGTTCTCCCCCATCAAAACTTTTTCCATCTCTAACCAAAAGATTAACGAGATTCAGTTAAAATCCCCCGTTCTCATCAAATGGGATTAGCAGCAATGCCATTAATTTTATACGGCTCTTCTCCAAAATAATTTCTAACTCGAAACTATTTTTAAGAAAGATCGTGGTATAGAATCAAATTAATTTAGTTATAAGGAAGATAATATTAAGTAGATAGCAATGGAAGGTCAAGTGTCCTTAATTATAAATGAAAGAGAAAATGGTTTTGCATTTATAAGTTTGCAAGTCGTCCTTCATTTAATAAATTTATGACACTCATCTTTTCAAAATGATTCTGAATAAAATATAATTAAATACTCGTAATAAACAAATGACAAACAAGATATTAACAAAGATAATATAAAAATCCACGACTGTTTGTTTGCATACCAGCATATTTAATTTGCGAATCCTTTAAAAATATGGCGATGTTACGCAGTGCGGAGTCGATTATGAAAACCAATTTTCGATTACCTCGTCACTCAGAAGCATTATATTTTAAAAGGTAATTATTTGTTTGATCTGTAGATGGATAACATAGCCAGATTTAGTTGACGAGCTAAGGTGGTACAAATTATTTCATAAAAATTGTATCTACTCGTACCGGTCGCGGTATTCTTGTTGTTTCTGAAAGAATATTTTGTTTTCCTTTTCTTTAGAGATAAAGATAAACCCCATTATGTTATGCTTTTACATGCAATCTTGTTATCACACTGAGTTTTTATAAGCACATATATACATGTTCATATATGTATATTCCAATATGTAATTCGTATATTGCGGCTAATATCCAAACTTTTTGCAATAAAATTGGTATGACTTGTTTCTACATTACGCTTACCTAATTAAAGAATTTATTGAGGGTAATGTGTTTTTTTTAATATACCCTTGCCGTAGTGGCTGACACTTTGACCTCAAAAATCGTTAGTATCAAAGGGGATGCCTTAACCTAATAGACGAGTGACATCTCTAGTGAATGCCACTACGTCTTTAGTAACAGAGTTTTGTTTAGCTCTACCGGTGAACGTACCTCCGTATGAAAGATACGCTGGCCATCTCATACAATTGAAGTGCCTGGAATTTACAGAGAATATGTTCAGAGGTTTCTTTATCCTCCAAACAGAATCTGAATTCTGTCTCCGGACACAAACTAATTTAATCGAGATAACACTTCAAGCCGCAGTCACCTGTAAAAAACCCATCGGCTACTTATATATTTTCCATATTTATTTTCCATTCTTTGGATTGTCTTAGACTAGTGAAATTTTCACAGTGCTCAAGTAGAAGTTGTTGTTCCCAACCTTTTATTAACCTTAAAGCAGCAGTCCGATTGAGTCTGCAAGAAGGCGTCCTAGGAACGCTGGAGCGCAATCTAGCTAGTTCATATGTAGATTTATTACTTGCAATACTATGGTGGCCAGGCACCCATCCGAGTTTGACCTCTTTGTGTTTGGCTGGATTTCGAAAGACGGAGTAGCAGTTCTTTATTTGTGTTGAACGACAGTGCTCGTATAGTCAAGCTATTAGAAAAGATATGTATTCTGGGGCCTTTGAATTTAAATCAGAGAATATCTTATTGGCGTGGACTTCTGTCTAGAATACCGTGGGACACAATCCCATAGGTATCGAGACTTTTGTGTTGGGTCCAAAAATACCAGCTCCAGCTTCAGATTGCATTTTCGATCCGTCGTCGGTGTACCAATCTTGGGATAGGGTAACAAGAAGAGTTTAGAATTCTGGTAGAAAATGGTTTGTTTTACGGCAGTTTGTTAGATTCCCGGATATACATATTAATAATAGCCATGCCGATTTTTTGCCCTCTGGCATCCCCCAATATTTCTTGGAAACTGTAAGACCTGGGAAGCGAAAATTTGGAATGTAAGTAGATCATGTGAAAAATAGGTAGGTAAAGAAATACTGGTTTGTTTCTTAATTTTGCGGCGAAGGGTCCTTACAAAGACTTTAAGTTTCCCATTTCTGATAATAAAACTAATATGTATAAGAAAATTACACAGTATTATTTTAAAATATCAATACTGGTACGGTTTGTGCATTTGCTAATTAATTCTGGGAAAATAGTGCCGTCTATTGAACTATGCCTGATGGGCAATTTATTACGCATTCTTTTCCTATATATATATACTAATTTCGACTGATAGCTTGTAACAAACCTTTTATATTGCCAGTAGACGACTAAAAGTGACGTTATTTGACATCAACATCAAGAGTTATATCACCATCAAAAGTTATGTCGATCTAGCCACGCCTGTCCGTCCGTGTTCCTTATGTTTTATTTTTTTTTGTATCTGCAAAAATGTTTGTCTGACTGGAGCCAAAGCTGATTTTGATCTGACGAGGAGACTGTTTCACAGCAGTCAACTTGTTTTCAGGGTTAAGGTCCGGTGACCCTAAAAAGGCCAATCATAGCTTATGGTTGTCCATTGTTAAATATAGTTCCTATTATATGGAAAGGAGTTGGGTGTTTGAGGGACACTATCTCACGACCTGTGTCGAGTTGTTTCGAATATCTGACAAATATTATATAAGCTTAATCGTGAGTTAAGTTTTAGGTCGAAAGGCAGTACTTGTAAGGATATAGATAAGCTAAGGGCGTCCGCATAAGGACCAATAAGATAGTATAAGAACCCTATTTATTTTAAGTTCAATTAAGTCCGTGTAAGGTAAATAAATTCCGCTTTTCGAGCCTTTCCACCTTACTTAAGGAAAACTTAATAAATCAATGTCCGTCTTGACAATGCTATCTTTATAATAAAAAAATAGACAAGTATTGAGTCTGAAATAAAAAATATATGAGCTACATTCAATTCTTTAAATATTATTTGACTTCGAAATCAAAAGTGCTGCAAAAGAACCGTCCTTTTCGTAGAGTTTTAAAGCGTGTTTTATTAGATTTCCATCTAAGTCTAAGATGATATTATTATAATGTTTGTTTAAGAAATAACGAAACTTAACTAACTAGTTCCAATAATCCAATGCACTGCATGTGCATACCCAAATCTGAAAGACACTAATTCGTCTTATTTTTCTTTAAGGCCGAAGTTATGATTTGGACAACAGGAATCATAGCCCTCCCACTTCACTCTATCCAATCGCCAGGCCTCTCGAATTTGGATCACCTTCACACACACAGGCCAATCAAATGCTGGTGTTGTTGTTGTATTTGTGTGATCCAGGGGTCTTAAGTCCTGCCTCTCTTTCGCTATTGTATAGGAACGTTGGTTGATATTACGTTTTTGACGGGGTTTGTATGATCTCTCTTTTTACCATGACAGTACCAACTGAGCTTGGCCTTACTGTGCCAACCACTTTGGACTTTGCAACTTTTCAAAATAATAATTTCCTGCAAAGTAAAAGTGCAAAGTGGTTCACGAAAAATGAAAAGTCCCCGACTTTGCACTTTGCAATTGTTGATGTTTTTTTGCAAAGTGAAAAGTGTGGCCGTTGTAAAATGTAACTTTTTATTTTCAGTTGTAATTTGAAAAGTTGCAAAGTGAAACAATTTGAATGGTTTCAACTTCTTTTCGTGAGGTGATGTCTTGTATTTTTACTTAAACAACGATATCTTTTGAAAGCGTCGCCCAATTTTGTTGCACTTTACTTTATCATTTGTTTATTTTTTGTTCATTGTTATTTGGAATGTTGCTATGCTGCAATTATTGCTGTACACAATATTTGTTTAAAGAAGAAAATAATCGATTTTAATATCTATCATTATTTTAACTTGCGATTGCAATTGTTTTGCATTTTTTTAATTAACATATCTACTGCGGTTGGTAACGCTGGATAAGGCCCTGTGGCCATGATGAAAGAGCGGTTCATGTACTATATGGATGTTATAAGGTAACAGCTCTATTGTGAAACGAACATAAGTATGATACCATTCTGAATGTAATCATATGTATGTACATACAGTCCGTAACTTTTGAATAGCCTCACTCATAATAATTAATTAAATTAACTATTTTGTGTACCTTTTCGATCTGTACATATGAAATTGTACATTGGATTGAAAGGTAGGACTGAGTTCATCAGACTAAGAGAAATTTCAAATAGTTTCGAATTGCTAATGGAATTTTCTGAGACTATTTTGTTTCGATTCACTAAAATGCAATTTTTCTTTTTGTAATATTAGAATAGCATCACTATGTTTATTTAAGTTAATATTTTTTTTTTTTAAGAAAAGTATTTTTATTTATTTTCTATAGCCTACCAAATTATTTTAGTACTTTGTACAACCTCCCTTATTTTGAATTACGTCGAAAATGCGGTTTTTTAATTAATCATACAAAGATTTTAATAGATTAAGGGAAATACTTGCCCAGGCCACTTTGATACCTCCAATTAGCTCCTCTTTGTTGGTGTACTGCTCCCCACCTTCATACAACTTTCGTGTCAGCCAAGCCCACACATTTTGGTTATATTCAACTTTCCTGGCAGGGTGGCCAGGAAAGTTGTTCTATATTTTGGCCTTGTAACCAAGATTTAATTATTCCAGGTGTGTGAATCGGCGCATTGTCCCGCTGAAAAATAATCGGCACCGGTCCTAGAATATCTTGGAATTGAGGAAACGGCTCTTTCCAGTATAGTTTTGTAATAAAGTGCTGTCATTCTGCAGCTCACAAAAACCAAATCGATCGTTTGACAATATGATATGGCGCCCCATACCATAACGCCTAACTCGCGGCTGTGGTGACGGTCCAAAAACAATTTTTCTTTTCTTAAATCATGGTAGTAATAGTTGTATCCATTGGGCCCATCGAGGTTGAACTTCTTTTCATCAGAAAATATCACTTTCCGCCAATCGTTTGAGCGACTGCTGCCATCAGTATTCCAATCCATGTGCGATCTTGCAAAACTAGGCCGCTGTTGTTTTCGCGCTTGGTTAAGTGGTGATTTTTTTTTTTTTAGATTAAGGCGGTTCAGGATCCGGCACTCTTAATTACGCTGCTTATGGTCATCGGGCTCACTTGAAGCGCAGTTTTGTTTCTAATCTTACTTAGAGAATGGGTTGAATTGGATGCTAACCTTAAAACTTTTTCCTTTTATCGGCTTGAAAGTGTAGTAGAAGTACAGCCTTTGTAATTTTTTCCGTAAAATAATGGATTTTTTAAATTGCTTTTGGACTTCGATTAAGTTTTTTAGCTATATCTGGATTAGAAAGATTTTGTTCATGGTAAGCCTCTATTTTACCAATTTCCCTTGCATTTAAAGTTTTTTTTTTACCGATTTAAACTATTAAATAGATTGAAAACACAAGAAATAAATCAATTATCACTCCCGATAGCTTTCCGATGATCGTGCTGCTAGACTTTCGCTTACAATGAGTAAGAAAGTTAGTTTATGCTATTCTAATGTTACAAAAAAATGAATATTAAAATGAATGCATACAAAATTAGCTCAAAAAGTCCCGTTCACTTAAAAAAATTGTTAAAAGCTCTCTTAATCTCAAAAAACTCTCGCATGCATGTTTCCTTGGGTACTCATCAAAGAGCTCCCAAAACAGTTAGTTAAAAAAAAAACAACTTGTGAGGCTATCCGATTGTTACGGACTGTATATAGACTACATGGAAAAATATTTGTTTTACGATGTTAATGCATTTTCTGTCGGAATGAATCGTGTTGACAAGAACGGTAAAAAGTTTGCTGTTTTGGAAGTGGTAAAAAAATAGTAATTTTGAAATTTATTATGTAAAAACAAGCCTAATTTTATTTTATTTAAATAAAGGATATTCTCTTTGCTTCGTTTCAAAATAACGTTGCGTCAACAAAGCAAAAAGAAGAAGATTGGGACGAAGTCTAGCTAAAAGCAAAATCACTTGGATTGGCCACAGCCAGCCGAAGGTTGACTTTTGCGAGGGATAACCTTTTCGGTTTGTGGAAAAGTCGGATGCTGGTAAGTTAGTTAGAATACAAACTTACCGAGCTCCTCAGCTTCATATTTCATCCTCACGAGAGAAAAATGCATTCTCAAGGAAGAGAACACTTGAAGCTGAGGAGATGAAACTCAAAGCTTAAAAAAAAACTACTAAAAATCGAAATTTATAAAGTTTTATCTTATAAACTGGAACATGAATTACGCTTACCAGCGGCAGAATTCACAAAAGAATTAAACTATTCAGAAGGCAGTGATAAAGATTCATGTTTCAGAGTGGAAAATATTTTTAATTTATCTGAATATTGATATAACTCAGTTGTTTTATTTGCTTAAACGAAAATAGTTTCTTATTTTTAAATTTGCCAATTAATTTTAATCAGAAAAAAGTCTCAACTCATTCAAAACTGCATAAGCATTTTTTTGCTCGTTCAATAGCCTCTATTTCAATGTCTTCAATGTTGTCATTTTCTTCATCATCGTTGTTATCGTATTGGTGCCTTGCTTCTCACTTCTAGATTATGTAAAATGCAACAAGCTATTATAATTTTCTCAGCAATAGTGGGCTGCATACGGAGGTGATTTAAACAATATGCCTAAAACAATTTAATGATTGAGAATGAGAATTGAGAAAAAAAAGTGGAACTAGTAAGTAGGTACTTACCAAAACTATTCGATTCGCCTAGTTCTTTTATGTGCCCGGTTAAATCGTTGTTCCACTGGATTGTCTGGGTTTGCCCTATATGGTGTTATTAACCATTCACTTAAAGAATAAGTACTATCCCCTAAAATAAGTGCATTTGGAAATGGTCGGTAACCTGCGTTAAAATTTGCTGCCAAACGGGAATTTCTCAGCACCCTTGCATCATGTACACTTCCTGGCCAACTTACGTTAACAGCGTAGAAGGAACGATCTGGTCCACAAACCATTACTACATTTAAAGCATGCTTTCCATGCATGTTGACGAAGTTTTCTTCATTTTCTCTGGGTGCATCGATGTTTATCATCGTCCCGTCAATACATCCACATGAAAAACCTTCTTGAGAAAAAAACCGTGTAGCTATTTCCCAAGAATTCTCTGGCCAGCAAATGCTGTTTGAAAGAAATTACTCTGCAGACGGTTGCTTTTTTTTTATTCCGTGCATGGATGGAACTCCGTGGTATTGCGCTCCATTTCCCATTCAACGTAGTGTACACAAAAATTGGTGCAAGGGACTTAAACACATATTCCTTTGACTGCTATATTGCAACTTATGTTCAATTTTTGATAAAACAAATTCTATATTTGGTTTTATCAAGCGAAAACTTTCCACTGTTTGAAAATTACTTGCAATTTCAAAATTTATTCTCAATTTTACATCTCATACGTAACTATTACTATACTCTTCGTCTTCAAAAAGTCGTTCAGTGCGATTCATTTTAATTTATTATTTAATGTACCCGAACTTAACACGACAAATGGCCAACCGCAAATGAAATTTTTTCTTTGCATATTATTGAAAAGCTTTGCAGAATTTGAAATGCAAAGTGTAAAGTTCAAAAAAGTACTTTTCACTTTGCAGATTTGTGGTGAAACAAAATTTGAAAAGAAGGAATTTTCGTTTTACTTTTCAAAAAAATAATTTCCTCTCTGCAAATTGCCGTTTGGTGAAACGAAATTTGCAAAGTTAAAGTGAAAAGTTGCAAAGTGCAAAGTGGTTGCTGAGTGATGCGCGCTACTGAATAGACGTGTTTTTCCTCCGCTGGCAATTATAGCGTTTTTAGTTTCAAATTAACGCAATTCGACTTTTTTTTTATAAGTGAAACTAGTATAATTTCGAGTATCTTTTTAATTGAATTGACTACCATCAGTGACAGTGATACTATAGAAGTTTGTTTTCTTCTTTTTTTTCTGTTTTTTATTTCTAACAAGAAAATAACTTTGTTCTTTGTACTATACAAACACCATCATACCTTCACCTAACGACATGTCTAATCCTAAGAGGTGCAGGTCGAACTCCAAACTAGACATAGTAAATACAAACTCACATCGAACCTCCATTGATTCACCGCAACAAAAGAACAAAAAAATCACAGCGGATGACACTAAAATGTGGGAAACAATGGACGAAAAGCTAAAAAGTCAAAGTGAATTTATCATATCGCTCATATCATCCAAAATGAATGAAAATAACTCCGCACTCGCGACCAAAATTGATAATTAGTTCGGCGAACTTAAGCAAACTATAGCTGATATTAATTCTAGAGTCTCATAGCTGACATCGATACGCTAAATCCGAAATATCGCAAATAAAAACATCTTTACTTGACGTAAACAAATTATTGTCCGACACTCAAACTGCACTTCAAAATAACATCGTTGAACGAATTGATTTAAAATCTCAAGTCTCCGACATTAAATATGTGCAAGAAGAACTTGAAAATAAAAGTGTTTCACGCGTCACGGTTTTATTTGGTATTCCGCTAACTCCAGAAGAAAACTTGAAATCATATTTTCATCACTTGTGTCATGTTAACAATATCAAACCACCACTTATTAATGACATTTTCCGCACTCGCCCGAAGCCTAATATAAACACCGCCACTATTATTATTAAATTTCGGCCAGCGTACGATAGGAACTTCGTGCTTACGTCGATCGCAAAATACCGAAAAGTAAATAGTAAACAATTGAACCTATTTGACGTTGGGCAACAATCCAACTCGACAATTTACCTGCGCGAGTGCCTTTCTAAATTCAACAACTATTTGCTACACGCGGCACTACAATTAAAAAAACAAAAAATTCTATCATCCGTGTTTACGATTCGCGGCCAGGTGTTAGTCAAACGGCGCACTGATGAAAAAACTGTCCACATTGATGACATCAATAAACTGAACGACATTGCCAGCCCCATGGATAATTACCTCTTTTCTTTTAATTTCTTTTCTCAACACTTCTACTTGTATTCTTTTTCCAAGTTTTCCTTTTCTTTTTTTTAATTTTGCAATTGAATTTCTATAGAAGTCTTTAAATCTTAGTTTTCCTTTTCTCTTTAAAGTTTAATTTAATAAATACCTCTGTAATATTCTTACATCTCCATTTGTTTTTTTTGTTCTTGTTTTCCTTACCTTAAATTTGTTTTATATTGATCGGATGAACAGTAAAGGGACTTTGATACGTTCTGTGTCGCTAGTCTTTCAGTACAGACCTTTTCCGTTGTTTTTGCTTGTTTATAATTTAGATGCAAAGCAATAACTTAGGCGGGACTTCCATGAGCGGTGGTAATAATCTAATTCTGCAATCTATGATACGTGTTTTAGGCGACTAAAGCACAGGCTTACAGGTGTGCCACATTAATGCAAAAAGCCTTTTACCAAAAATTGACGAGTTTAGGGATCTGTTTGAGGGATCTATGGTGGATGTTATCTGCGTAACGGAGACGTGGTTTTCTGAAGGAATAAGGAATGAAGCGTACACTTTAAATGGCTATAGACCTTTTCGGGGCGATAGAGTTGGAAGAGTGGGTGGTGGTGCTGCTGTTTACGTGAAAAGAGGTTTGAGATGTTCCATTAACTGTAAGTCTGTAACTGGTAGTGAACTGGATTATGTGTTTGTTGAACTCAAGTCAACAAAGGGAGATCTCCTCATAGGGTCTGTCTACAGACCTAAGAAGTATATCGATGTAACTCCTTTATTTGGTCTCTTGGAATCAATATCTCTATGCTATCCCAAAATCGTAGTTGGCGGCGACCTTAATAGTAACCTACTAGTTGAGAGTAATATTATTGAAGGCATGAGATCATTAAATTTGTTCCCTGTAAATAAAACTAACACACTTTTCTTCGGAATCAAGCACTCTTCTAGACGTTTTTTTTGTTAGTGACTCTAATGACATTTTGTTTTATGATCAGCTGTCGGCACCGGTTTTTTCGAAATATGATCTTCTCTTTTTAACGTTTGACTTCGTCAAAAACTGCTCGGTCTCTAGCTATGAATACAGAGATTTTAATAATATCAACTATCCTCTGCTGGAAGTAGAGGCCCGTCTTGTTGAATGGGATCATGTTTTCTTCCTATCCTCCCCATTTGATCAAATCCAGTTCCTTAATCACAACATCTCTACATTATTTAATAAGCATGTTCCATTAAAAGTAAAACCGATTAAACATGGTCAGTGTCCTTGGTCTACAAACGAAATTCGGCATCTTATGGACTTACGCAATCAGGCTTATAACGAGTGGAAGCGGCACAGATTAGACTTTCATCTCTCCCTATATCGTACCCGGCGCAATCAAGTAGTCAGTAAAATAAGGGCTGCTAAAAGTAAATTCTACAAAAACAAACTAAATCCATCTATAAAAGGACGACTGCTCTGGAAAAATCTACGTGCACTTGGAATGGGCAAAAATAGACCTAGTTTGGATGATAGTTTAGATTTAAACCTCCTCAACAAAAACTTTGTTGCACTTCCTTTCCCCGAACTTAACGTAGTTACTTCAAGTCTATCAGTCTCTCCCACTTCATTAGTGGACAATTTTGAATTTTCTTGTGTTGCGAGTACAGACGTTGTTGCTAGCTTGTTGTCAATTAAGTCAAATGCAGTTGGTCTGGATGGAATACATCCGAAATTTGTCAAAATTATTCTTCCTATAATTCTACCTGCACTAGTCCATGTCTTCAATCTTATTTTAATTTCTGGTGTTTATCCTTTTCAATGGAAAAATGCGAAGATTTTTCCTATCCCCAAAAGTCCAAATAGTAATGATTACCGTCCTATTTCCATTTTTCCTTATTCTTCGAAGGTCTTTGAGAAGATAATGCAAAAGCAAATAAACTGCCACATTCACTCAAATAGCTACTTTCATCGATGCAATCTGGTTTTAGAAAAAATCACAGCTGCATAACTGCGGTCATTAACGTAGTTGAAGAGATTAGACAGCCTCTGAATGAGGGCAAGGTAACCTTTTTAATACTTTGTGACTTCTCTAAGGCATTCGATACTGTTGATCACCTTAATTTATGTAAAAAGCTCTCTATGCTGTTCGGGTTCTCACCTTCAGCAGTCTCACTTATGTCCGCATACCTTAGGCTCAGGAAACAAGCTGTGTCGGTAGGACATAATTCATCCGACTTCCTTTTCGATTTTAGGCCCTCACCTCTTTTCACTTTATGTTAACGAGATTCCAACTCTAATATCTACATCGACATCCATCCACATGTATGCTGATGATGTACAGCTGTATCGAAGTTGTTCCTTGGCATGATTGAAGACTGTGCTAATACGATCAATATTGATGTACAGAGGATATCTGATTGGTCCGAGTGGAATGGGCTATTTCTAAACCCTCGAAAAACTAAATGTATTGTCATTAGTAAAAAGTCAATGGACACCTCTTATTTTCCGGACATTACGCTGAATGGTTCCAGAATAGAGTATGTCGATTCGGTCAGAAATTTGGGTATGATATTTAATAGGACACTTACATGGGATACTCATATTAATGCAGCCGTTGGCCAAGTGTACGGTGTGTTACGCCAGTTGTGGATCTCACAACATTTTATTCCTCTAAAAACACGTATAATGTTAGCAAGAACACTTATTGTTCCAATTCTTAGCTATGGTTGTCAAATTTTCTGTAACTGTGATGCTGCCAGCAAGAGGAAGCTCAACGTCGCATTCAATAACACTGCGCGTTATGTTTACAACTTGAATAGTTTTGAGAGTGTTTCAAATTATTCTAAATCACTTTTCAATATGTCACTTGACAATTTACTTCGCTTTCGTTCACTTATTTTATTATCAAACGTGGTTCAGACACATCAGCCATGCTATCTTTTTAATAAATTGTGCTTTGGTTCCTCAAACAGATCCCAACAACTTATTCACCCTCAAGTTACGTGTCTCACATCGGAACGATAGTTCTTCATCAACTCCGTCCGCTTGTGGAATTTCTTGCATCGGCATGTGCGAAGGCAAGGCGGCACTGGGCAGTTTCGGACTAAACTCAAGTCCTTTTATTTGTAGTTCCCCGATTGATTTTGTTTTTAAATGCGGTATTTATTCTTAAAAATATATATGGAGATGTATGTTTAAATGATTTATTTGATTATATTTTTCTTTATTGCCAGTATAATAAAATTCTATAATTGTTACTATTTCTTATAAATCTTTGTACAGGTACCTTAAATTAAATTAAATTATTGAAGAGTTCTTTTAAGTAGCCCGTATTATAATTGAATTTATTATTACAAAGCTTTCACTAATTTATAAGATAAATTTATGTCTTAATGTGTAAGCATTCAAATGAAATAAAAATAAAATAAATGAAAATGTTGTTGCAATAGCTTTGAGATAGGCTCTTTGACGCATTTTTGCAGTTCTTATTCGATCAAACTTTGGTACTTTTGCTTTCATGCGAAGTACCGTTGATTGTCAACTTTGTCTTACGCTGTCAAACATTGTGAATCGTATGTGAAAGCTGGGCGCACGACTGAGGTTTAGGGCCTTCTTTTCAGCTTGGGAACATTTTTCGGTCACAGAAGATAACTGAGTTTTTCCACCACTGCATTCAACCTACGCTTACAAAAATCGGCATTAAATTAAAAATAACTTCTCAGACCATTTGCTTGTGCGAAGTGGAAGCGACCTAAATATTTAAGCCGAATCCTTCCTTACTATACTACTGGATGTTTCTCAGACGTTCGCAAGAGGTGGGGCAGTGGCAAAAACTTAAGCGTTACTTGGCCCCTGGTTGATTTGAACCTGACACCCTTCGAAACGTAGTCACACACACTAACCAGTGCACGGCCCGTGGTGGTGTCCTAGGCTTACGCTATGCTTAATTTCGTCGTCACAGGTTGTTTTGCTTTTGATCATAGATCCCAGATATTTCAACTTTTCGCATTTGAGAATCATTCTTCTATTAATATAAATGTGTGGAATAGGTCAGAGTGGCTCAGAGAATGCGCAGCATGGGTATTCTGTGTTCCTTAAGACCAATACGATACACATTCCCCTACAAAACATCCACCCATTCATCACGTGCTCGCTTCACCGCCGGCAAATAATATCTGATGTAGTTTGGAATCCGTCGCTCTTCCAGCAAGCAGAAAGACTGTAATAAATTTCAAGCGACTAAAAACGCTTCGCTGGTGTACATCCACTTCGATTGCGTACTCTTCGGTCACTCCAGTGGGGCATTTTACGCTTGCCCGTACTCCCTCATACATGTCCATGATAACCTTTAAATAGGTTTCTGAAACGTCTCTTTGTGGAAGTGCCAAACACACTTGTCTATCAAAGTCCTTTTCAAAATCAACGAACACCACATGAAAATCCTTGAATCACGATGTTTTTCCATCATGATCCTTGTAAATATCTATGAAAGCATCTATGGTTGATTTACTTACGAAAAACCCTCACTGTTTATATTTCGCTATCGTTAATCTAAAACCCTGACAGACACTAATGTACACATAAAAATTCTCGGTATATTCTTCATTATGAGTAATATAGTCAGTAAAATGTTTATCTATTTCCCGATCCGAGCCACTAATCGCTGGGATTTGAAAATTTGTTTAACACCACAAACTTCTATTCATTGACTTCTTTTTCTAACAAATCAATTAAGTTAATAATACATTTAACTACGGATACGTCCATTTCGAAATTGCCTGACAGGAAATAAACAACAATCTTATCAAAAAATAGTTCACTCCCATTCTATTGGTCAACCGCACCGTGAGTAACGAAATTATACGAATGAGGCGTATTATAGCGTGCATGTGGGTTCAACCGAGTCATTTCCAATTCAAGGAACACATCGGCACTTGGAATTAACTCCTAATGATAAAAATATCTTAATGGTGGTCGTAGATATTCAGTTGCTGGAAATGTGGCCAGTTACGCCTTTAATGATGTGAATAGGATACGCATTACAATTTTTCTCAATAAAAGATGGTTATGGAGAAATCCGTTTATCCTTCGAAGCGGTAATGAATGTGCTAAAGGCTTCGTTGCACAGGCTCTTAAACTAAACTTAATGGAAAATTAACGTCATTCCATGCGTTTTATATGCTCGCAACACATTACATCATATCGCATATGCATACCGTATTATTATAAATAATTCCTCTGAACACTGCCGAGTGAAGTTTTTGTTACAATGACTGGGAGAAAGATTGCTATCAAGCTTAGTAGGTCAAAAGACTTGAATGCCTTTTCATTTTCACTAACGCAATTTCATGATGATTGCGCACAAACAGGAGAAAAAGTGAGGGATTTTTCGCATCCCTGTTTTTTAATCACACACGTAATCACTTCGCAGCAATAATGGGAAATAAAGTAACTTTTTGCGTGTCCATGAGGTTATGGAACATGGTACTTTACATGTGGGCTAAACAAATTCATTGAATGACATCTTGACACATCACCCAAGCCCTTTGCCATTTAAATGTCAGAGCTAAGGGACGATCTAATGATTCCTTGTGTAAAATAAAAACTAAAATGGGAGTTTCAAAGATGACACTACTGAAGAGGATGAATGTGAAATTGATTTTGAGTGTGTTTGGAATTTCGAATACTCACCTTTTGACTTGAGGCATAATTATCTGAACTGTATGTTTGCAGGCTTCCACACAGGATCTCCGCAATTTCCGGATTTTTTCACGTAATTCAGGGCAGTCTTTTGATTGGCCAACATGGATGAGCATGTCGCGGAATAATGCCACTTGGCTGTTGATTTCGACGATAAGCTGCAAGGAATAAACATAATTATGTAATGGATTTGTCAATCAAGGTAACTGAATAATTGAAGACACATTAAATTATGTACGTCTTCTAGCTATGTATATCTGTAAAATCTTTGTAAAACTTTATACCGCATTGGAAAACTGGTCCTATGGTCCATATGGCGTTTGGAGTAAGGTAGAATCGGTGTATATAAACTTTTTCTGTCACCGTCACAAATAACTATTTGATCTATGCATATAAACTTTACTTTTTTTATAATGTTCTAAACGGATTTTTTAGTATCTACCCTTATCATGTAAAAGCTACATAGTGCGGGCTTAAAGGAAATTAGGATGAAAAGCTTGTTTACAACATAAATCATTGTATGTATTTTGCAGCATGTATCCAAAGCAGGCCATAATTAAGATGATATCTTTGTATATAAACTTTATAGTGCTATCATCATACTACATTTTGAAACTGGTCCTCTATTGTGAGGGGATCGCATCAGTGACCACTTAACTAATTGTTTCGTGATAAGATTATCTAAATATTTGGGTACTTGAACGTCAGCAGACGTCATGAGTAATAATTAACCGAATAGCAGACCCACTACAAAGAACATACAAAAAGAATAAATTATATAATACTCATCTTGAATACTCATGTACCTTCTGTGCAAAAGCAAATCATGGGTGCATTACTTTATAAAATGTACTCGTATCACAGGTTCTACCTCAATGTCAAATGATGGTGGTGCACAGCAAATATATTTTTTTAAATTTCTCCAAAGTGGTGGGACTAACTTATTGGACATGCCATTCGGTGTTTCTATTTGGGTCTCTACCAAGAAACATAGACTACACCATACCCCAATTACAGTTCGGAAAGAATTCCAAATCACTTTCCTCACCAGATAATTCCGGGGGGATGATGCATTTACGGAAGATAAATCAATCCACTTCTACACCGATGGATCACAAACTAGTGAAGGGGAGGATGGAGGCGTTTTCTCAGAAAGACTAAATCTCTCCTTCCGACTTCCTAATCATTGTGGGGTGTACCAGGTGAAAATTATAGCGATAAAAGAAGCCTTGTCGTGGCTAAATAGAAATGTAATGTCCACTTAGTACATCCGTATCATCGGTGGAGATTTCATAAAAAGTTAACAATCAGGCTTGTCTTTAAGTTGGAACAAATTTGCGTACTAAGATTGTAAAAAAAAGTCCAAATTCATATACATATGTACTTACTTACTTAACTGGCTCCCGACCCGTGAAGAGCTGTAGCCTTCCATTCTCTGCGATCCCGGGCACGCGGCTTCCTGTTGTTCGGACCAAGCATCCGCGTCCTTAAAACGGGGGTTCGGTCTTCCTTGCTTCGTGAACCAGGGGCTGGGAGTCGAAGATCCTTTGGGCTGGAGCATTATCTTAAATTCGCTCAATGTGGTCGAGCCAATGTAGTCGACGTGACTTAGCTTTTTGGACTACATTTACATCTTGGTGCAGCTCATAGAGTTCGCGGTTGCATCTTCTCCTCCATTCGCCATCCTCGCACACAGTGCCGACGGAGTATTTTTCTTTCAAAAGAACCCAGTATTAGCTACCATTTTCTACTTATCGTCCAGCACTCGGCACCATAAAGCAGGACTGGCAGGATTACGGCTCGAGCATGCAGTTTGTCCCTTGGAGTGAGGAGTTTTGAATCTATTTGTTTTGCTAAACCGAAGTAGCAGCGGTTTCCTAAGGTAATTCTCCGCCAGATCTCCACTAAGGTTTCATTCGTGAGGTTGATGTTTACTCCTAGGTAGATGAATTCCTTAACTACCTCGAAGTTATTGCTATCAATAGTGACGTTTTGTCCTAGGCCGTGGACAGATGTTTGTCTGTTTGTTGAAAGCATGTACTTGGTCTTGTCCTCATTTCTAAATTCACATAACTCTTTATACAAATTTTGAAAATTTCAGTTTTCTAAAAAACGGCTTTAACGGTATTGATCTCTGTTAGTGTTTAAAACATTTGGAGCGAAGGTAAGAAAATATCATACTCAGTTCTTATCAAAAGCCTAAAACAAAGATACTTTTGAAACACGGCAATATCTCAACGACGCGACGGGTAAAGTAAGGCAAATATGCTTCAGGTAAACACATTTAGATCGGAAGTTATTATGACAAATCAAAAAACGTCACAATCATAACGTCAATTACCGTTATATATGCTTTAACCGGAAATAAGGTCTATGAATCCGCCTAATTTAAGACAGTTTAAGAAAAAAATCTATGCCTCCGCAGTACAAAATGAATAATGTGACAGAAATACTACCACTAGGTTTATTTTGCAGTCATGAGATTTGAATCAATTTCATGTTGTGCTGACTCAGACGTCAAACTTATTCCCTATAAAATGGGTCTTTTTAATAACCATTTCAGGCCTCTGCTAAAAGTTTAAAATTAGATTTCAAGATGTTTTTTTAACTCATCGTTCTATCGTGCTCTATATTTGAAATTGAGTTCCAGTTTTCTATGAACTATTCGGTAGATAAAATATTTTTCAGGCCCGCATTCTTTTCAGTTCACAATAAAATTTCTGTTTCGGAATTCTGTCCAAATGTTGGTTTTTGGTTATGAAAAATAGAAGTCACTATCTTCTTTTTGTCCTGCTAAGATGTTGATCTGGTTTTTTTTATTGAAAAAAGAGAAAAATTGTCATATCACATGAAGAGGGGATAGTTTCTTTCTCACCAAATTTTGATGATGCCTAACTGAATTGCGGAAACTACTATCTCAATATTTTTTTCAAACTCAAACATATCGTCGCCTGAGAATTGTTTTTTTTCCATACGCCACTTTTGTCATTTTTGAGTTAGGAACGGATTCTATGGTAATTTTGTTTGTTTTCTTAAATCTGTGATTCGATTTACTCTTGTCTTTCCAATCCCGAGATATCGAACATCTATTTTGTCCCATAGCCATTTTGTAGAATTGTTTTGTGCTATAAACCATTTTTAGGCGTTTGGAACAAATTTTCCATATAATTTTCGCAATTATTTAGCGAGAATTGTGCATTTTACGGCGACAAGAGATAGAGAAAATATTAACAAAGTTGATAATTGGTTTGTCCCAAGTGCACTTGTGTTAAAGAAAAGCTATATATGTGGGACACTGATCGCAAACAAAATTTTAGTGTTGGATTGTTCCACCTCCATTACAGTTGTGTAGATATTCGATATTATGACGATATGAATCCAGTTACTAGCTGAACAAAATTGTGCTGTAAGCGCAAAACATAGTTGCAGACGTACGAGCTGTCAATCATTGAATACATATGGTTTCAAAAGATGTGTTTAATGAACCTGAGCTGCATAGAGAAGTACAGAAAAGATCAGAAAAGTGCAAGATTTGGTGTTCCATGAGTAAAACTCTTGCCCCAAAGTGTTCCCGATTCTGTAAATTTGTATTCCATGAAGCTGTGCAGATCGGTTTAGCACAAGATTTGCCGTACCTAGCTTTGAAGTAGCGCAACTGACTGCAAATTTGAAAATTCAAATTGTACTGATTCCAACTGATTTATTTGTTTAACATGATATACATATCGCATTGTGATCAAATCGACATCAGGCCAAACATTGACGGTACAATGCACACTCAAAACCCGAAATTCACTAGAAAACAAAGAGGATCATCTGTTTGAAATTTCACAGCTGAAGGACATAATGACTCGAAGCTGTACTTTTCTGTTCTGATTTAATCTGACAGTTTTCACTCACTTGATTAATGCTAAACACATTGAATAAATTTCCTATTTTATTGTATTTTTGAAAAACTTAGTAATAAAAAAGATTAAGTCGATTTTTCTTTTTAAATTTTGGCATCCAACTCCATGCTTTCTTGCCTTTCAGATATTTTGGATAAGAATTGCTTTGCGTTATATTAATTTTTTTGTGTTCCACGTATATGGAAAAAATCAGTTTCAAAATATAGGAGGTGGGACACAAGTCAAAAAAGGAGACTTTTACGTTAATTAATGTAGCTTGTTAACGGTTTGCCAAAACACTTTGAAAATTGGTAGACAAACTCTTTATAAGACAAACTTTAAGTTAAAAAAAATCCTATCACACAGTTTCGGATTACCAAGCAAACCTTTAAATGCGTTTTTCTCAAAAAAGTGCGAATGGCATATGGAACAAACCAATTAACGCGCGACGTAAGTTGATTAAAATTTTGGGTTGAAAAAATCCTAACAAAACGAACAAGATTTTCTGGAAACGAAGAGCAAGTTTCAACTTTGACTGGAACTTTTCTTCTCCCCAAAGGCATAACTTTTAATGCATCTGCACTATTGATCCAGCCTATGTCATACTTTTCCAACATTTGTTTTTTTTTGTTTATCATTCATTTTAAGACAGAACTCATATCCCTCACATATGTGAAACACTGACATGTGTGTGTGTGTGGGATGTTAAATTGACATAATAAAAACATTTTTTTGTAGTGTGCTCTTTAAAGTTTCCACTCACCCAATCCTTTGTGCATGAATTCAATACATTACTCACCCTCAATAAAGCTAAATATTTTATGCATTGCTTCCCCAAATTATTTCTTTGAAGCTGTATTTCTCCATAGAATATCAATGATGAAAATTTCTTTGTTCCGATTTTGGTATCCTTAGAAGCATTGCTTCATACAAAATGTAACAAAATTTGCCCTGTTTATATTTTGTTTCTTATATGCTATTTAGTACTCTTAAATTCTTAAGTGATTTCCATGAAATAGGTATACTTTTAACGACAAAGGAAATGGCGTTGGTTCTGATAATTGGATACCTATAATTGATAGACGGTATAAGTTACTCCTTTCAAATTTCATTAAAATTTAGGAAATAAGCCGAAATGTTTTTTTTAGTAAAAGCATTAGGAAAAATTTATTTCCGTTAGTCAAGAGCTTCGGTATTTTATCTATCTATACAACTTGTTTAAAATTTTTATTTGTTTCAAATAACCTTCGCAATTGATCAAACTTTCGAGAAAAAAAAATTAAGCGACTCCTTAACCTTAACAGACTGCAGAAAGAAGGAAATATTCTTCATTGTACCATGAAATCTCCAAAGCCCTGAACAAGCAATTCAATTTAATAAGTCGATTATTTACTAACGGAATTCAAATATATTAAAAGGCAAACAACCCATATTTTCCACCCAATTAACCTCGGGAAATAGGCGGTTCAAGATATAATTTGTTGTACCACCCTTGCGAGCACTTAACAAAAAAAAAAAAAAAAATGACCATGCAAAAAAAAACTAGACGATAACGATGAAAAAATCCTGGCAACCTATGAACCGATACCATAGGACTTGAGTTTGTTGACACACAGGGATTTCAAAAAGAAGAAAATTATGGCCACCATTTGTAACAATGAGCTCCAAAGGACACTTATTGTTGCCGTGTTTCTTTGTTCCCCTTTCTTTGGTTTAGCTGTGGATATTTGAAAGGATAACTTCACATATTGGCTGTTTAGAAGAAAATTACGTTATAGTTTGCATGAGGGTTACAGGCATGCTACAATGAGATTTTTTTTCTCTAATTTATCTTTCACGGAACTTTGACAACAGAATTAATTTGATAGTATTACTAGTATATGTTAATCCACAAGAATTTTACTGTAGCTTTTTCAACAATTCATGAGCGTGAGCTGTGGCTCATTGAAACTTCTTGAAAATAGGACCTATATTGCTTTTTTCACAGGAGTACCAAAACGACGTTAACAAATTTAACATGAAGGACTGAATCAGATAAAATCAACGTACCTACCTATGGGGCTTGTTATTTTCATCCGTTTATCAGAATGAGCAAACTTTACGACACACAAAATTATCAAATCTTAATTTTGTATAAGAAATTCTTCTTCAAAACTTTATAACAAACGTAGAAACAGTTGTGTGTATATAATTATGACATACCCACATCAAACCCTTACATAACACCCTGGCCTAATGCAAGGACAAATAAAGTCTAAAAACATAGGGGCGGGCTACAGTCCGCTTGGGCGAACTGTTGGATACCCTATTCTTATTCCTATATCTCATAAGTGGGCGTGACAAAAATTTAAAGGATTTTATCGAAAAAACTAAGCTTTTGTAAATAAAAACGCTCCCTAGCTCAAACTTTGGTTTTTCAATAAAATTGTTTTATTTAATTGTGGGCGTGTCAGTAGGCGGATTTAAACAAAATTTAAGTATGAGCATAAAGGGCACCTAGAGAGTATATACTATAAATTTCAGCTCCCTAGCTCAAACTTTGGACTTTCAAAAATAAAAAAAAATAATTGTGGGCGTGTCAGTAGGCGGATTTTGAAAATATTTACACATGAGCATAAAGGGCCCCTAGAGAGTATATATTAAAAATTTCAGCTCCCTAGCTCAAATTTTGGTTTTTCAAAAAAAATATTTTATTTAATTGTGGGCGTGTCAGTGGGCGGATTTTGAAAATTTTATGTCCCAAGCAGTTTTATGGGCCAAAGATCATATATAAAAAATTTCAGCTTTCTAGCTCTAAATTCAATTTTTCCCAAAATTTGTTTTATTTAATTGTGGGCGTGTCAGTGGGCGGATTTTGAAAATTTTATGTCCCAATCAGTTTTATGGGCCATAGATCATATATAAAAAATTTCAGCTCTCTAGCTCAAAATTCGATTTTTTTCCAAAATTTTTGAGTTTGTGGGCGTGTCTGTGGGCGGATTTCAAAAATTCTTAAACTTGATTATTTCGGGACCCTAGAGAGTATATGGTTAACATTTCAGCTCTCTAGGTCCAGTTTAAAGGCCTAATTTTTGCCGACGGACGGACGGACGGACGGACGGACGGACGGACATGGCTAGATCGACATTACTATCGATGCTGATCATAAATATAGTAACTTTTAGGGGTCTACGGGCAATATTAAGGTATGTTACAAACTATGCGTCAAAATTAATATACCCCTAGAATAGGGTATAAACATATTTCCAAAGAGTTCTGGAACAATTTGTTTCCTAAGAGGTCTTTTGAGCTTGCTGTCCGCCTAGTATTCGAGGGCAGATAAAATTTTTTTTGTCAATAAAATAACACTTCACTTAAAGCTTAAATGAGGTTTCTTCTTTTCTTGTCCTAATACCCCTGCACGTTTGGATAGCAGTCAAATTGTGTTCAGTAAAGATACTGTTTATAAATTGCTTTCAAAAAGTTTTTCCAAGAAATAAATAAATAAGGTCATATAAAATGTATGCAATGTGTTTAGCATTTAGCCATAGTTTGGGTTCTAATAAAGGAAATTGGGGCAATTTTGACCAAGAATAAGCATTTTCAACTGAACGAGAAATTTGCGACTGCCAGCTAATTGAAATTCAGCAGGGTGGGTCTCTATATGTTCAAGACGTTAGAAAATAGAGGATATTTAAAAATCGTCCCTTAAAGGGAGGAAAAAGAGGATGCAAACCTCTTTTTTTTTACTTCACTTCCTTCAACATGTCATTCCAGTTCGAAAACTTATTCCATACCAAACAAAACAAGGTAATTTTTAGGCAATACTGTTCCGAGTATTTAAAGCTATCATTCTGCTTTTTACTCCTTCTACATAGACGCTAGGCCACAGTGAATCTAAAACAGATTTGTTTTATCTAATGCGAAAACATTCAAAAACGAAATTTTCGAACTCAAGCTAATTCGACTCTGTAATAAATCTTCATAAGGACTTACAAATACTACGATAGTGCATTACAAAACACGAATTGATAATAAGCGAGAAAACTAAATTCATGGTGTACAATTTAAAAGGTATATGTCCTCTAAACTGTGATATTGTATTCCATTCTTCTTCTTGTACAAAATTGTTCTCTTGTGCCCATACTTGTGGCAAGCAGAACTTTTTTAAATGATATGTCGTATAATTCTAGCTGTTTTACAATAGTTAGTGACGACAGTTTTGAATATCTATTATAAGATAGAAATCTTAACTGGAAGACTCTGTCGTGCTCTGTGGCGCTAACAAATTAAACCCAAAATGACCTCTTCTCCGTAGTCTTCATATTTTACAATAAACTATCTATATGTCTTTAAGGTTCTAATCGTATTAATCTAAGAGCTATCAGAGTATCCGTCTTATACAAAAGATCATTTTTTAAGTTGGCTTTGTAGTCTAGATAGTTTAGCAGTCAAATTATTGCTTTAATCTGTTAAGTTATTATTATAAAAGCTAAAAAGTTGGTCTATGCCAACAAGCCGGCGACGTTAGAGGAGCTCGGCCGTATCGGTCGAAATATGCGGCCGAGTCATCGAAAATTGGTTTCAACGTATCGACCGCTGCATACGTTCCCGTGGTGGACGTATGAACGAAGTCGAATCTATAAGGCCATTCATAAATGTTATGATAGTAATTCAAGCCAATACCTTTTTTTTTTGAGACATTTCAAGTAGTTTGCATTTTATTTAAAAAAGAAGTTGTCAAGTTCTTAATGAAAGACCCTTTATATTGATTCGCGTTTTGCATGTTTTGGGGTTAGTACAATATTAGTTGATAAGCTTCATACAAGGGGTTTCCCTAGTAGTCGTTTTATATGTTTTTTGAATTGAAAACCTTTACCTACTATTTAAATGTATACTATAATACTATAGTTGAAAAGGTTTCAAATTAGCTTAAATCTTTAATTTTCTCAGAAAGTGTATTTAGATATTCTAGCATATCTATCGAACTAATTATAAAAGATTAATTGAACTGAGTTGAAATGCCGTGTCAGTCTCATCTGTTCGGAGTTGTATTGGATTTGTGAACGATGTGATGAACTTGTTCAGAACTCATACGTATGCGACAAAAACTCTTAACGATCTCATCCCAAAACATGCGCCGGTAAGCAAGCACTTCAGAAAAGCAAGTTCGTCGTCAGTCTTTTTTTTTTAGCGGCAGACCTTTTAGTTGTACGATTCGTTTGTCAGTTCGACTGCAAGACAAATCACGTGACATGGCATCCACAGTAAAGCACGTTCACGATTGTGCATACGCTTCAAGAAGAACGAACAAGCAATTGTGTCATTCGGCGAAATTTAGAGAGAAGCTGAAAAATTGGCGAAACACGCATTCGATATGTATTTCAGAGTTCCGTCCCGAGACTCACGTTGAAGCAAACAACTCAATTCAATTATCAAACATGCACAGGATCGTACATTCGTCTTGCTGTTTTTTTTCCTTACGTGCGTCGATTCGCTCATTTAGAATTAGTCGGACAAATTTCTCAACGAAAATGCAGGAATCCTTTCAAGCTTAAGGATACTTCTCCGTGTTTCTTTGCTGCAACTTGGATCATCTAGCTCCCTACTTTCCATACTGTCGTTAGATCTGAGTTAAAATTGTGGTATGAAAAATTCTCAGCACTCGAGAAAGATGCCAGGATTTTGGAAGTTTCGAATTTTCATGACACGAGCAGATTTCCAACAATCAAATATCTTTTAACTCTTCCGGTAGGTGTGGAGGAGTTATTTTCGACCCTAAAAACAATCAAACCTTACACATGGATCTCAATGGGCAACGACAGGCTCAGTGCACTCGGTGTACTGTCAGTGTTGATCCGAATGGAGTTCTCGAGATTAATGCCCCAGTTATAGCCATACGTCCCTTTGATTTTGATATGCTTTTCTGGTTTTAGAATATATGTACTCAATCTGTGTCTTAAAATGTTGCTTATGAATTATTAATCTAATATGTCAAAAAAATTGAGAATTTGAACATAAAATTGGCTAGACAACGACTTTATTTATTTTTCTGCAGGAACAAACTTTTTCTTCGGTCAATTCACTAAAAAGGATACAAATCGTTCCTATGATGTATTCGTTTTAATGTGTTTACTGTTTCTGAAGAAAAAAAAACCGAAGATTGACGTTTTGAATTTCTTCACTTCGATGACAGTAAAAAAACAGTTTTTAACTGTTATTATACCTGTTTTAATAACGGACATACAATTAATAAGAGAAATGAGAATGACGCTCCGTACATTATGCACCTGCATGCGTTTATGCATGGTACAAAGTTCGTTAAGGTTTAAAATCTTTAAGGTGATTTCTGACTTAATGAAACAAATAATGGTATCTACCAATGAACTAGAGTATTTTACTTTTCATCACCTTTTCATTTGGAAATAAAATATTTTAATTTTGGCAACACCAAGAGAGTAACTACACTTCGATGGGTGTGGAAATTCGAAAGTCTAATTAATCGCATTTAATTGAACGATTCAGTAAGCGCGAACAATTAATTAACATTTCTGAAGATATTGGATCAAATAATGAAACGGCATTTATCTTCGTACATCTTCAATGTGAAGAGTTGTTGTTGGTGTGAACTTTTGAGGTAAGAAGCAGAAGAAACTAATAGATAAAATTAATAACCAGAACCTCAACTATCGCTAAGCTAAGGACGACAGGCAAAGCTTAAACACAGAAATATTTATTTACCCAATTGTGCAGTGAAAGATAACCATGGGTACCCTTTCCAGATAGTGAGCCGAAGACCTTCCCATAATTGTTGGTTTATTTTTGGGCGCAGCACTTCACTTACTCTCCGATAAGCGGTTTTATAACCGTTAGCCAATATTTCTCTTTTTTTATACCCTATTCTAGGGGTATATTAATTTTGACGCATAGTTTGTAACATACCTTAATATTGCCCGTAGACCCCTAAAAGTTACTATATTTATGATCAGCATCGATAGTAATGTCGGTAATGCCTTTAAACTGAACCTAGAGAGCTGAAATTTTAACCATATACTCTCTAGGGTCCCGAAATAATCAAGTTTACGAATTTTTGAAATCCGCCCACAGACACGCCCACAAACTCAAAAAAACCAAATTTTGGAAAAAATCGAATTTTGAGCTAGGAAGCTGAAATTTTTTATATATGATCTATGACTCCTAAAACTGCTCGGGATATAAAATTTTCAAAATCCGCCCACTGCCACGCCCACAAAAAAATAAAACAATTTTATTGAAAAACCAAAATTTGAGCTAGGGAGCTGAAATTTTTAATATATACTCTCTAGGGGCCTTTTAAGCTCATGTATAAATATTTTCAAAATCCGCCCACTGACACGCCCACAAATAAATAAAACAATTTTTTTGAAAATCCAAAGTTTGAGCTAGGGAGCTGAAATTTATAATATATACTCTCTAGGGGCCCTTTAAGCTCATGTATAAATATTTTCAAAATCCACCCACTGACACGCCCACAAATAAATAAAACAATTTTTTTGAAAATCCAAAGTTTGAGCTAGGGAGCTGAAATTTATAATATATACTCTCTAGGGGCCCTTTATGCTCATGTGTTAATTTTTTTTTAAATCCGCCTACTGACACGCCCACAATTAAATAAAACAATTTTATTGAAACACCCAAGTTTGAGCTAGGGAGCGTTTTTTTTTGATAAAATCCTTTAAATGTTATATAACAAAATATGTAGAGCGTTCTTAACAATTCAACCATACTTAGACTTTTGTCACGCCCACTTATGAGGGATAGGAATAAGAATAGGGTATTCAACAGTTCGCCCAAGCGGACTGTAGCCCGTCCCTATGTTTTTGAAAGCCAAATAAGATCAAATTAGATCAAAGTAACTTTGCAGATTCAACACAAGAACAGTATACCGCTTAGGCGAACTATTGAATACCCATATTCCTATCTCCCGAAGTGGTTGGTGCATTGGGTTGTGTGTCCTAGTTCAATATTGAACATATTTTTTCTAAAAAACTATCAACCTTTTAAAATTTAGTCAAAACGACCCAACAAAATTGACGAGGCAAAAACGTTGGCTAGGCAAGCTTGCTTTTTTTCATAATAAATGCGCACTAAAGGGATTTTTACTACCCTTATAATGTAAATATGTTTATAGTTACATAGTGCGGCCATTAAGGATATGAGGAGAAGGATGCCAGAGGAGATACCGATGCACGTTGTGTGTAAGATCACAACGGGTATGAAAAGCAGAGCGGGTAACAGCATTCCACATCGCGTTGTATAGCTAAGAAAGTATTCTTTGCATTTCACTGTACCTCCGAAAACAGGCTTACGGGTGAACTGATGCGCATTCTTGGCAAGGCGGGTATTGTGGTTGAAATGTTCTACGGGTAGAATGAAGCTGGGTATTTCGTTTGAGCACTTGTGATGGAAATATCGATGAAACAGCGATAGAAAGGAGATATTACGAGGATGACTAAAAGCGTCAAACTTGTTTGCCATATCTCGTTTGTCAATAAGTTAAATGGCGCGTTTTTGTATTCTCTCGAGTAGTTCCAAATATGTGATTGGGGCACCAGCCAAGATTAGAGCGTTGTACTCAAACTTGGGGCAAATAAACTTCTACAAATTGTAGTCAGATCAGAAGAGGTAAAATATATCGGGCACCGCTTGAGAAAGCCTAGACATTTCACAGGGCGACATCGAATATGAGGTGATTTAAATAAAGGTTGTCATTAAAACACATACCGAGAATAGAAAGTTGTTCGGTTTCAGCGGTGCAAGTGTCATTTATGGATAATGAAAAAGTATGAGAATTTCTGGCACAAGACAGCAGTGCGTTTATAAAATTTTAATACTACTACACATTACCAAAGACAAACATAAAAAACACAGGGAAAGGCTACAATCGACTTGGACGAACTGTTGAATTCCCTATTCCTATTCCTATCCCTCATAAAGTGGGCGTGGCAAAAATCTATGTATTGGTGAATTGTTGAGAACGATCTACATATTTTATTATACTACATTAAAAGGATCTTATCAAAAAAACAAAGCTTTTGTAAAAAATGCCTCTTAAAAGTGGGAATGGGCATGGCAGAAAACTTTATATAAAGAAATTGTTCAAAACGACTTTATCAACATACCTGCGAAGAATATGACTTTCATAATAATAATATCTTCAATATTCCGGGTCTTTAAATAATGGGGGTGTCAGTCAGACTTTAAAAATATTTAAACATAAGCTTTAAGGGCCCCTAGACAGTATGTATTCCAAATTTCTGCTTCCTACCTCAATCTTTAACTTTTCCATAAAACTGTTTTTTTTTTAACTGTGGGTGTGTCAGTGGGCGGATTTAAAAAATCGAAACACACGAGTATTTTTGGCCCCTTGACAATATATTCAAAATATCAGTTTTCTGACTCAAAATTCAATTTTTTTGATAATTTTTTTTGAGATGCGTGCGGCGTGTCATTTTCGCAAAATTCTTTAACTTGATTAATTTGGAACCTAAGAGTTTATAGTTAAGATGTCAGCTTTCTAGCTCAAGTTATAAGGCCGAATTTCCGTAGACGGACTGACGGACCGACATGGCTAGATCGACATAACTATCGATGCTGATCACGAATATAGTAACTTTTAAAGGTTTACGGGTAATTTTAAGTAAGGGATGTTACTAACTATAAGTCAATATATATTTTCTTTTCTAAATATAACTTTAGAAAAGGTTATAAAAACACAAACTCAGAAGCTGTTTGTGTCAACAGCAATACGACCCGCTATCCGTCAGATGCTGTCACTACCAAATCGTCATCCTGACAGCGAACACACCGGAGCAGAAATTTATCTATTATAAATAGAACTATCACATAAATTTGTAAGCCCTGTATAAACAGGCTGTACATACATTTTTTTTTTTTTTTTTTAAATATTATTTTTTGGAATCTGGCTTTTGGTACATAAAAAATCCTTTTTTTAGAAAAAATATTACTTTTTTGAATCTGACCTTTGGCACTTAGGCACCAAACTTCACCTTTTTTTTTAGAAATGTCAATTTCTAGTTGGAAAATACCTAGTAAAGCTAGTGTCAATAAAAAAATGGTTTACGACGTTTTAACAAGGCTACTAGTTACATAGCATAGGATAGTTACTGTTTTCTTTTGCTTTTGTTCAAGATGGAAAATTATGAAATAAAATTTCTGACAAGTGTTCAACTGAACAGGTATCTAATTAATTATTTAGCCACACATATTGATGAGCATTCTTTTTCCATTTGCAATAATTATTACAGACTCCCTTATGAAGATCAGCAAACATATTTTCGTAGAATTGTTCAGAAACTGGTTTACGACCAAGAACATGATCGGCCTACTAATGGTGAAAGGGGTAATGATATTGATGATGCATATGTCCCCAGAATTAATGCAGAAGAATCAGAAGCTAAAACCTAAAACGTTAGGCTGGAAACTTATCAGACCAGGGACTCTGAAAACGATCACGATGGAATAAGCGATGGACAGGAAGAAAAACGATGCGAATATCCCACATTTGGAAGGATTTTTCGTGGTCAAGGATTTAACCCAATGGAAGAAATCAAGCTCAAATTTGCAGTATATGCTAGCTCAAAGTATAATTTGTGATACGACTTTTATGAAATTCGAGCGATGTTGATACATTTTGCGAGCTGTTCAATTTGTCTATGCACGACATTACTTTTAAGCACCTAAATTGAAAGTAAGAAAAAGAGTACATGAAATGAAATGCAGCCAATCCAAAAAGTTCTACTCATAAGTGTGTATATTTTGAATAGTGTCCTTGAATAAAGAAGCGTTTGAAGACTAATCCTTTGTAAAAGTTCCAGTAAAGGTAAATCTACGCCCAAGTGTATACAGTCAAGGTGGTCGAAAATGAATTAATAATTTACACGGCTCTGCTAAACAAAATATGATAAATTATATCCTTGCGCTATAACGATTTTAGAATTGGTAAAAAAATACCTGTGAGATTTAAAAGTTAAAATTGAGATCTACAACTGGGTGTATTGGTACACCAACACTGTTTATTGACCATGCGATGCATTTGAAACAGGTATAACACTTGCACTTGTATAGCCGGCATCGTCTTTTGATGTTGCAACAAACTTTTCGATGTTGTGTGGTTGTGCAGGATGGGCTACCGAAATCAGCAAATGCGGTGCTGTTTGATCACTATGACCTGTTCGCTCCAAAGTTTCCAACAGTAGCATCCCAGGGAAATTGCAATTTCACGACGGAAATTTAATATATTGCTGGGCAAATGATGTTCTTATTGTCGGGTCTTACCTGCTAGTAATTCTTCTAGATGAGCTTTTTTCCAAATTCCTTCTATACTTTATTTCAAAGCCTCTCCATTAATGCGAAAATCTTTTATTGCATTGTTGTACAAAGGTGTGAGATAATAGAATATCGTCATAGTCAAAAAAGCCACTTTGCACGCCTTAGCCACCAAGCATCAGCTTGATGATTCCACCAATTTTCTGAGGTAATTTGTCATAATCGTTTTCATTTGTCATTTCTCCTCCTGTTTTATCTGGTGGTAAAATTACATCATCTGGAACTTAATTATCATCTAAACCGTCTTATAAGGCCCTGATTTCCTCCATATTTTTGCAAATTTTGTTTTGACATTTTTGTAAGCCAATGGTGCGAAAGCGCACCATCAAACATGTATTCCAAAATTTACAAACTATTTCCATTCTCAGTAAATCGGCTGAAAAAGTTGAAAGTTACAGGCCAATTAGTCTGCTGAGCAGCCTCAGCAAAATCTATGAAAAAGTCTTAAAGGAACAAATTGCCAAGCACATTTCCCACAATAATTTGTATCCAGAGGAACAATTTGGCTTTAGACCTTTTCATAGCACAACTCATCAAGTGCTTAGGATTTGCAACCATATCAAAAGTCATCGTTCAGTAGGCAAATCTACTGGAATGATACTCCTTGATATCGAAAAGGCTTTTGATACCGTTTGGCATGACAGACTTATATACAAAATGATAAATTTTAAATTTCCCGCTTATATTTGTAAAATTGTCCGCAGTTTCTTGTCAAATCGTTGTTTTAAAGTCCACGTCAATAGTGGTGTCTCCAATATAGTGTACTTTTATTCAGGAGTTCCCCAAGGCTCAGTTCTTGGGCCTATTTTATATAACCTTTATACATCGGACTTTCCGCATCTCCCACATTGTGAGGCAGCTATTTTCGCTGATGATACTGCAATATTCTCATCTCATGAATTCGCTCTTGACATTGAGGGGAATCTAAACAATGCGATGGAAATACTACAAGGGTATTACAATAAATGGAAAGTAAAATTAAATGAGGAGAAAATAAAAGCTATCCTTTTCACTAGAAAGAGAAAAGCTTGCTTTCTCCCCAGTGTCAGCTTACAAGTAAATGGGAAAGACATTAGTTGGAACCTGCTGTAAAATATTTAGGAGTATATTTAGATACCAAGTTGACATTTAGTACTCATATTTCAAATACCCTCAAAAAAATTGCGATTGGGATTAAAATGTTGTACCCTCTTATCAATAGAAAGTCATTGCTCTCAAATGAAAATAAAATAATTATCCATAAGGTAATTTTTCAGGCAATTCTGTTATATGGATGCCAAGTATGGGGAAATTGTGCAATGTGCCATATTAAAAAACTACAGACATCTCAAAATAAGCTGTTGAAAATGATGCTTAATTTACCGTGGTACCACTCAACATTGGACATTTACGATAAAGCGAATGTTGAATTGATCTTATATAGAATTCAAAGACTTAACTTACGTTTCCTAGACCGCTGTGAATTTGCTGACAATCCTCTTGTAAATAATTTAAATAACTTATAGTGGAGATGTACGCTATTATTTCTTCCATTTTGTGTTTATTCGTTGCTTGTATAACTATATTAACTTATTTGTATAATAAATCATTAATTATTGATTTATTTATTTGTTTAATTATGTAATTATTTATTTACCTATTTATTTATTTATTTACCTATTTATTTATTTATTTATTTACCCGATTATTTATTTATTTATTTATTTATTTATTTATTTATTTATAATATTGATTTACTTATCTATTTGTTTATTTTAATTTATTTATATCTGTGATAATTCTCTTCTCTATTTATTAACCTAATCGATTATTTATTTACTTATTTATTTATATATTTATTTTTTTCATTTATTAGTATATTGATTTATGTATTTATCTATATTAATTTATTTATAACTGTGATCATTTTAATAATAAGTTTTTAATTAGTACCTGATTTGGCGTCTTTCCTTAGTCAAAAATTGGTAAATAAATTTATTAAATATTAATATCTATTATATATTACGTTTTTTTTTCTTCTTCTTTTTTTTGTAATTGGAAGTTTTTTCGTATTTTCCTTCAGTATTGTATAATTTTTCGTTTTTCCAATTTAAATCACTAATGTTATGTAGATAATATTTCAGAAGAAAGATACAAACTATCATATCTCTGTATACTGTAAAATGTGTGGTAACCATACCTTTGTAAATTTATATGCGAAATAAATCTATCTATCTCTATCTCTTGTCATAATCGTTTTCATTTGTCATTCCTCCTCCTGTTTTATCTGGTGGTAAAATTACATCATCTGGAACTTAATTATCATCTAAACCGTCTTATAAGGCCCTGATTTCCTCCATATTTTTGCAAATTTTGTTTTGACATTTTTGTAAGCCAATGGTGCGAAAACGCACCATCAAACATGTATTCCAAAATTATTTCCATTCTCAGTTTACTTTTTTTTTATTTTTTTTTTTTTGTAAAAAAAGGAAATCCAAATCCCGGAGCACTCAGACTCGGTAACGATCCATTGTACTACCAGGCAGAAATCCTCCTTTTGGTGTAGAGGCATGTGATTGGGTGGCGTATGTTGTTGTTCCCCATGGGGATTGAACCTGCACCGCACGGGTCACAAGCCAACACACTAACCTCTACACCGTCGCCACCTCAATTTACTTACACTTAGATAAAATGTTTTCTGTTATATTTAAGCTTTCATAAACCACACCAAATTTTTTATTTCATTATTCTTTTAAAAACAATTACTGCTGCGCTTTGCAACAGCTGCTTTTGAACCTCAAAACCCCAAAAAGGGGTAAAATGTCGTATTTTTGTAAGAGACGAGGAGATTGCAGCGATCAATCTCATAAATAGTTAAACAAGGTACGAATAATTCACTTACTCTGTTCATATATTTACAACCGAATTTCAGCTTAATTCTGTTACAAATCGAATTTATAAAAATGGTAGGTATCCCGCTTGGTGTTGATTTTTCGTCGTCTGTATTGATATAGTGAAGATGGTGTGAAATTCGTAACTGATACATTTTTGGGGCCGACACTGGAAACACAAGGTGGTGCTTTCACGAATGAAGAGCAAATGAGATTTCGGCGCTATATAGGAGACCCCGTATTTCAAATTAAAAGCCAATGAAAGATAACACTTTTTTCCTTCTGAAGAATTCAGACATTTTATATACACCGAAGTTACTACACTTGTTGTTATCCCTTCTGTGTTCAGTTCGAGAAAACCGCCTTATATCTATCTGCATAAATAAAGGGAATGCTGCATTCTTTTGAATATTCATAGAAAATAATGTCGAAATATAAAATAAAATTCAAATTCCTGATGTTGAAGGGTTTATAAATCACTTAGGTATCGCCTGACAGTAAAATGAAATAAAGTTGTTCAGAGAACAGTGCCTGGAATTTAATTATATACTTTCCTTTTTTGGGTATCCATTAAGATGAAAATTCATACAGATACCTATTTTAACAAATGTAGATACAAAATAATTGTGTTTTTAAGTTATCATATTTTCCGTGAAGAAAAACAATACAAGTTTTCATTAGCCTATCGCGAATAAATTTTCCCAGGGAACTCTTCCCATTCAGCAATTTAATTAACATTGCTGACAAAGGAAAAACTTTCAGAATTCATTCATGATAGCTCTGAATATGTAAAGAAGGATATGGTTAACAACAGGTACATTCTATGGAGCAGGGAAATAAGTCCCCAGGAACTAAGTCCACTTTCTTATGGGAACTTGGTACACATTCAAAAATAAGAAGAGGGAACTAACATCCAACATTAAGAATTTGACAAAAAACTGTAAAGTGCAGTTAGTTATCACACTCTGTAAGCAAAATCTTAAGCTTATCATGGTGACATAAAGCCAAATTTTCAAACAGTGACCCCAAGCAGGGTTATTACACTGTTTATGGAATCTAGTTACGATTTCGTAACTAATACCATAAACAGTGCAATGCATATCGGCCCCCCTGCTTGGTGTCACTGTTTGATTTGGAGTAGGTGCAAGGGCAAATTGTTGTAAACAGCACCAAGCGAAAGTGTCATAAAGCCAAATTGGCCTTATGACGCTTTTTCAAGGTGCCATAATACCAAATGCTAGAATTTGGCCCTATGTCGCATTGTGAAAGTGAGGAAATTTCGAGATTTGACCTTATGACGCTTGGCTTATGTCACGGTACCTATATTACTCTGTCTCAGTTAAAAGTTAATTTCTCTTTTGTTAATAAAAAATTGCAAAGTACTACTGGACTCTTTAATTTTATTTTGTTCTTAGTCGACAGTGAGAATTTACTTCACATTAAAAGGGAACAAAAACCACTCAGAGTTTTCGGAATTTATTTCCCACTTTACATGGGAACTAAGTTCACTTCGGGAAAGTGGTTTTATTTCCCCCTATGTAGGAACTAAGTCCCTCAGTGGATAAGTCCCCGGGGAATTATTTCCCTGCACCACATTCTAGTACTGATGTTTTTCTACAGAAGATCTATTTCTAAGATTATAAGATATTACTGCTGTTGTTTTCAAATTGTTTGGATATTAAGGCAATCAAATACTTACTTCGAGCTTTTTAAACGAGATCATTCTCTTGAGATTGATATCACAACTTGAGCACTTATTCAGACAGTGTTAGTGTATTTTGCTCTTAAGCTAAACATGAGTAGTAAGTGAGCTCATATGTTGTTTGCATACCAAGTCTACCATCTTTTTTTTTTTTTTTTTTTTTTTTTTTTTTTTTTTTTTTTGTTATAATTTTTTTAAAAAAAGGAAATCCAAATCCCAGAGCACTCAGACTCGGTAACGTTCCATTGTACTACCAGGCAAAAATCCTCCTTTTGGTGTAGAGGCATGTGATTGGGTGGCGTATGTTGTTGTTCCCCATGGGGATTGAACCTGCACCGCACGGGTCACAAGCCAACACACTAACCTCTACACCGTCGCCACCCATTCTACCATCTTCTTGGAGATTGTATTTATACCCGTCAGCTTCAAGCATAACGTCAGCCTCAGGTCTTGAAAATTGTGATTGTTATAAACTTGGTTGTGCTTATTTTTTTAATAACGTATTTAATGCAGAGCCAACAAATATTTAGTCCCTGATGGCGCAAAAGGGGCAATTAAAACATATAGGTACTCAAAAAAGGACAATGTACTGTCCTATTTAAGAAAACAAAAATCAGAGACTCAACTGTGGCAAAAGGGGGATTGTCCTCTCAAAAGAATTGCCAATGGCCCCGTTATTAAAGAGGAAGTGGGTGGATCAAAGCAAAGGCAGCTTATTAGCATAAAATGAAAGTATCCAATCAGTGCAGACAGCTTAAAGATGTTACTTTCAATATATACAAAGTTATACACTATCAGATCTGTATCGTTGAGTTCATAAAGAGAGAAACTATCACGAGCAGAAAGTTGCCGGCACACAAACTTCTTGCACAGGCTCATCAATCAATCAATCAGGTGTGACTATGTACAAATATGGAGTAATATGCAAGATAATGAAATCATCATTCAAATTATAGATTCTACTATATTAAAAATCCCTGTAAAGCCTATCTTTGATTTTTGTTTTGTTCGAGTTCAGCTGAGAAGTTTTCTCAACATTAGCTGATGAAATTGGTAAAGTTTATAAAGAGATTATAAATTTATCCATTAAGGGGAATTCCCAATTTTATTGCTCCTTTTATTTGGGCAAAGAATTTTCCAAAATATTTCAACCTACATACTTTAAACGCTGTCTGATCTTATTAGGAAATAAGTTGAAAAGATAACTTAATGAATCTTTTTGTTTATTTGTGGTTCTTTTCGGGTCCAATAATTGACTTTATTTAAAAATTACATTTTTGAAATCGAATCGTTGGAGTATTTGATGGCAAAGTTCGATGTAAAAGCTAACACAGCTTCTTCTTCAGAGATTGAAGTGAGATGTTTGTCCAATTGTTACTTAAAATCGTGGTATTTTGAAATTAATATGGTCAATTTTGGTTACCCTTAAATAATCGGGCTTATGAAATAATCTAAAATTGTAAATGCCAAAGTTTTAAAATCACTGTGTAATCTGTGAAGTTGTGGCTCGTCACTTTAAAACAGTTTATTCAATTTGCTTATTTAAGGGAAAATAAATCTTAAAAACTTAAGATACAACTCGTTGATAGGATTTTCCAAACACCTTTAAATAATTTTAGCACTCACAAATTATTGTTGTCTAGAATATGGAAGTATAGAGAAAATCGACTCCAATGTTATGGAGAATGGGAAATTACAAATGGGAAATTTTAAGTAAAGCACTAACAGATTTTTAATATAATTATAAATATGTATATCGAAAATTGGAAAAGATATAATGATACTTTTTCTAAAGAAAAAATCGGGAGAAAATATCAAAAATCGGGTAATCTGAAATATCTTCAAAAATCGGAAGAAATACAAATCGAACCGAAATTGGGAAAACTCTTAGTGTTTTTGTTTTGCTAGAAACCTTTTTTTTTAAAAAAAGTTAGCACCGTTAAACGAATTTACTGATTTGAATATGGATACTATTTAAAAAGAGGAAATATCCGAAGATACAATTTAAGTGTGGAAACTAAACTCCACCGCAAGATGCTATTGCGATTTTTAATGGCACTCTTATATTGACTGAACAAAACACCAGAAGTTTTGAAAAAAACTTCTTATTAAAAAACTTACCCGAAATAGCCGATGAACATAATGGCAACATTTAAGGTGACCAAATTGGAAAATTATTCGAATATTCGGTGTAATACATCAAGCTGACTATAAATAAAAGAGTTGTTAACTATCCTTTAATGTGTACACATGTTTTCTGTTATAACTTATATATGTTATGTAAACATTCGAATTGCGAACATTCTCCATATGGGCAAGTGACCTAAATTTTACCTTTTGCGCAATCGAGCTTTGCCTGTACATACATTATAGTAAGTGGGTTGATTACGTATGTAAAAATTAGTTTAACGAACCGAAGAGAAATTCCTTCTCTTCTCGAATTGCATTAGATTTGTAACAAAATTACTAAAAATTAAACAGCAAAACGTCCCCAAAACACATTGTTTGGGCGAGTTGTTAGGAAGGCGTTGTCATAACATTTGTAATAACTGTTTTTACTTTAGGTAATTTATCAAAAAAAAAAAAACAACGACTTTGCTTAAAATTCCCCAAAAAGTGTTTTTTTTTGCTACAACTTTATGTCGGAAATCGTTAAGAAAGACTTTACTTTCATACTTAGCTGAAATCACGTCCCTCATTCAAATAATCCTTTTTCGGAAAAAGGTTTTTTAAAAATTCTGGGATGATTTAAAATATCTCAAGGCTTCGAATTGATGACGGGCGGAAGAACTTACGGAAATGGCAAGTTCGAAATAACTTTCGATGTTTAAAATCTTACTTAAAGTTTAAAAAGCAAGAATATCCTTTGTTGACAAATGTTATCCGTGATAATATATTGTGGCCTTACAACGATTCATTTTAAAAATCGAAGAGAAATCAAGCATGATATTGATCCCAAAAATAAAATTTAAAAATCAAAGGTGCGAAACAAAATGTTAACCTTTTAACCACACACTCCGATTAATTTAGCAAACGCTTTAACGCAAGCTGCTTTTTGCCGTCTGTCTACCCAGCTATATCCATACGTGACTAAATGAAATCAACCATAACTTAAATGAATAAAAAATACAAGGACATTGTGATAAGATAAAATAAATTACCGTGCTTAAATTCGTTATTTTCTCCAGTTCCTGTGCTGTGGTACCATGATGATGATGTGAGTGATGAGTGGTCAACATATTGTGATATCCTTAAATCGATATTAATCCGCACAAGGATATTTTCTTCGAAGTTTTATCCGAAAAGCCAGACCAAAACAACCAAATGAAAAAAATAACAATTTACGCTGCGAAGATAGCAGTTAAACGATGTGACTACTAAACGAGTTGATGTAAGGTTAACTCCTTCGCATACGCTACACAAAACCACGGTATTTCGACGGGGATGGCCACTGATGATGCTGCAATACAAGATGTTGTCTTGTATCCTTTATCATTAATATTTAGCTTCTCCCTGGGTAGCTGTTTCCTAATGCCATCGAAGTTGTCATAAGGAGTTATTGCCGATGGTAATACACGAAGGCATCGCATAATATATGATTTGCGACGTTATCGTGAGTTGTAGTTGGTAGATTTGGTTATATTTGTCGCTTTTTTCACTTTTTTTCATAAATGATTATGTATTTTTCTTATAAATATTATTTTGCTATCTTGAATGAACTTTTTGTCTTGAATTTAGATTCTAAAAATGTGAGTTATTAATATTAAGTTTGCTTGTTTTTTTTGTACTGTTACATTTGGATTTTAAAATTTTATCATTACTTTTTTTAAATAATCAGAAAATTAAATTAAATGAAATCACGCTTAAAGATATCCTATATAAAACCTATGAACACGTCACGTGTGCACAATGCCAAATGAAGGCTTACATTTAGTCGAAGATGTCTAACTTTAAATAAGAAAACCCAGTAGTTTATCTTTTAATCACTCAATCGCGTTTCCTTTTCTTTGCTTACAGACTTGATATAATAGAAACGGAAAATACACACATGTTTGCTTCACTACAATTTTCTTTATGCTTTTGGTGATGCGGAAAAAGTCTCCCTTAAGTGAAAAGTGATGTAGAAAGTTTTGACACATCCTACTCAAGCGAATGCCATACGAATTCCTGGAGAATGAAAAAAAATATTTTCAACTTTATTCCGAAGAAATATTTAAAGGACTGTTTAAGTAGATAAGGTGTATATCGCAGTTTAAAGCGTATTTATACAACATCAATAAACGTTTTTCCATTAGCTTACACAAATTTAAATCTTATCTTTTTAACATTAGTATAGTTTAATAGATATGCATAATTTGTTATTTACTTTTTATGACGGGATGAATTAAGTTAAGCAAAGTTTGTTTTTATCTGTATTGACAACGGTTGTAATAACGGCATCACGAAGATTTTGCTTTCAGATTCATGGCAATAATTCTCCAAAAATATAAACGTCAATATAGTATGGCCGACTGCTGTCCGAGCCTCTTGGCATTGGCACAGTTACGAAATTGTTAAAAAAATTAGGTCCTAAACCTATCCTCTTCAACCACTTTCTTGTGCGAAGTGGAAGAAAGGACCTACAATTTTAAGCAGAATCCGAACGGCAGTTTGAGAAGCATCTCATGACAATTGATACTCTTGGATATTTGTCAGACGTTTTGCGGGAGGGGAGGCAGTGGAAAAAAACCCTAGACGTTACTTCGCCCATGGTGGAGTTGAATTTTGCGGCAAAGTCACGGCTTTTGCAGATGATCCTGGCATTGCATATGGTTCAACGAGCTCTTTGAATTTGGTAGCTGAACTTAACCATGACATTCATTTGTTGCGTATATGGTTTGCTTCACACAGGTTAATTGTAAGTAACAAAACAAGATTAATGTTTTTTAGTTTGGGCTCGTCTGAGCCACCGAACGTTGATATCAATTTCCACTATGCTGACTGTCCGCGGTATATCTTAAATGATTGTGCTTGTTTTTCGTCATCTGGTGAAACATTTAATATAAATTCCTTATGCAACTCAAAATGCTTCCAAATTGAAGTCGTTAAGAATTTCAAATATCTCGGTGTTACAATTGACCAAATCATGAGTTGGACACATCACATTTCGGTATTGAAGCAGTACTTACGCTCTTCTATTCGGTGCTTCTATCGCCTCAGAAAGTTTTGTTCTAACAGAACTCTTAAGACATTCTATCATGGAATTTTTCATTCGAAATTGCAATACAGCATAAGTTGTTGGGGAGGTGCTTACATATCCAATCTAAAGCCACTTGTCATCCTGCAGAAATGTGCCATAAGAAAAATATGTAATGTCCGTCGTCTGGCTCATTCTATGGCTCAGTTCAGATCTTTGAAAATACTACCAGTGCGCCATTTATACTTTTCTTTAAGATATTTTTTTGTGAGAGGTGGCTATATGCAGAGTCCAATATTTGGTGCTCGAAACTTACGAAGCGCTACAAATCATGTTGTTGCAATTCCAGCTTATCGTATTTTGTTGGTAGACCAAAGCAAATTGCCGTATGGGCATAACACCTACAGTAATTTGTTTTGGAAAGCCAACATGCGTCTTCACTTCACGGCTCTGCTTAGGTTGTTAGCGTCAGAGTTTGTGTGTTTTGTATGTTTGTGATTTATAATGTGTAGAAATTTTGTAGTGGATGTGAGTAACATCCGTGGGTTGAGGAAAATTTTTTTTGTCTCTCAATAAACCAGCTGTTTTGGCACTAAGTGAAACACAGGTTAGCGTCGGCTCCGATTTAATGGAGTTTAGTCTACCTGATTACAACTTAGTGCCATTATTCTTCCCCCATCGCGGTCTCGCCGTTTATATACGTAGTGACGTAGCCCATCAACTTCAGCCTCAATATGGCCAATGTTCCAACCCAAAATTTAATTTCATTTGGCTAAAATTCCATGTCCGTATGCAATTAATCCACTACTGTTTTATTTACAGAAGCCCAAATTTGGACAGACATTCAACTTATAATGAGTTAGATGCCCTGTCTGATTCCATCACAAGAATTGTGACCCTTCACCCTCGTACTGAAATCGTCATTGCGGGCGATTTCAATATACACAATTCAAGTTGGCTTCGACATTCTGGCCAGACAACACCCGAAGGAAGATACGTCGAGATCTTTGCTCGGTAAATAACCTGACTCAGCTTGTAAATGAGCCGACACGAATACCGGACATTAGCAGTCAAACTGCCAACACACTGGACTTGTTTCTTACCTCTCACCCCGATAAATACGGCTTAAACGTATTATCGCCTCTAGGTTCGTCAGACCCTTGTATCATATCAGCTGAATTCTCGTACTCCAACCACATTGTTAAAGAACAAACTCCAAAAGAACCGTATGGCAATACGAGAAAGCCAATTGGGAAAAACTTAACGGTTTCTTTAAGAATTTTAACTGTGCTTCCTCGACAGTGACGTGGATGCTGCTGCTGATATGGTATCAAACATAATTCACCTGGGTATGAAGTCTTACATCCCTAACAGGATAAAAAGTATCAAACCCAAGGTAATCTCGTGGTATGACTCGAGCTGCAAAGAGGCTATCAGGTTAAAAGAGGAAAGCTTTCGGTCATCTGAGGAAAGCTGAAAAAAGTTTAAACGAGCCAGAAATGACTGCAATGCTCACATTAATCGTGTCAAATTCTCCTATGATCAAAAGTTGAGGCAAAAAATACAACAATGTCCCACGGGTAGTAAAAACTTTTGGTCATTTGTTAAAAACATCAAGAATTCGGCCTCATCATCTATACCGACACTCATTTACAATGACATTCCAGCTGTCAGTTCTATAGATAAGGCCAATCTGCTTGCTGCTCACTTTGCAGTCAGCTCAACGCTCCCAGATTGTGCTTTGTCTCCCCCTGTACTCGAGCGCGTAGAATACTCCATGGGACCAATCCACTTCCGCACTCGTACAGTGGCTAGAGTACTTCAAGATCTTGACGTTCACAAACCCGCTGGTCCAGATGGTATTTCCCCTATCGTTCTGAAGAGGTGTTCTTCCTCGCTGACAAAACCATTGCGCAAGCTTTTTTATCTATCCTTTTCTTCCCGAGAAGATGCAAAACAGCAATTGTCCAGCCTGTCCCCAATAAAGGCGAATATTCATCTCCCTCCTCCTACCGACCAATTGCAATAACTTCCCTTCTTTCCAAGGTCATGGAAACGCTGATAAACCATCAGCTCATGAAATATCTTGAATCCTGAAAACTTCTTAATGACCGGCGGTACGGTTTTCGCACCAACAGGTCCACTGGTGATTTGATGACTTATCTAACCGAAAAGTGGAACCAATCTCTTCACCAAGGTGGTGAAAGTAAGATCGTTGCGCTTGATATTTCAAAGGCATTTGACAGAGTTTGGCACCAAGCTCTCTTGTCGAAAATGCGTGCATTTGGAATCGATGATACCTTTCTTCAATGGATTAGAAATTACCTTTCGGACCGTTCAATTCAAGTTGAAGTCTGCAACTCACCAAATAAATGCTGGTGTTCCCCAAGGCTCTGTTTTGTCTCCGACTCTCTTTCTCATTTTTATAAATGATCTCCTGTCTACTACCTCTAATCCAATCCATTCATTTGCCGATGACAGTACCCTCAGCTTCTTATATTCGTTTCTTGGTTCACGCCCCTCATCTTCGGGTGTGGAACTGGAACGGCAACGTATGTTAAGCTCACTAAATTCCGATCTCGACAGCATAACTCAGTGGGGTGTAACTAATAGAGTGGAATTTAATGCTTCTAAAACGCAATGCTGTCTTCTGTCATTAAAGTAAAACCCTAACACCATGCCTAGTCCATGAATGGCACTTGCATCGTTGAAACCGAACAGCTTTCCATTCTTGGTATGTGTGTTAATGACAACCTTCGTTGGAATGACCACATATTCGATGTCGCCAAGAATGCTGCGAAATGCCTAGGCTTCCTTAAGCGCTGCAAGAAATATTTTACCTCTTCTGATCTGGCTACTATTTATAAGGCGTTTATCCGCCCAAAACTTGGGTACAATGCGCATATCTGGTCTGGTGCTCCAATCACTTATTTTGAGCTACTTGACAGGATCCAAAAACGCGCGATAAAACTCATTGGTGACTGTAACATTGCGACATCGCTTGACTGTCTTAGTCATCGTCGCAATGTCGCTTGTCTCTCGTTATTTGATCGTTATTTCCACCATAAGTGCTCAAACGAAATAGCCAGTTGCATTCCACCCCTAGAACATTTCAACCGCAATACCCGCCATGCCAGGAATGCGCATCAGTTTACCCTTAAGCCTGTATTCGGACGTACAGTGAAATACTAGGAATCTTTCCTTAGCCGTACAACACGAATGTGGAATGTCTTAGTCACCTACATTGCATAACTATTTTCCATTTGTATACCCTATTCTAAGGGTATATTAATTTGGATGCATAGTTTGTAACATACCTTAATATTGCCCGTAGACCCCTAAAAGTTACTATATTTATGATCAGCATCGATAGTAATGTCGATGTAGCCATGTCCGTCCGTCCGTCCGTCCGTCTGCAAAAATTAGGCCTTTAAATTGGGCCTAGAGAGCTGAAAATTTAACCATATACTCTCTAGGGTCCCGAAATAATCAAGTTTACGAATTTTTGAAATCCGCCCACAGACACGCCCACAAACTCAAAAAAAACAAAATTTTGGAAAAAATCGAATTTTGAGCTAGAAAGCTTAAATTTTTTTATATGATCTATGACTCCTAAAACTGCTCGGGATATAAAATTTTTAAAATCCGCCCACAGACACGCCCACAAATAAATAAAACAATTTTATTGAAAAACCAAAATTTTAGCTATGGAGCTGAAATTTAAAAAATACTTTTTTTGAAAATCCAAAGTTTGAGCTAGGGAGCTGAAATTTATAATATATACTCTCTAGGGGGCCCTTTATGCTCATGTGTAAATATTTTTTAAATCCGCCTACTGACACGCCCACAATTAAATAAAACAAGTTTGAGCTAGGGAGCGTTTTTTTCGATAAAATCCTTTAAATGTTATATAACAAAATATGTAGAGCGTTCTTAACAATTCAACCATAATTAGACTTTTGTCACGCCCACTTATGAGGGATAGGAATAAGAATAGGGTATCCAACAGTTCGCCCAAGCGGACTGTAGCCCGTCCCTATGTTTTAATTTGTATTTGATTTTGTTACTTAAGAACAAGAGAACAAAATTAATTAATTTTGTCGGACCACAATACGCAATAAAAAATAAGAAATTTTTTAATTAATATTTTTTTCCTTTTTCGAAGTGGCATTTAACACTATTAATAGCTTTTTAAGCAAAATAAAAAATGTCACTAGCTATTCTCTATTGTTTATAAGTAAGCTATAAGACTGTTTTGTTTGTATTAATATTTATCAAAGAGAATAAAGAATTAATTAAACTTAAAAAAAAAAACTTTACACTAACCACTGAGCTAGTGCGCCCGACATTTGAAATTGTTTTACATCCAAAAAATGTGCACCGAAAACTTATTAGTATTGAATGTATTCCTATCTGTGAAATCATATCTACGTCTTGACCATGTCAAAGTCCAGTGATCGTTTGATGTCTGTTAAACTGGTGTAGTATATTGTTAGTTAATCATACTACCCAAGTCGGATGCGAGTAAAGAGAAATGATGCATTCTGGCTAGATTTTCAATACCTCATCAGAGTTTGAGATTTGAGCGAACATTTCGGGAAGTCAAACGAAGAATAAGAAGACTGGCATGGAGGACTGGGATGGGTCACCAGGAACTCTCCTGGTAAATATGTTCTAAGCGGTGAGGTGAAATAGCGCCAAACGAAATACATAAGAACAAATTTCAACTTTTGGTCTTTTTCGTTTTCAAAAACAATTGAAACAAACGTCTCCCGCATGTTGGAGAAGGTTAATTCTAACCCCCTTTTGGTTGATTTTAATCACAACACCTTCCCCCTGAAACCTGCCCTCTCTACCATCCACAAAGCAATAATCTTAAGTATTAGTTTAAGTTAGATTTTTTAGATACAATTCAATTAATATGGGATTCGCCACAATAAAATAAAACAAAATTGAATTAAATTAAATTAAAAACATTTGAAAGAAAAACAAGCATATTACTTTCGATTGATTTAAGTAAAAAAAAATTGAATTTCATTTGATAGTGGGCGTTGTTCAGATGCAGAAGAGCACCTTCGGTGAATAGCTAGAAAACTTTTTCCTCTTTGTGCATGCTTATTTTCAGCTAGTTTTCAAGCTCACTGATGCTATTTTCATCGCTGACATCGCTCACTTTACCATCACGCATTATTTGATGGAATTTATCTTTCGACACTAGGCAGTCTCGATTAAAAGGTGGCTAAAGAAGTTTAAGCTAAAACCGGCACTAAGCTTTTTGCGTCATTAACAATACAATAAATTTTCGATTTATTCACTCTGCATTAGTTAAATGGTCCGCTTTTAAATTTGAATGAGTTTAAAAAATGTGGCAGGGATTCTTACATCATTGTGACTTTTAACTGCAATCAGTTCAGATATAAACCGTTCAAAAACAAAAGAACTTATCCAAAAATTTTCCTTAAGGATATTTTTCTCTCGTAGCACATTTTTGCTGAAACGAAAGGCTTAGTGCTTGTCTTTACTTTATCGTTTTTGAAATTTTGAGTGTATGTACATATAAAATTTGCCTGTAATTCGCATACACTGTGCCGTCGTTACAATCGATATCAAAAACGCATTCAACTCAGCCGACTGGAGCTGCATAATAAGAGCGTTAGGCAACCTACACATTCCCCACTGCTGAAAATTATACTACCTAAGGGAGAGAACCATACACTATGACACGGAAGAGGGGCCTAAGATTTACAAAGTTAGTGGAGGAGCTCCCTAAGGTACAGAGCTAGCACCTGTTCTATTGAACATAATGTCTGATGGTATATTGAGAACACTAAGACCGCGTGGAGTACACATCATCGGCTATGCCGATCACATTCCAGTCATCACGGTTGGAAAAGCGCTAGACAAAGTGTCTGAAAGATGCAGTCAGATCATAAGAAATGTGAAAGTATAGCTACAAGGAGCCCGTCTAGAAATGGCAGACCATAAGACGGAACCAATGCTTATAAGTAGCAGGGAAAAGATAGGTCATCTTACTTGGGCGAAAAAACCATCGAATCGAGCTCACACATTAAGTACCTGGAAATGATACTGGATCATAGGCTCAACTTTAAAGAGCACATGAAGTACGCCGGCAAAGAGCCTCTCGGGCATTGGCGGCACTTTCGAGGCTAATGCCAAACGTTGGAGGACCCAGGCAGCCAATAAGAAGCCTCCTAGCTGCGGTGAGCAAGTCGATCCTGATGCACGCGTCTCCTATATGGGCATCATCGAAGCGACCATCGACCTAGAAATAAAAAAGTCCGCGGCTCTTAGCGAGTACCAACCGGAAGGCGTAAGAACCATAAACCATTAACCCTTAATACAGAATGGCAATACAGGTGGAACAATTCACCCAAAGGAGGATGGACTCATACGCTGATCCACAACATAGACGAATGGATCAGTAGTAAACGTAAATTTCTACCTGACACAGTTCTTGTCGGGGCATGGATGTTTTAGTGAGAACCTCTTTAAATACAACCACGTGAGTGACCACTACTTTCCGCACTACGGAGGCAAACCCCAGAATGCTGAGCACGCCCTGTCGGAATGCCATATGTTCAAGGCGGCTAGAAGCTTCATAGAAAGAAAAATTGACGGGCAAGTGACACCGAGGTCACTTATTGTATTCATGTTGACGACGAGCGAAGCCTGGGATATAGCGAGTGAAGTCATCACAAGCAGTGAATGCGAGCGGTCCCAGTGCCACTACTCTGGATTAGTTTGGATTAGTCCATGTAATGAGTAGGGACACTCTCTCTACATATGCATTTTCTACTACTATAAAGCAAAATGCAGAAAAAAGTCTACAATATGTGGAAGCAGGCCAAAAGGATGTGTTTTAACCCTTATGGAATGACCGCTGTGGAAAAATGGAAATGGAAATGGAAAAATACACAATATATTTTGCCTGTACCACTACATGCGGCGTGAAACACGTAAGACGAATGATTGTGGGTTTTTTCATAATGCTTTTTATACCCTATTCTAAGGGTATATTAACTTTGACGCATAGTTTATAACATACCTTAATATTGCCCGTAGACCCCTAAAAGTTACTATATTTATGATCAGCATCGATAGTAATGTCGATCTAACCATGTCCGTCCGTCCGTCCGTCCGTCTGTCGGCAAAAATTAGGCCTTTAAACTGGACCTAGAGAGCTGATATTTTAACCATATACTCTCTAGGGTCCCGAAATAATCAAGTTTAAGAATTTTTTAAATCCGCCCACAGACACGCCCACAAACTGAAAAAAAAAAAAAATAAAATAATTTTTTATATATGATCTATGACTCCTAAAACTGCTCGGGAGACAAAATTTTCAAAAACCGCCCACTGACACGCCCACAATTAAATAAAACAATTTTATTGACAAACCAAAATTTGAGCTAGGGAGCTGAAATTTATATTATATACTCTCCAGGCGCCTTTCAAGCTCATGTGTAAATATTTTCAAAATCCGCCTACTACACGCCCACAATTTAAAAAAAAAACCTTTTTTTTTTGAAAATCCAAAGTTTGAGCTAGGGAGCTGTAATTTATAATATATACTCTCTAGGGAGCCCTTTATGCTCATGTGTAAATATTTTCAAAATCCGCCTACTGACACGCCCACAATTTAAAAAAAAACTTTTTTGAAAATCCAAAGTTTGAGCTAGGGAGCTGAAATTTATAATATATATTCTATAGGGGTCCTTTATGCTCATGTGTTCATTTTTTTTAAATCCGCCTACTGACACACCCACAATTAAATAAAACAAGTTTATTGAAAAACCAAAGTTTGAGCTAGGGAGCGTTTTTTTTTACAAAAGCTTCGTTTTTTTTTGATAAAATCCTTTAAATGTTATATAACAAAATATGTAGAGCGTTCTTAACAATTCAACCATACTTAGACTTTTGTCACGCCTACTTATGAGGGATAGGAATAAGAATAGGGTATCCAACAATGAGCCCAAGCGGACTGTAGCCCGTCCCTATGTTTTTTTAAATGGTTTATGGCTGGTTTTTCTGATTATGTTTTTTACTGATAATAATTTTAGAGGTTCATAAATAGGTGTACTATTTATGAACCTCTAAAATTACCCAGTCAAAAATATGAAAATAAATGCTTCTTCTTTGGTTTGATTTCGCTAAAAATAATGCAATCCGGTGTTCGGCCTAGTAATAATAAAAATGATGTGTATCTTTATTTGCTAGTTTTTATGGTGGTTGGTCAAACTGGTTTTGCAATAAGGTTGGGTCGGCGCTTACGATTTTTTATAATGTATTTTCAAAGGCGTATTGACTTGAATTCTTGTCAGTCATACGTTGTGACGCGTATTAGTTCTCAAAGGAAACAAAGAAGAGTGTACGATGTACGTGTTTTCTAACAGATAAAGGTGAACTGTTTTTTTAATTTAAAAATATTGTAATATATCTATCAATTCTGCTGAAATGATCGAAAGATTAGACATGTTATACGATATTTTTAATTCGTCTAAGTTTAAAGACCCCAAAAAATCCAGAAGGGTATTTTGTTTGGAAATGAAGAGCAAGTCAATTTCTTAAATGAAATGAATATTATTTCTCAAAAATATTACTTTTTTTTATCAATCTGCCAATGTAACTAAAAAGATGCGATTTTTAACAGGATGGCAGCAGAATATAAATGCCATCATTGGCATTTCAAGTGATTTAAGGGCAGATAGCTCTTTTTAACGAGAAACCTCAATCAAGATTGTTTTTAAAAATACCTTTTACGCAACCGAGGAGGAAACAACAAGTTCCTGAATCCATTTCAGTTCATTTAAAACACGATTTTCAGAAAAGTACATGGAGGATATAACCTATGGAAACTGCGAGCCAACTGTAAGTTTAGAGCTCCCCAAAGTTTGAAATGCAGTTACAATCACCCAAAAAGAAGGACAATCTGAAAAACATTTTTAAAATCGAACAAGGAATTCCTTATAAAATTTTATGTGCGTGTTCAGAAAATTTAATATGATAAACAACAAGCAAACATATCTTATCATAACACATGCAGTTCTTATTAATTTTTAATAAAAATTGATGACAAATAAATGTTTGTCTTTATTTAACGGAGTACCCTGTACCCTTTTCCGAGCAGTGGACTGAGCTGCCGAAAAAATCGGTGTTTCCTTTTAGCTCAGAACGTTCTATGAGCTCTGAATAAAATGATCGGGTAGTTGGTGTAAAAAGTTGACCGCGGCCAGAGACAGACATAAAGGAAGGAAAATAAAGGGAATACAATTAAAATAGCTGTCGGGGGTGTTTTTCTGAAGTTGAATGTAATAGGTCCAATTTAATAAAAAGATTTTTATTTTAAAAAATAAAAATGATTGCTAATCATATGACAGTGAAGTGCTCAAGTATGTTACCCTGCTCAGAGCCTACTCAAATCCTCAGGCTCAATGCTCTGCTCAGAGCCAAAAAAGAAAAAAAACACCTAATGATAGTTATTATCTTAATATTTTTATGAAAAAATGTGTGCTCGACACTGATTCAAAAAGAACTCCTTATGGTATTCTTGTTTGAAATTTCTTGCATAAAATAGATGTCATATTTTTGATTTTGTATCAAACATAGGCGGATTCAAATTATTATGAACGATTTTTGATTTGTCATATTGGATTTCCATCTTCATGTGTATGTTTGAGCAAATAAAATATGGACGTTTCATGAAAATCGGGAAAAGAATATAAACTATTTATTTTAAAAATTTGAGGACCCATGGAAATTTGTTCTAATTCTTAGTGTCAGCTCAAATTTTAAACTTTTTTAAAATCACTTCACTCGTTTTTGAGATATTGTAGTGTTTCGGAAGTACCGTTATTTTAGTCTCATGGAAAAAACTGATTATGCCATTTTTCCTTCAAGTATTTATAACACCAACGCATATTAAAGTTGTTAATTAGTTATAAATTATTAATGAACTAATTTTTTTTTTAAATCTGAATATGTGCTTCTTAAAAATAGCAGCATTGGCTTGTATGTCAAATTTCTTTGAATACCGGTTTTTGAGATATAGCTGTTTTTCTAATGTACCGTTATTCGAATCTTACATTTACTTCAAGTCTCAAAAAATCCTAAAAATGATCAACATATCATTAGAGCCGAGAGAAAAGTAATATTTTTCAAAATTTTGGAAACTCTTATAAGAAAATATTATAAGAAAGTTATAACAAAATATTCCGAGTCTTCTTTTTCCTTATCGGCGAAGTTATGATCCGAACTGAAGGAATCATAACTCTCCCACTTCAGTGATTTACTACTAATTTTATACTTTGCTTACGCAAGTTTTTTTTTTGGTAATGTAACAGTACCCTTACAGTTACTTAAGGATTGCTTCACAGGCAGTTTGGCTGCAGGAAATAACCCCCCAATGAAATAACCCCCCAATTGAAAAATGAAATAGCTCCCCAAAATTTGTATGGAGGTGGGCATTTATTTCATGGGTTTTTGGGGACTTATTGGGGGGTTATTTCATAGTCAAATAAGTCCCCAAATTCAACTATGAAATAAGTCCCCAAATTTGGAGACTCAAAGTGCAATAAGGCCAAGTGTTAAAATAAAACCTCGCGCCTACTCCAAATCAAACAGTGACCCCAAGCAGGGGGGTTGGAGGAAAGCAGCATGCCCCCCTTGGACATTGCACTGATTATGGAAATCCCATATGGAAATCCCATAAACAGTGCACTGCGTATGGGGGGGGGGGGGGGGGGGGGGGGCTGCAACCCCTCTGCTTGGAGTTACTGTTTGATTTGGAGTAGGTGCGAGGTTTTATTTTAGCACTTGGCCTTATTGCACTTTGGGTAAATGAATTCGTATGGCCTTATTTCACTTTCAGAAAACCATAGTGATTCATAACACCTTGAACGCTTGAAATCCATTTTGCGGAATTATTTCATACTTATTTGGGGAGTTATTTCATTTTTCATTTGAGGGGTTATTTCATTGGGGGATTATTTCCTGGAGCCAGGCAGTTTCTGTTGAACAGTAAGCACCTGGCAATGGCGTATTACATTGCATGCTTTGAGGTGCTACCAAATATAATATAATATATATGTATATATAAGAATAAAGATAGTTGTTGGTGCAATTGTAGGGTTTTTATCGACGGTTAGCGTCTAAATCGCTTAGGGAGATCACATTTTGCTACTTTCAATTTAAATCATGGACTTAGCCTGGATTTGAACGCGCAACCTTCCAATTAGTAACTGAATACACTTTAACTGCACCGTTGCCACCCGCTGGTCCGCCTGTGGGGTTCGACGGTTTGACCTCATTGAACTTCTGCAGGCCTCTTGGTTTCGGATTACTTTTTACTGTGGCCAATCAAATGGTGGCGGTTTTGCATTTGTGTGATTTAATTCATATTTCGTAAAATATCTGACCGCCTGTGTTCTGGTACAAATGCTCTCCTTCAGATGCAGAGTGGTGCTTGGGTTATTAACATAAATGTTGTCCTTTAAATATCGCAACAGAAAAAGCCAGGGACTTCATTGGATTTTTGGTGTTGACGCCAAAAATGTCTCATAGCAGCACCGGTCATTGCATCGTCGGCTGTGACAGTATTAGGTGGATTTTGTTGGAATCACATCTCAGCACTGTCAGTAATTGCTGCCGCCCTCAAAAATGTTTAGTCATATCATAGCCCGATATCTTTAACCGTTTACGGTTACTGTTTTGCGGAAATCTTCATCTGAGAAGAATGGACCAATAATTTTTGAGAGCTCGATATTCGCTTCAATTCTGGTGGTACGAAGCCTTACAAATAGTCCTCCTTGTCTCTGAATTCATTTTAACAGAGGGTGGATTCCGCACATGAAAATGACGCTGATAAGCTCTAAAATAAAATTCAGTTATTTTGCACTTTTGAAAGTACTTTAACTCGTTTCAATAAATTTCCAACGATTACATATTGTAACTAACACATGAGACAATAAAAAAAATTAAATTAAAAACACAAGAGTTAAGATTTCTTCAAATCAGTCAGTAACTTTGGAGATACCGTGTAGTACAGCTGTATAAGAAGTTGTCACTCTCACTGTTTTTCTAGATGCATACATTTTGCAACTATTCAAAAAGAAAACGATTGTTTTCTTAACTAATGCATGGAGCAATTAAAGTGCGTCGAAAATATAATAAATCTCGTATTCATTCAAACGATTTTTTACACTTTGATATGTTAAATATTATAATTATAAGTGCACGTGAATTTGTACATTTCAATCACATACACAGAAACATACACTCTCGATGGTCTCAATGAGTAAAACTGATGAAATTTAAATAAAATCCTGGATATTGAATCGCACAAAGTAAAAGTGACTTGAATTTCATATCAAAATGGAATGGAAATAAAAAAGCAGTTCCTTTTTCAAGGAGAAATCCGTTTTTTATGCATTGTTAGAGATAAGTTGGTAAGCACATGAACTTTTATTGTTTTTGTTGAATTGCGTGTGGGTGCAGTGCACACTTTGTATGTTTGCTTAACCTTGAGTTTTAAAAGAGAGAAATATGAATTTCTTAGAAGATCAATACGAAATTATATTCTCTTCTCACATTGAAATATAATACTTTGCCAAACAAACGGTAGAGTGGTTTACTTTCTGAAAAATAAAAATTAATGAATCCAAGATTATTGATGTTTTTTTTTGTTACCCCCAGGCAGAGTGAAAGCAAATTATATATTCGAATGTTTTCAAAACGGAAATATATCTACCATCATATAATTTCAGAATTCGAATAAGCCAAATAGAACGACTAATGTATAAATATCGGGCAAAGCTTAATGCCAAAAAATACCAACTTCATTTTTGATCTAAAAACCTACTTGATAAATATTTAGCTACTTTCTGAAACCACCATAAAAATGTTTCTTTAGTAAGTATTATGTGTTGATATGGTTTCAAAAGAACACATATTTGAAAACTACCGATATGGAAACTATGGAGGAAGACCTAAAAGCAGCATCGGCATTACATACATTTGCGTAGTATGAAAGATTTGGTGGCAATAATAGTGTTTTTGCCTTGCAAATATGCGAAAAATGCAATCTAAATTTTCTGGCTGAAGGGCTGAAGCTACTGTCAATGGTTTGTCAAATCAAGAGAACCCTTGTTGCAGATAAGTTGTACAAGATAAATAAAAGTGTGTGTTTAATTTTCGACTGGAACTTTAAAGAAGCTTCTTATAACCATTTATAACCTTGGCTGTTTGTGAGAGTTTCGCAAGAGGTGGGGTAATGTTGAAACTGTTAGCTCTCCTGGGTGGGACTCGACTCTCGAAACTACTGAGCCACTGCTCCGAAAATCCATAGTCACCAACTAACTTTTTATCCCTTTGACCGTATGACAAGGTACCTGTGTAGCTTCACGCATTAAAGTATAGTACTATGTATTTTGATTAGCTTTTAGTAATACAAAACAAGATACGGCATTAACGGCCCATACAGGGCCTTAGACCTAGCATCTCCAACCATTTGTGTGTGCGAAGTTATATCGTGCTTTTGAGTAAGGACATCACAATTTTGTATTTTAGTAAAACACAAAATAAGTGATATCGATCTGAAATTTATTCCAGCAGTAGATCCCATAGTCACGGAAGCGCAGGGAATATTAGATGTATTTAAGTAGCATTTCAAACAGATGCTAATGGGCTACATCTGGAGAGAGTGATAAGCCAAAAAGAAAACTCACGTCCTGTCAATGAAGAACAGATTTCACCACCCATCATAGAAGAGGTTAGCTTTGCTATAAGAAAGCTAAAGAACAATAAGTCTGCCGGCTCTGATGGTTTACCAGCGGAGCTATTCAAATACGGAGGTAGGGAACAGGATCCAAATCATCAACCAAATATGGGTGGAAGAAAGCATGCCCCATGACTGGACTATCAGCTCCATATGCCATATACACCATCTTCAAAAAGGCGATCATATGTCTTGCAAGAACTATCGAAGCGTATCCCTGCTAAATGTGGCATATAAGATCCTATCCAACGTATTGTGTGAACGTCTGAAGCTGTTCTGCAACATCGTCACGTTTCAGTATGGCTTCCGGCCCGAAAATAGACCAAATCTTCACACTAAGTCAAATCCTGGAAGACCAATGAATTTCCAGTCGAGACACACCACCTTTTCATCGACTTTAAAGGCACATAAATGATAGCATTCATCGTCAGGAGCTCTACGTGCAATGGCCGAATTCGGGATCCCGGAAAAACTGATCCAGTTGTGTCGCGTGACACTTGAAAACGCACGGTGTAATGTGCAGTTTGGAAGCAGCCCTTCCGAATTATTCTAAACTTGAATCGGATTTCGGCAAGGAGATGCGCTATCATGTGACTTCTTCAATCTACTTCAGGAGCATATAGTGCGAAGGGCAGGTATCAACACGGAAAGCACTATCTTCAATAGATCCGTCTAGCTACTGGGGTATGCGGACGATGTTGACATCATCGGCCGTTCCCAGTGGGCCGTGTTAGAGGCTTTCACGACGATAGAAAAAGAGGCGAAGTCGGTTAGTCTTGAAGTTAATAAAGACAAGATAAAGTACATGCTATCAACAAACAAACAAACATCTGTCCACCGCCTAGGACTAAACGTCACTGGTGATAGCAATAACTACGAGGTAGTTAAGGAGTTCATCTACCAAGGAATAAACATCAACTCCACGAATGACACCTTAGCGGAGATCCGGTGGAGAATTATCTAAGGAATCCGCTGCCACTTCGGCTTTGCAAAACAAATGGGTTTAAAAATCTGAACCTTAATTCTACCAGTCCTAGTAGAAAAGTGGACCTAATATTGGGTTATTTTGAAAGAAAAATACTCCGTCGAATATTTGGTCCACTGAGCGAGAAGGGCGAATGGAAGAGAAGATACAACCGCGAACTCTATGAGCTGTACCAAGATGTGGATGCAGTCCAACATTTTAATTAACGTCGAGTACATTGGCCACATTGAGCGAATGGAAAATAATGCTCCAGCAAAGAGAATCTTCGAGTCCCAGCCCACTGGTTCGAGAAGGCAAGGAAGACCGAACCTCCGTTTTAAAGACCAAGCCATCGCGAATGGTAGAGCACTTGGTCCGAAGAACTGAAAGCAGTATGCCCTTGATCGCAGAGGATGGAAGGCTGCAGTGACTCTTCAGGGGTCGGGAGCACGTTAAGTAAGAAGTGAAAGTAGAACACATTATTTAAGTATGGAATTCGATATCAATCATTTGACCACCGCGAGCATTTTGGCAGCGATCGGTTCTTTTTAGCCAATTTTCCGGCATAAGATCCACACCACATATCCCTTAAAACACATGTGGGTTTGTTGATGTGCACTAACGCATGTGTTGCTTATTCATAAAACCATTGAGCCAAAAGTGAGTTTCATCGCTTCAAATTATCAAAAGGCTTCAGTTATTGAGTTATTTGGATCTTGAAAGGGTATAGGCCAAGATCTTTACGCGTGAAAACGACTGATTTGGCACATTTTGAACTGAAGCACTTACGACTGATATATTTTTGGTACTTCGACCGGCGGTTGTCTCACTGGTACAGAAACATTCAATAGTGAATGTGTGGCTCAAATTTATCCACTATAGCACGTACAGCTTGTCTGGTGGGCAATTATTACGACACAAAATTGGATTAGGACCTCTTAAAGTTGCGACCAGAGAATAAAAAAAAAAAATAATATACAAATAAATAACTTTACCGATTGTTGAGATATTGCAGTGTTCTGGGTGTTCCAAAATTAACGCAAGATTTGAATTTTCCGCCATCTGTGTAGTAAAGTGTTGGCAACCCTAAAAAAACAATAATTTGACCGCTGAAAGTTTAGGCTTAGTAAACATTTAGCATTACACGAGAGAACAACTTGTTTTCATTGTTGAACAATAATTAAAAAAAAGTTCGAAAATTTCGTACAATGGTCGAAAAATTGAATTTTGAAGATAGTATCTGAAAAGTTCAGTGAGACTGAAGCAATGAACGAAGCAGTGCGTGAGAGTGTTGGTGAAAGTCCAGGAACATCAATTTGGCGTCGTGGACAAAAATTGCAAATTTCAAGATTGAGTCGGAAACACCCTGAATAAGGGATTCTTGAATATCTTTCGAAGCCGATGTATTATTTGTTTAAAAATTAGCGGTTTCAACTGACCAATTAATATTGAATAGAAAATGAGTTAATCAGAGTCAGCTTAATTTTTGACTCTTGTATTCAACTTAAAACAATTTACTTTTCGTTCACGATTCATTGGCACCAATTCAAACAAAAGGTTAAACTCAAACTTTAAATGCAAAACACGATTATGAAATAATAATTAGCTGCTCTTGAGCGTTAATCATTTTTTTGTTTTTGCGCGAAATAAGGTTTCCTTCTTCATACTACATTCTTTAATATTTTAATTGTCTTTCTGGTAGGAAAAGAAAAAGTTTAATTAGCGAAACTTCTTCGCCGAGTTCCCTTCACTTTCTTCGTAAAATTAAAAAAACTTTTGTTATATGAGGTATTTACAGAGAAATAACATCCACAAAGTGAACTTATTAAATTGCTAAATATTTTGAGAGTTTGGGTCAGAGTTACTAGCTAATTTAAATGATTTTTCTAATTGAGGTTTCTTTTATTATCGTTTTGTAAAATGTGTAATGTCGAGAAGGGGTCAAAGATGACGATGATGGTTGATTCTCTCAAAATAATCTGAAATGTCCTTTTTTGATTTCAGGTGTTGCTGAATTTACCTAGTCAATCCATCAATAAACTCAGCAGGCCATTTTCTAGTTAGTGAATAAACCAATCCTAAAACGTTTAACAACACTTAACGCTAGCATCTTTAGGTCACTGTATGGGGAAGCAAATTGAGAGCTTTATTCAGAAAAGCCGTCATGTTTTTAATTGGTGAACGAATTGTGGGCGAACTGGTTCAGTGGTTAATGTGTTGGACGAACATTATGCGGCGCATTGGAAGGTAGTTGTGGCTCACCCTCAATCGAAAAAAAGTAAAGATAGGACGAACCCTGCCAATCTCCAGGCAATTAGATTTCTTACGAATATTAGCAAGGTTAATGAAACGGTTTTCAATAGAGCCCTGTTGAAAGGGGTCGACAATAACATCATTGCGGACAACCAGTTTGGTTACAGGGCGGGCATGGCACTATTCATGCCGCGTTGAAATTGGTTTCCGAAATTCAGCGGAATAAATGCAAGAACCAATGCACGAATGCTGGTTAGAGTGAATTTTCTACAAGTTAACTAGGCGGGGGATGTACAAACCTCTGCTATATGTAATTTATAATATGTTTATGGGAAACAAGTTCTTTGCCAAATGTGTTAACGTGACTTCGGGCAGAGTCTTTGAAATTAATAACGGTTTACAGTAGGGGCCGCCAAATTCTGCGACCCTGATTAACATTTACACCAGGTTCACTCAAACATGTTGGGAAGCGTATGCCGACGATTTGGTGTCCTGCAGATCAAATCGTAAAATCGAGGTCATTAACATTCTTCTGCTGTGCGACTTCGATCAAACTAAGGGATATTGCCACGATTGGAAGTTGAAAATCAACTTTCAGAAGACGAAAACAATCTTGTTGAGGACAACATTGGCTGGGGCCTCTATAACGATATCAGAAAACACTGGAAGAAATTGACCAATATTAGACTAAATTGGCAGCCATTGGCAGTGCATAGCGTTGATAGATATCTTTGTGCCTGGCTCGACCAGTATCAGTTCTTCGATTGACATATAGTTGCTTGTCTTGCTGGGCCCAATAAGGCTTATACTATGACAAGGAGGCTGTTTCACAGCAGTCAAATTGACTTCGATGTTAAAGGCATATGCTACGTGGCAATTATAAGGCCGATCATAGCTAATGATTGTCCATTGTGGTTTTATATAGCGCCTAGTTATATTTAAAATACTCGGGTTTTGGAGAGACTATGTCTTAGGACATGTTTCCGGTTGTTCCGAACGCCTGAAGGCAACTATATAACATTCTATCACAACAATGTCCTATACGACTATGAATAGGATTGACAATTTCCTCATTAAGATGATTCGAATGCACTTTGCAAGGGCTGATCTTTGGGCTTACAACCCCAATCAAATGTACATACTGATGCAAAAGGGCTGGCACAGGCGACTAGGGGTACAAATCACATCTAGGCAATCCCAATATCCAGGTGAGCCAAGGCACACATTAAATATCTTTCAGCTGTCCCGCAATGTGCATGCAAATCCGTGGGTTGACACAACTGGAGATCTGCGGTGTCGTAAAAGGTAGATCGAACAAATATCATAATGGAATCATGCACGTGTCGAAATTGTAAAAAAGGGGCAGGCCACTCCTGGATCACATAAATGAAATAACGGCAGCATGTGAATGACCTCAGATATAAAAAGATCCGAAACGAGGAAGCCTGCCAATTTTTTGCATAGGTTAAATCGGCGAACCTCACAGACGGACCAGTAATCCTGATCATAACCTCGTCGTAAAGGAAGAAGAAGTTGCGTAAGGTAACGAGTTCTCAGAAGTCATATTAAAGTTATACTACCTCACATACCTACAGTTAGCTAAGTAGTGTAGGTAGTTTGTACATATTTTGTTTTATATAAAAATATAAAAATAAATTAAGATACCGAATTTTTAGACATTTTCTCGATGAATACTTTTTGTAAGATAAGTTGTTCATAAAATAGCTATTAGTCTGAAAAATTATACGGTTATAGATAATCAAGAGCGCCCACATACGGACCAGTAATCTAGAATAAGTATCCAGATAATTTTAAGTAAGATTTAATCATTTTTGTCTAGTAGAATTAAAAAGTTAAAAAAAATTAGTGTGTTGGACTACTAATTGAAGAACCAAGAACCATCTGAACTTCCTCTGCTAGCTCGGCAGACTGTCAACCTTTTATCAAAATGTTGAATCACTTTTTCGCATAATGATGGTTCAATAAGTGATATTTGCTCGATGATGTTGTCTTTGAGGTATTGAACAGTTTGAGGATTATCGACATATACTTTAATCTTCAAGAAATCACATGATCTTGGTGGCCAATTCACATCTGTTCTTCGGGAAATTATGCGTCAAACTTCTCTTTCAAAAGATCGATTGAATTCGTTGCTGTGTGGCATGTTGCACCATCCTGTTGAAACCACATATTCTACACATCAATATCTTCCAATTGACTCCACAAAAAGTTTCTAATCATCGCTTGATATCGAGCTCCATCCACAGTAACTACATTGCCATTTTCGTCTTCGAATAAAAATGGACCAATTATGCCACCACACCAAAATCCGCACCATACAGTAACTTTTTTGGTTTCATTGGCCTTTCAAACGATGCTCTAGTATTTGCTTTAGCCTAAATGCGGCAGTTTTGTTTATTGACATGACCGCCAATTTCAAAATGAGCCTCATCGGTGAAGATAATTTGCTTGAAAAAATTGTCATTTTGTTGTTGCTTTTTTATGGCCTAATTAACGAAATGCCGACCCCTTGTGTGGTCAGTTGGATTTACTTCTTGTGTTAACTGTATTTTGTAAGCCTTTAAATGCAGATCTTTGTGCAAAATGTTAAAAGAAGCTTTTGATTTGAGATTTGATTGCTGTGAACGACGACGAATTGACGTCATTGGCCCCTCAGCAACACTTCTGAACCGAACCAGCTTCTTCAAATTTACGAACCATAAGTTTAATAGTACAAAACTTTTACCATATTTAAAATGAGTTTTAATAATAAACATAGGGACGGGCTACAGTCCGCTTGGGCGAACTGTTGGATACCCTATTCTTATTCCTATCCCTCATAAGTGGGCGTGACAAAAGTCTAAGTATGGTTAAATTGTTAAGAACGCTCTACATATTTTGTTATATAACATTTAAAGGATTTTATCAAAAAAAAACGCTCCCTAGCTCAAACTTGGGTGTTTCAATAAAATTGTTTTATTTAATTGTGGGCGTGTCAGTAGGCGGATTTAAAAAAAAAATAACACATGAGCATAAAGGGCCCCTAGAGAGTATATATTATAAATTTCAGCTCCCTAGCTTAAACTTTGGATTTTCAAAAAAATTATTTTATTTATTTGTGGGCGTGTCAGTGGGCGGATTTTGAAAATATTTATACATGAGCTTAAAGGGCCCCTAGAGAGTATATATTATAAATGTCAGATCCCTAGCTCAAACTTTGGATTTTCAAAAAAATTGTTTTATTTATTTCTGGGCGTGTCAGTGGGCGGATTTTGAAAATATTTATACATGAGCTTAAAGGGCCCCTAGAGAGTATATATTAAAAATTTCAGCTCCCTAGCTCAAAATTCGATTTTTTCCAAAATTTTGTTTTTTTTTTGAGTTTGTGGGCGTGTCTGTGGGCGGATTTCAAAAATTCGTAAACTTGATTATTTCGGGACCCTAGAGAGTATATGGTTAAAATTTCAGCTCTCTAGGTCCAGTTTAAAGGCCTAATTTTTGCCGACGGACGGACGGACGGACGGACATGGCTAGATCGACATTACTATCGATGCTGATCATAAATATAGTAACTTTTAGGGGTCTACGGGCAATATTAAGGTATGTTACAAACTATGCGTCAAAATTAATATACCCCTAGAATAGGGTATAAAAAGACAAAAATGAATTAGCCATTACCTATTTTCCTATTATATATAAATTAGCTTGGGAGAATATTTGTTTGAATGATTGTTTTATGAATTTATAAGAAATATTATTATTATTATTAATATTAATTACACTTACATAAATGTACAGTATTAAAAAAAACTTAAAAATACAGCGCTAGCTACCAAGGCTTACAGCTCTTATAAGAAATAAAAATGTCTAAATCTAAAAAAAAAACAAAAACGGTCACCATATTCCCATATTTTAATATGGAACAAACTTACCTTGGAACTCCTTTGTGGAAGAATAGAAGAATACTATTAACAACAATTTATGAAATGAAGCAACACCTAACTGAAAACAACTCGGGGTAATAGCTTAGCGCTAGCTATATATTCGCTTTTGTTAAGAGAAAGTTGTCCTGTCTTAAGATAGCCAAGCAGATGGATTTCACAATATCCACCCAGAAATTGTAGAAGCTTACATTTAGCAGAAATAGTTAAGACAGTAATCCGCCGCGGGAGTGCGAGCCAAACATAATTGCCCTATGACAGCCTGAATAATAAGCTGAGCTACCGCGAATTAGATTTACCTAGTTCCTGTTGCAAACTCCTTGGGCGAATTATTTTGAAAAGAATCAGTCCCCTGATTAATGAACACAATTCATTCTATCAAGCTGCCTTTCAAGCTGTGTGTAATGGGATGGAAAATATATAGGTACGGCTCTAAGAATACGCAAAATGTACACAACATTGCAGCTGACGACGCTGTATGGAGTGGAGAGCAGGCTTTATTTGAAAGCATTTTACAATTGAAACTTGCCAAAAAGTATCTCACCTTACCAAAAGAATATCATACAAGCGATGGTACCAGATATTCCTCAATGACAAGGCCAAATATACCTACATTAAATTGTATTTTCCATGATGATTGTGAGAATATTAACCTAAATAACAACCGAATCGAGGACTGTTTTAAAAATGTTTCTTGTTCCAAAGTTGTCGCGAACTTTGCCCCATTTAGAGTTAAGGAAAATTTACAATCAGATGAACCCATTAGTTAATTCGTTACGAACCAATTTCAATAAATTACAAACCATTACTTTCAAGACAACACTTCTCTTTCCGAATTACCTTTCTCAATGGAAGTTGTTTGTCTGTGAGTAGTTCCAACAAATTAAACCTCACGACAAGAGGATTTAACGCAAAGTCGTTTTAACTGAAGCAGAATATCCACCTTACCGCAACACAATGCAGTCAAAGTTGGTTGGTTTTCTGTGGCCAAACACAAATATCTGCCCTCTGCATCCTTTGAAACGTGCCAATTGGTAGGTACCTACATTATATCCAACATCTTCTAGGGATGAATTTTTATTTTCCGTGACACAATGAAATCTATTGCAAATGCGGTAAGTTATGTGTACGAAAACTTTGAAGGTCACTCGTCTGTGATACATAGAACAAACACTCTTAGCCACGGATGGGATAATCTTAATGCCCCCACTAAGGGGTAAAAAAACCTTACCAAGTTCCAGCAAGCAGTTAACGCTGATAATAATATGAAGGTGCGATGAAGAATGAGCTAAATGAATGAAAGTTCTTGAATGAGCTCTAAAAGATGGTAGTCACTTTCTCACCACGATCTGGATAAACGCCTGCTCCTTTGGAAGGTTCGCATCTGTGTGTACTTGCATGCAAACTGATACATTTCAATTATATGTATACGCATGAGTAATACTCGTACAAAAACCAATCAATACCAAGGGAATAGCAAAGGAGTTTTCTATCAGAGATTTAAGGATTTGTATCAGCATACGATGGAGACCCCAAGGAAAGTCTTGTGAACGAAGCTTTTGTTTATGTTAAACTGAGTTTCGTAGTGGATAGCCTACCACAAAAATTAAAATAGTCTCGGCAGGAGGAAGGTTAGAGGGTATCGTGAAGCAGCGGTACACATCGAACACAGCACATTCTGCACCAAGTACGAAGCAGCATTAGCGCCATCCTAAGCGCAAGGCCTCCAAGAGGTCCAGCCATATCAATATCTGCCAATTCGCACTATCGACCGCCATCGCATTCACACAACAAGCTGCATTCACCTAAGCGTAGGGCACCGTGCACCAAGTTTTTAGTTTTTTGTTTTTTTTTAAACATCCAAGAGTATCAAGTTGTCTTGAGAAGCTCCCCAAATTGTACGTTCGTAAGTCCTTTCCACTTCGCACAAGCAAATGGTTGGGAGAAGCTAGGTTAAGAGTACTGTATGGACCGTTTATGCCAAATAATATTTCTATTGTAACATACCTTAATATTGCCCGTAGATCCTAAAAGTTACTATGTTCGTGACCAGCATCGATAGTACGTCGATCTAGCCATTTCCGCCCGTCCGTGCGTCCGTCGGCAAAAATTAGGACTTAAAATTAGAGCTAGAAGCTGAAATGTTAACCATATAATCTCTAGGGGCCCGAAACACTGACACGCCCACAATCACAAAAAAAAACAAATTTATCAAAAAAATCGAACTCTGAAATGTTTAATATATATTATCCACGGGTATATATAGGTTTTGAAAATCCACCCACTGACACGCCCGCTATTTAAAACAAAAAATCATTTTAGGTACTGAAGAAATCATTTTAAATGAAAGACCTATTCTTCGCAAAGTATGCAGATAAAGTCGTTTTGAACGATTCCTGTATATAAAGTTTTCTGCCATGCCCACTCTTAAGGGGGCGTGAGCCAACATGTCCAACAATCGCTATGCCCATCCAAAAGGCAATACCTCATCGTGCTCAACGCTAAGACCAAAGCCAAGGAGGTCCAACAATCGGTAAGACCCAAAAGAGGAACACAACGTGACCAGCGAATCCACACCACCCTAGCTGATCACAGCAAACGGTCCCCCATTTTCATTTTCTATCCCCTGCGAAATTACAAACAAAAAAAATATTTTAAAATCTATCTATTCTCTATTTGGAAAGTCGTCAAACCGTGGTAAACGTAGTGAGTTATGCCGTGGTAAATGAACTTTCATAATTTGTATGGTAAATCAACAAGGTGATTACCGGACGGCAAGAATTTGGTGTGCAAATCAAAATGGTAAATGTGGTTAACATTTAATGTCTGCCACATTAAACAGATGAAATAAAGCCGCATGAATACGAGTACCTTTAATGTAAAATAAAAAATATAAAGCAGACAGTTGTATTTACTTATCAGTCAGTGTAGTAGAGGCTTCTAGTCTAACCTATCAATTTAAGTCTTATAGTCTTATTACTTATAGATCCCGTGTTAAGGACAAGGTCAATCATATTATGATGTTATCTTTCTTTTTAACGACGAGGTTATGATCTGGACTGAAGGGATCATAACCCGCCTATTTCACTGCATTCCTAATGGTCCGCCTGTGGGCTCGCCGTTTGACCTAAAAAAATATCGGCAGGCCTCCCGATTTCGAATCACTTCAATACTGAGGCCGATAAAATGCTGGTGTTGCTGCATTTGTTTGATCCAGAGGTGGAATCGGCTAATGGGATAGTTGACAATCAAAACCATCAGCTTTGCTCCACGTGAGGTGATTTTCAAATTGACAATCACTTTTTTTCGACCACTTTCGTGTGACAGCTATTTAGGTGTCGTTGTCATATATTTATGTCATTTTCCTATACACTTAGATTTAACTCCGCGGAAATTAAACGTTATTAAGTGAATATAAAATATAAGCCACAGTTATAGAGTGATAAAACTGTTGTAACATAATCAAATTATTATTCAAATTAAAGAAATAACTGAAATTCGTGAAGCACAATGTTTACTTCATTGAAACTCTTTTATTACACAAGGTTCCCTGTTTTTTTCATAAATATGGAAACAATTCGTTTTTGTTCTTTATTTGATTAACTCCTTTAAGAAAACGACCAAATCATTTGTAATTTGTAAACATATTACTAATCTAAGTTTTACTTACATTTTTCACAACAAAGTAGTAAAAACAAATGTTGATGATGTTTTGAAGTTGAAATTGTTTACAAATCAAAACACGGAAATTAAATACAATAATAAATAATAAATACAAAAATTGGCTAACAATTTGCAGGAACTTCGAATTTGTAACAGCTGCTCGAAATGACATCGTCGGTAAGGAAGGGTCATTTCAGAATACAAGTACGTATTCCCAATAATCCATCCTTTTCTAGGAATCGATTTACACAGAACAAAAAATAGTTGACAATCAAAAACGACTATCACAAAAGCGACAATCAGCTTTTACCTTATCCGATTCCACCCCAGGAATTTGGAGACCTGCCTCTCTTTCGCTACTGTAAAGGAACGTTAAACGATTGCAAGTCTATTTAAGTTCATTCGGTTTCCTTATACATACTAACTGTCTGAGAAAGGGGAGGAAAAGGTGAACGAATTGAGACTTGGGTGGATAGCACACATACAGTAAGGCTGGCAAGTCCCCACGCTAATTCGTCACTTCATTAAAAGTATGTCAACAACTGTCAGACAGGTGCTTAATAATAACCTGTGCTGCACAGAAAAGTAAAGAAAATATCAGAAAAGTGCGGTTATTCGAAGGGTAAAAATCTTGCCTGAAAGTATTCTACATTCTTTCACTTTCCGTTCCATGAAACGGTTCAGATTGGAAGAGAAAGTGAGTTAAAAGCGAAAGACCAAATTGGCTCTATAATTTACAAATACATACAAATAGCATTCCAATAAACGTCAAATTGACGAAAATGTCCTTTTGATTTATTGTGAAATAATTTTAGTAGAAAAGTCAGATACTGTAAGTGATACCCTCATAAATACTATACGCTATGTTGAAGCTATACTTTTCTGTTCTAAGCCACATTTTTGCCTCCGCAAACGGAGTCAATGACATTTGGACCCCTCCGTATACGGCTTCGCATCTGGGTCCATAAAATGACATTTTTGGGTTACGATTAGAAAAAAAAAACATAGGGACGGGCTACAGTCCGCTTGGGCGAACTGTTGGATACCCTATTCTTATTCCTATCCCTCATAAGTGGGCGTGACAAAAGTCTAAGTATGGTTAAATTGTTAAGAACGCTCTACATATTTTGTTATATAACATTTAAAGGATTTTATCAAAAAAAACGCTCCCTAGCTCAAACTTGGGTGCTTCAATAAAATTGTTTTATTTAATTGTGGGCGTGTCAGTAGGCGGATTTAAAAAAAAACTAACACATGAGCATAAAGGGCCCCTAGAGAGTATATATTATAAATTTCAGCTCCCTAGCTCAAACTTTGGATTTTCAAAAAAATTGATTTATTTATTTGTGGGCGTGTCAGTGGGCGGATTTTGAAAATATTTATACATGAGCTTAAAGGGCCCCTAGAGAGTATATATTATAAATTTCAGCTACCTAGCTCAAACTTTGGATTTTCAAAAAAATTGTTTTATTTATTTGTGGGCGTGTCAGTGGGCGGATTTTGAAAATATATATACATGAGCTTAAAGGGCCCCTAGAGAGTATATATTATAAATTTCAGCTCCCTAGCTCAAACTTTGGATTTTCAAAAAAATTGTTTTATTTATTTGTGGGCGTGTCAGTGGGCGGATTTTGAAAATATTTATACATGAGCTTAAAGGGCCCCTAGAGAGTATATATTAAAAATTTCAGCTCCCTAGCTCAAATTTTGGTTTTTCAATAAAATTGTTTTATTTTTTTGTGGGCGTGGCAGTGGGCGGATTTTGAAAATTTTATATCCCGAGCAGTTTTAGGAGTCATAGATCATATATAAAAAATTTCAGCTTCCTAGCTCAAAATTCGATTTTTTCCAAAATTTTGTTTTTTTGAGTTTGTGGGCGTGTCTGTGGGCGGATTTCAAAAATTCGTAAACTTGATTATTTCGGGACCCTAGAGAGTATATGGTTAAAATTTCAGCTCTCTAGGTCCAGTTTAAAGGCCTAATTTTTGCCGACGGACGGACGGACGGACGGACGGACGGACATGGCTAGATCGACATTACTATCGATGCTGATCATAAATATAGTAACTTTTAGGGGTCTACGGGCAATATTAAGGTATGTTACAAACTATGCGTCAAAATTAATATACCCCTAGAATAGGGTATAAAAACACGTTGCTCGATAGAGTACCGATCCATTTTGGCTATTGGGAATGTATTTACTTCGTACCTGAAAAAACTCCGGTGAAATCTAATAGCTGTAAAAAAAATGGCGGCCAATTTAAAATGATACGTCAAATTTGAACACCCTTTATATCAGATGCTGTGAGATGTGGAATTGAGCTATATTGTACAGGAATTCCTAAGCGCATGATTTGTCTTTACGGCTAAAACAGTAGATATAGATGGATTATACTGAATAATCAGGCTTGAGGAGTATTGCCAAAAGTGCAAATTAACCCTTCTTCTTCTTTTTTAACGACAAGGTTATGATGACTATAACCCTCCCACTATACTGCATCCCTACTGGTCCGTCTGTGGGTTCCGCCGGTTCGACTTCAATAAAAATTGGCAGGCCTTAGATCACTTGGTTTTATTACATATGTGTGTTCCAGGAGTTTCAAGGGCAACCTATTTTGTACGATTTTGGCACCTACATATGAGGCGCTCAGCGCCAAAACGGCCTAACCCCAAAAAAATCGAACTGAGATAAATGACTTTAAAGAAATACACATTTTTGAAATATTTTTAATATTTTTTTTTATTAACAATAAATAAATATAAACTAATTTTTTTGGTTACAGTTACTAAAAGCTCTTTATTCAATATCACAAAGGCTGTTTTAAACGATAAATAAAGAAAAAAATGTGGCCTAGGTCGTTTTGGCATCAGGTACAAATACCGAGTTCGCTATAAACTGTGGGATAGGTCGTTTTTGTTTTATGTAAACTTTCCAAAATATATAGAGTTCTTTAGGCATCTTCCTCCTCCTGAGTATCTTCATCTTCAGCTCTTAAATTCGTTTTCAAATTGTCATAAAAATTGTGATTATTCGGCGGTATAAATTCTTTAAGCTCCTGTAAGTCCTTAAATTTTGCTGCATCAATATATCGTCCTCCAGGATATAGTGACTCCAGTTCTACATCCACGGATTTGCTGGACTTCCTCTTTGAAATATCTACCTCTTGAAAAAATACATCTTCGTTGTTGGAGTATTTGTATTGAACAATGAAAGGTTTTTCTTTTTCGAGTCGGAGCCACTGTATTTTTAACCATTCTACTTTGGATTTTTTGTCTGTAGAAATTTGTCTGTTGGTGACAAGCTGTTCTATTAATCTGATGTTTTTCATATCCTCTGCAGTCATCTTAACAAGTTGAAATGGTTTCTTTTTTTTTTGCGTTGAGGATTACACGGTCCCAATCATCAGGATTAAAAATGTCTTTTTAGAAGCGCTTTTCCTTTTCAATAAGCCCAAAATCTTGATCGCATGGCAGAAATGAGTGACCAGATACTAAAAACTTGTGGTCAATGTGCTCCACTTGGAAGGTTGAATTGTTGACAATGTATGTGCAAATGGTGCTCATTCTAATATTCCGATTTTGTCCTCCGCATTGGTCACTATACATTATCAGCTTCTTACACTTGACGTTGGCTTTGATATAATGCATAATGCAAGAACCTATTTCATGTGGGCCACGTGAAGCTATTCCCTCATTCCAGGTATACATGAATGACTTGTTTGTTATTAAGTCATGAATACCCACACAGTATGTCCAAAGCTGTCTCTTATAGTAAGCTATTCCTGTGGAAATGACTGGTGTTGGAAGAGTTTTCATAAGATCGAATGCAATAACCGCATACTGATCCTTGTTCAGTATTGCATCTTATTGCATCCCTGTTCTTGCTGACTCGGCTTTCCGTTGATTTAAGTCTCGTTCAGTTGAAAGCCTCTCCTTTTCCGAAGGATCATTCGCTGCTTCTATCTTCACTTTGAACGAGTCACATTTCTTGGAACTGTCACAAATTGGAGCTCGGAAATGTAGATTAAAGTTTTGTGAAAAATTGTTTGTAAACACAAACTTTGAAACAATTTTATCTTCCTCTACCGATCCACGATAGAGCTGGTACATAATCGTTATGTTTAAGGTTGCACCTTGGGTGCAATTTAAGGTTTTTTGATATTTTCATCAATTGACTAATAAAACCCAACATCTCGCAGGTATCCATGGGATTTATTGTGGGATTTGCGGTTGTCTTAAATTTAGAGGCGTTTTGTTAACCCTACAGGTATGAAAGCGTCAGGTGTTTGTTTTCATCAATGAAAAAATTAGGGCCTATTTTGGGTTTTTATTTCTAAAATCTCATTGAAAAGTACTCACACCATTGCACTCACAGATACTATGGATGTAAAAAATATAAGAGGTACTTTGAGCAACTCTAATGTGCACTTTTTAATTTTCCTGGTCTTGTAAATCGTAAATTCTAAAATTATCACATCAAAAAAGTCCAGATGAATTTTTGGCCTAACACACACGCATTTTTTCTGTTCTAAATTTCCAAATGGCCTAAGCAGCTTAGGCCGTTTTGGCTTCTCAGATTTTTCGAATTTCGCATACGGCAAAAACAGACTGGACAATAATTTCAACACGGTTCCATAATACAGCTATGAAATTTTGTATATAGAGTTCGAAATTTCGCTTCGATCTGCGTTGTCAGCTCATTTTTTGTGAAAATAAGGGTTAGTCCGTTTTGGCGCTGAGCGCCTCATATGTAAGTACATGGTTCGGTTACTGGTTATTATTTGATACAGATAAATAAGTTGTTCAGGAGGAAGTATCACAATGATATTCCTTGCGTTCGAATCTCCCAGACAACAGAGAACAGACAGACAGTACTGACTGCTGGAATAAGTTCAGAAAGTGTCGCTTCAAACGACGATTTTTTCGTGGTCGAGGACCCACAGGAGAAAGTGGATTTGCTGGGCGCTTGTTTCGAGGCCGTGTATACGGTGAACAATTCTGTTCGCCGTAACCACGACATTGAGAATAGGGCTCTGGTGAGCCGCTTCTATCTGCGCACTGAACTTGAGAATTGGCGATCTGAGAAGAACGGATTCACCGTATTCACTGATGAAAACCATGCTAATGCAGTTGTCGCCAATGGCCGAGATGCATCGCACTTGTTCGTGCCGAAGGATGATCTTCTATGCATCTTCGAGTCACTAAAGAATAAAAAGTCGGCGGGGATGGTGCCCCAAACGTCGTATTGAGACACCTGCCTCTGGATGCTGTAGATATTTTCACCATGCTGTTTAACAATGCGCTGAATAATGCACATTATCCGGCGCATTGGATGGTAGCTGTGGTACACCCTATCCCGAAAAAAGGTAAAGATAGGACGAACCCTGCCAATCTCCGGTCAATTAGCTTGCTTCCGAATATTAGCAAGGTCTTTGAAAAAGTTGTCAATAGAGTCCTGTTAAAGTGGGTCGAGGACAATAACATAATTCCGGACAACCAGTTTGGTTTCAGGGCGAGGTATGACACTATTCATGCTGCGTCGAAACTAGTTTCCGACATTCAGTGGAATAAATGCAAGAACCAAGACGGGTGCTTGTCTGGTTGATTTTGAGAAGGCTTTCGACACCGTATGGTTAAAGGGACTTTTCTACAAGTTGACCAGGCGAGGGATGCACAAACCTTTGCTATATGTAATTTATAATATGCTTATGGGAAAGAAGTTCGTTGTCAAATGTGGCAATGTGACTTCGAGCAGAGTCTTTGAAATTAAAAACGGTTTACAGCAGGGGGCGGTCAATTCTCCGATCCTGTTTAACATTTACACGAGTGATCTGGTGGGTTCACTCAGACATGCTATAGCGTATGCCGATGATTTGGTGGCATACAGGTCAGGTCCTAAAATCGAGGTCATTAACATTCTTTTGCAGCGTGACTTCGATCAAATTAAGTGATATTGCGACGAGTGGAAGTTGAAAATCAACTTTCATAAGACGGAAACAATCTTGTTCAGAACTGCATTGGCTGGGGCCTCTAGGGATACCAAGAAAAACTGGAAGAAATTGGCCAGCGAACATGGGCAGCCATTGGCGGTGAGAAGCGTAGTTAGATATCTAGTTATCTGGCTTGACCAGTATCTATATTTCGATAGACATATAGTTGCTTGGCTTGCTGGGGCCAAGAACGCTCTGACAAGGAGACTGTTTCATAGCAGTCAATTTGACTCTAGAGTGAAGGTCATTTGCTATGTGGCCCTTATACGGCCGATCATCGCTTATGGTTGTCCATTGTGGTTTAATATAGCGCCTACTTATATGGAAAAGATTCTGGTTTTGGAGAGACAATGTCTTAGGACCTATCTCCGATTGTTCCGAACGCCTGAATCCATCTATATAAAATACTATCCCAACAAGTTTCTATACGATGGGGCTCAGTTGAATAGGATTGACAATTTCCTCATTAAGGTGACTCGAAGGCACGTTGCAAGGGCGATGGCCAGCGACAATAGCCTGATATTTGGGGCTTACTACCCCAATGAAATGTACATAGAGAGTACGCTCCGGGCTGGCTTTATCCCGCCTGAGGCATTTATCCATATTGATGCAAAAGGGCTGGTACAGACGAGGGATGGTATTCCGGTCTTATACCATCGCTACCGCAGCGCGAGAGATAAGCGGCTCCTCCATGACGGGGACGTCGTCAATCCTCATGAGCTCCTCCGTTTTAGTACCGCAATACAAATACGACACGGAAAAGCAATTCGTCGAATTTTTGTGGCTTTTTGAGGGGGGAGGGGTCAACATGCCCTCCCAGGACGGTGCGTTACTCTAGGTAACATCGTCTTACTTTATAAGTTAGACTAAGTTAGCTAGGGCGTTTCTGGGAGAGGCCGTGCTCGTCAACTTGTGGTGATGCTTTCGGGAGAGGATTGACGCTGTAAGGCTTCAGTCAGCTCACGGCAGCGCGTGTGCACGTTGACGACTGCCAGGCGCTCGGAAAGCAATCGGGATTTTGACCACTTGTTGCGCAAGGAAACGAGTACTCAGAATCCTAATTATTATAGTTTTTTAATTTATTATTTATTTATTTTATATAATATATAAAATTTAAATATTGATGCCGAGTTTTAAAAATTTTCTCGATGAATTTATATGTAACATTAGTTTGTAAAATAGTTTTTAGGTCGAAAGGCAATAATTATAATGTGATAGTTAAGTTTAGAGCATCCGCATAAGGACCAATAATTAAGAGTAAGTATCCGGTTAATTTTAAGATAGATTTAATCATTTTCAAAGTCAAGGTTATTGTTTGATCCTCTTTTTACGACCGCGATGATCACCAGTTTCGTCAACCATGGATTCAAATGTACACTTGCTCGACAGTTTCAAGAACTTAAATGAGATGCTAGGCTCACCGGAATGTTAAAATTGCTTGGATGTGATTTCTCCCCTTGGCGTCCTACGACAAATTCAGTTTTTTTGGGACACTGTTGTGATATTTTTAACTACAGCAGCAACCCTAAACTCGGAAAAATCGAGAGGTGTTGCTACGCATTTGCCCTAATAGGGAGATTTCAATTTAGATTTGTGTAATCCATTAAATTCACGGTGCAAAAATGACAAATCGTATAGATATTGTAGATGCTTTCTTTTGGTCTAAATTTTCAAAAAATTGAAAAAGAAAAGAACAAAGGTGCGATAAAAGGTTTAGAAAAAAAAGCAAAATAGTATATGCAAGAGGGGATAGGAAAGGTAACGATGATGCACTAGAACGTCTCTGTCCAGTACTTAAAAATATGTATCGCGAAAGTGTTGTTGATGTGTAGAGGTAATGAATTCGACAGTTGAATAGCATATACAAAAAATTGCCGTGATGTGACAAAATAATTATTGCTTGTGGGACTAGTGGTATAACTCTTTGCGTTCTCCCGCGTTCAAAGAATAATAAGCAGAATAAAGGCTTTAGCTAGTTTAGGTGTACCTAACATCTATCGGAACATCTTTTTTGTTGGACTTATACCTCGAAGTGCGTCATCAATGTTCGCAACGATTTTTGATATATGAAAGATTCACGTGAAGTTTGGGCTAAAATGAATTCCAAAGTTCTTTTTTTTTGAAGCACTCAATGGGAAAGTTGTTGAGATAAAGTTCGGGCGTATCGCAGCTTTAACTAGTTCTGCTTATAGTTAAAGATTTTATTTTGTTTGAATTAAGCTGAAGACTGGATCAAGATTCAACTTAATCGAGCTCTAAATCTACTATATGAGATTTCGGAAACATAAAATATAGTTGTACAGCGTTTGCATTGTATGGTGATGGCATATAGTGAAACTCGCCGCAATATCGTTTATAAAGCATGAACATAATAGCGGCCCTAAAACAGGGCTCTAAGAACCCCAGAACGAGAGGGAGAAGTGAGAAACATTCATTTAGGTGTGTTGCGTAGTGATATCGATTAAATATTAATTTACTAGCTTTCACAAGTTTCGTCAAAACCGAATAACATCTTAAGCTTATGCAACAAAATTCTATGATGAACGCAATCAAATGCTTTAGATAAATCTAAAAAGACAATACAACCCATCATATTTTGGTATAGACCCTTGTGCAGATCTGCGCATACCTTAAGCAGGGCAGTGTTGCAATTATGATTTTTTTAAACGGAAACCTGATTGTAAATTACTAATAATGTTCATCTCATTTGGATAAATTTTGAGTTGTCTACTTATAACAACCTAAAAAGCTTTGCCAAGGAAGGGCGGTATGGTAATGGGTCGAAAATAATTGCTATTAGCTTTTAGCAGTCGATTAATTTTGCCAATCTTCTAGTCATCAAGATATGTGAAAGTCGTTAATATTGTATTGAATATAAATGTATGTGTGATTTGAGTTCTAACGATTGGAACTTTAATGAAATCCCGGTAAATTTTATCTAAACCTTCAGCTTGAGATTTGATTTTTAGAATTACTTCGCCTACAAATACCTCATCAGTACCTGACAGTGAAAACCCACAATTCATGTTTCCAATTGGAGTATTAATATCCTAAACAATTCTGGAATTCATCGGTTCAGCTTGTGCATTAAGATAATTTAGATTTACATTATTGGGCTTTCCTTTGTTAATGCCCAAATGACGAATATTTTTCCAATAAAGTTTGCTGGAATCACTAGCATTTAATTTGCTTTCATAAAAGTTACCATATTACGGGTGAATTTAAGTTCATCGTAGATGCTGGCACATTTATATCTTTTCCAACTGGAAAATAGAGAGAACATATCAGCTTTAAATTGTACGTGAGTATAAATACAAGGAAATTTGGATTGCAGCTCATCTGAATATGAAAAAAAAAAACTTTACAGCAAAACTAGCTGACGCCAGGCTTCTTCAATTTCTGTACGCTGCACTCACAACAAATTTAATATATCCCACGACTCAAAGTAAACAATCTTCCATGCGACATCTGCCCTTCTTAAGGGACTTCAAGCACAACCAATTAGAACACTCAATTACATGTAACACCTTGTGACAGGAGGTCCACCGATTTTCTATAAGGCTTCATTTAGATAATCTCATAAAGATAATATCAATGTAACGAGCGAGTATACCCAAATAAGTATTAGTACTTTCTTATATCATATCATCTAGAAGCAATCTTGTCGAAGAGTCTGAGTATTACACCAGATGAGCAGCAATCGTCCTTGAAAGCAAAGTTCAATGCCCTGTGAAGAACATGGGTCGTGCCATTTAATACAAGTTTGTACATGAAGCTCACTCATCACATTATAGAATGTACTTCAGTGAAATGAAAAACAAAAAATTTTAATACGATGAACATGATAAGCACAATTTTCAAAATGAGAGGGGAATTAGTTTACTATCTATAAGAGCATACTATATTCCTCGTCGAGAAGGACTTGCTACTTACTTAAATTGGAACAGGATGGGTTTCATTTCAAAGCAATTTGTTCAATTCTCAAGGAGGTTAGTTTGCGATTTTTTTTGGCACTTATACCATAAGCATGGTGGTATGAATTGACATTTTGATATAGAACGTATTATACAATTACATCCTGCGCCCACTTCGTTTGCCGTCTAGTAGACGGCCCATTATTTATTAGCCCACGCTAAGAATGAATGTTGGTATATAGATATCCGTTTGAGATTAATAGACTTCGACACAGTTTGACCGATCACCATGAAAGTTGACGATGCATGGAAATAACTTCACAGGCAATAACTTCACCATAAGTGGGTAATAATTTCACTTTTTTATGTAAAGTTATTATTGCCAACTGTGGGTGGACGCACTATTTTTGTGTCAAATCATAGGTAGGAAATAACTTCGCATAAAATATGAAATTATTGCCCTCTAGGTGCAGCATATCAACTTCTATACCAAACATGGACCGCAGTTAATTATTATCATTTATATACAAACGTTCCGTATAGATTCTGATAAACATATCAAGCGCCACTTATTTATAGCGTCGAATAAGTGTAGCAAAATATATAGCCAGAGCAGATTTTATTTCATAGAATCCGAATCCAGGGACATCAAATGTGGAATAGGATCAACATAAACCAAAATAAATATAAATCAACGCAGTCCATGATCGCGCATGGTTTTTCCAAATGATTTGAAGCTTTTTAAAGTTGTTGTTGGCATTCCCGTGAAAGTTTCTGACATAGTACCATTAACACAGCCTTAACTTTGCGGGAAAAAGGGTCAAATCTCTTTAACCCACGAAGCAGGCCACCCGGACATTGTTTGATTGAAAAAAGTAAGACGACATTGGCGCCTGTAAGACAAATAGCTCCGACCCTTAGTGGAGCAAGCGGGCTACCACATGCAGAGATAATGGTGAAATCCCTTTAACCACCAAACCGATGCTGTTTCTAAATCGAATCGGCAGATTAGTTTGTTATCTAAAAAAAACAAATATTTAATTTTGTTAGGCGCAGCAACGCACGCCTTGTATACAAAATTTTAGTTTTAATAGTAGCCAGCTTTTTAGTGGAAATATTTATTTCTAGAAGCTCTATTTAATAAGAAAAAAAAATAAAGACGCAAATGAATTTGTTTTTAAAAAACCATTTGTTTATAAAGGGTTTTTCAATAAGAGCGCTACAAAAGTTTTTTTTAAATAAAAAAAAACCGGTTTTGGATATCAAAGAAATTCTTTATTCCTGTGAAAGTACGTTCGATGCCATTATGTATGGAACTCGATCTCTTTTGTATGGCCACCACGGGCACGCTTGCAGAAGTCCAAACGCTGAACCCAATTTTCGACGGTGTTCAAGCATAAATCGGCCGATACTGCTGCAATTTCACGTTCGATATTCGTACGAAGTTCATCAATCGTCGCTGGCTTGTTGGCATAGACCATAGACTTGACGTAGCCCCACAGGAAATAGTCTAACGGCGTCAAATCGGAGGACATGTGGTTCCAACAGGACGGCGCCACAAGCCATACAGCGAATGCCACAATCAATTTATTGGAAACAAAGTTTGGAAACCGTGTTATCTCACGAAATGGTCCAGTCGCTTGGCCGCCTCGGTCGAGCTACTTTTTTAGCGCTCTTATTGAAAAACCTTTATTTATGAGAAATAAAAATTGAACAGTGGTCAGCCCCTACATTTTCAATGCGACTTAGTGAATACCTACATAGTTATAATTAAGGCAAAAGAAAAATTTATACGAGATGAAGGATTACTGCAATGAGGCCCCCGAAACAAAAGTTGCAGAAATCAGGTGCGGCACTGACCCACAAGGGGATTGAATACTCTTGTGGGTCGAATATGAAATAAAGGTATACCAACCAAGAGCTAAAAACTCATAAACAAAACTAGACTCCATGATATGCCCTAAATCGCTGCCAGGACTAAGAGCATAGCCTATTGAATCCATTTCCCAGCATAATAATTATGCGAGAGGGCCCGGCCTCCCCCATACCTTCCTTCTTCCGAAAATGGCTCAGACTTCTTGGGCCATTTGTTGTTTTCTTTCTTTCTTTGCGTGAGTGTGATTTCATATATAATAAAGAAACCAAAAAATGAATCTAGAAATCCTAAATCCCACAAAATGTTGGGCAATTCGACAATAATTTCAACGGATGTAGGAATAATTTTATTTATTTTATCAGAAATTCTTTTTTTTTCTTATATTTTTTTACCTTTTTCAGATTGGCTCAGTGGTTGCTCACTAAAACTGTGCATTAGTGCCTTGAGCGAGGGCTTTGAGGTTTGTTTCCCATCTAGGAACACCAGCATTTTTTTACTGCTCAACCTTTTCCGAAAGTCTGGCAAACATCCAGGAGTAAATACCGTCAAACTTCACAAAATGTCCCATCCACTCGTATCAAAAATATAGCTTCGCACATACTAGAGAAGCTAGGTTTAAGGCAATATATGGACGTTAATGCTGTCTTTTTGTACAAACAAATGATGTATGACATAATGAAAGGCTTGAATTCGGTGTTGGATACCATATCCCCTAGTATGGGCGTGACATTGGCTTGAGAGTCCTTGTCCATTTTGGAGTATTTATAGTCAATATTTTGTCAAAACATACATACTCGTATTTTGCTTATAAATGTTATGTTGTTATGTTGAACATGTTCTTCATTTTCATCGGCTTCTTTGATAAAATGTGTGTTTTTTTTTAAAAATCTCGGGCTTTCGAGCTAATCGATCATTTCGGGCCGCTAGAACAGCGATTCTTAGAGTGGGTCCCGTGAAAAACTCAGTTACATTTGTCATTCAATTATTTTGATTGACGGTTGAAAAGGTAGGTGAAAGTGCACAGCGCGGGTGGTGCTTTTGTGAGACTACGTTTAAAATCAATAAGCACTAAATGAAAGCATTATTGATGGAAAAATGGTATTCGAAAATTGCCGATTTAAAGGGACTTTGCAACCATAGGGGTCTTAGTTTGTTAAATCGATCAAAGCCCGTCACTTGCTCCGACTTTTCTATTAAGTCTCAAATAAACTTTTGTAAATCTTCTCTTCTATACATATAAAAATAAGTGTACGGTTGGTTGTGATCGCATCACTTGAGAACGGTTCGAGCGAATGAAACCAAATTCCTGGTAGCTCAGGGAATGTTGGTAGATGGTTAGTATAAAAAAAAAATCTGAAATCGGTCGACCCGTTCCCGAGTTATGGTATTTTTCCTGAATGTCACTTTAATCCATATAAAATACACGTAAATCAACAAAAAAAATTAAACACATTTTCACACTTGACACTTTAAAAGTAGTCAAGATGTCACATGTCAGAAGATGTCACATGTCAGAAGACACCTTATAATGTGTTTTTTTTTTTTTTTTTTTTTTTTTTTATAATAAGCGCGCACTAAAGGGATTTGTTAGGGCCCTTATAATGTATTAGCTACACAGCGCGGGCGTTAAGGAAATTAGGGTGAGAGGAAAAGGAGAGATGCCGATGCACGTTGGTTTTGAATGTCTGTAGGTTATAATGTGTAGGAAAAATGGAGCGGGGAAGAGCATTCCACATTCGTGTTGTACGGCTGAGGAAAGATTCTTTAAACTTCACTGTACGTCCGAACACAGGCTTGAGGGTGAACTGATGAGCATTCCTTGCATGGCGGGTATTGCGGTTGAAATGTTCAAGGGGAGGAATGCAACAGGCTATTTCGTTTGAGCACTTATGGTGGAAATAACGATAAAATAACGACAGGCAGGAGACATTACGACGATGACTAAGAGAGTCAATCGATCTCGCGATGTCTCGGTCGCCAATGAGTTTAATCGCGCGTTTTTGGATCCTATCAAGTAGCTCCAAATAAGTTATTGGTGCACCGGACCAGATATGAGCGTTGTACTCGAGTTTAGGGCGAATAAACGGCTTATAAATTGTAGCCAGATCAGAAGGGGTGAAATATTTCTTACAACGCTTAAGGAAGCCTAGACATTTCGCGGCGTTCTTGGCGACATCGAATATGTGGTCATTCCAACGAAGGTTGTCATTAACACACATACCGAGAATGGAAAGCCTTTCGGCTTCAGCGATGTAAGTGCCATTCATAGATAATGGCAGTATGTGTGGGTTTTGCTTTAATGACAGGAGACAGCATTGAGTTTTGGAAGCATTAAATTCCACTCTATTGGTTTTACCCCACTGAGTTATGCTGTTAAGATCGGAATTTAATGAGCTTAACATACGTTGCCGTTCCAGTTCCACACCCGAAGATGAGGGGCGTGACCCAAGAAACTAATATGAGAAGCTGAGGGTACTGTCATCAGCAAAGGAATGGATTGGATTAAAAGTAACAGACAGGAGATCATTTATAAAAATGAGAAAGAGAGTCGGGGACAGAACAGAGCCTTGAGTCATGTATACTGAACCATACCGTACAGCCTGCATGGAAACAACGAGAGTATACATTTTCTTTCTCACAAGTTCCGTTGACCTTGGGAAAATCTCCAAAGATGATCAAAATCATAACACATATGAGTACATGACCGGCTATTAACGGGTTGCTATTTACTAGACACTGTACAGGTCTTTCATCGCTCTTGCTGTGATTACTGATAGATAACAGTCTATTGTTAAGCTTATATTAAGTAGACATTGTATAATTGATTTTCATTCTGATCTTAGCGTTCATACAATAAAGAACCATAAAATAGAAAACGACGTTTTTATTTCATTTGTGTACATAGCTCAGTGTTCGGCTACTGACGGGATTTCATTAAATCCATAACTCTTGGGGGACACCAGCATTTATTTGGTGAGTTGCAGACTTGAAACCGTCCAAAACAACTTGAATTGAACGGTCCGAAAGGTAATTTCTAATCCATTGAAGAAGAGTATCATCGATTCCAAATGCACGCATTTTCGACAAGAGAGCTTGATGCCAAACTCTGTCAAGTGCCTTTGAAATATCAAGCGCAACGATCTTACTTTCACCACCTTCATGAAGAGATTGGTTCCACTTTTCGGTTAGATATGTCATCAAATCACCAGTGGACCTATTGCTACGAAAACCATACTGCCGGTCATTAAGAAGTTTTCGCGATTCAAGATATTTCATTAGCTGATGGTTTATCAGCGTTTCCATGACCTTAGAAAGAAGGTACGTAAGTGCAATTGGTCGGTAGGAGGAGGGAGAAGAGGATTCGCCTTTTTTTGGTACAGGCTGGACAAATGCTGTTTTCCATCTTCCCGGAAAGAGTCCTGAAGAATAGGACAGATGGAAAAGCTTACGCAATGGTTTTGCCAGCGAAGAAGAACACCTCTTCGGAACGATAGGGGAAATACCATCTGGACCAGCGGATTTGTGAACGTCAAGATCTTGAAGTACTCTAGCCACTGTACGAGTGCAAAAGTGGATTGGTCCCATGGAGAATTCTACGCGCTCGAGTACAGGGGGAGACAAAGCACAATCTGGGAGCGTTGAGCTGACTGCAAAGTGAGCAGCAAGCAGATTGGCCTTATCTATAGAGCTGACAGCTGGAATGCCATTGTAAATGAGTGTCGGGACAGATGATGAGGTCGAATTCTTGATGTTTTTAACAAATGACCAAATGTTTTTACTACCCGTGGGACTTTGTAGTATTTTTTGCCCCAACTTTTGGTTATAGGAGAATTTGACACGATTAATGTGGGCTTTGCAGTCATTTCTGGCTCGTTTAAACTTTTTACGGCTTTCCTCAGATGGGTTGGCTTTGAATAGCCGAAAACTTACCTCTTTTAACCTGATAGCCTCTTTGCAGCTCGAGTCACACCACGCGTTAACTTTGGGTTTGATACTTTTAATCCTGTTAGGGATAAAAGATTTCATGCCCAGGTGAATTATGTTTGTGATCATATCAGCAGCAGCATCCACGTCGCTGTCGAGGAAGCACAGCGATCAGTTAAAACTGTTAAAGAAACCGTTTAGTTTTTCCCAATTGGCTTTCTCGTATTGCCATACGGTTCTTTTTGGAGTTTGTTCTTTAACTATGTGGTTGGAGTACGAGAAATTCGCTGATATGATACAATGGTCTGACGAACCTAGAGGCGATAATACGTTCAAAGCGTATTTATCGGGGTGAGAGGTAAGAAACAAGTCCAAAGTTTTGGCAGTTTGGCTGCTAATGTCCGGTATTCGTGTCGGCTTATTTACAAGCTGAGTCAGGTTATTTACCTCAGCAAAGATCTCGACGTACCTTCCTTCGGGTGTTGTCTGACCAGAATGTCGAAGCCAGCCTGAATTAGTATATTGAAATGGCCCGCAATAACGATTTCAGAACGAGGATGAAGGGTCACAATTCTTGTAATGGAATCGGACAGGGCATCAAACTCATTATAAGTTGAATGTCTGTCCAAGTTGGGGCTTCTGTAAATAAAACAGTAGTGGATTAATTGCCTACGGACATGAAATTTGAACCAAATGATATTAAATTCCGGATTGGAACACTGACCATACTGAGGCTGAAGTTGGTAGGCTACGTCACTACGTATATAAACGGCGATACCGCGATGGGGAAAGAATAATGGCACTAAGTTGTACCCAGGTAGACTAAACTCTGTTAAATCAGAGCCAACGCTTACCTGGGTTTCACTAAGTGCCAAAACAGCTGGTTTGTTATGAAAAACATGGGCGTATAATGAAAACAAATTTTTCCTCAACCCACGAATGTTGCTGACATCCACAACGAAATTCCTACACATTAGAAAATACAAACATAAAAGAAAACACAACTCCGACGCTAACTAAGCATAAGCCGTGAATTGAAAACATACGTTAGATTTCCAAAACAATCTACCGCAGGTGTTATGCCCGTACGGTAATTTGTTTTGGTCCACCAACAAAATCAACAACTCACGACCCCGCTATTCGCCCGATGCTGCCTTTACCCAAGCATTGCAAGTGCCCAAACGATAATCGAACACATGCAATAGTCAAGAAAGAGCAACAATGATGAAGTGGGATGGGGGACGGAGGGATACCCTACGCTGTTGCTTTTTTTTCGCTTTTGTTTTTGATTTTTTTGTTTCAGCACTGCCACCGGCACTGGCTCTATGTGGATTTATTTTTGTTTGCTTGTTCACACACTGCGCGATTTTGTTGTTGTTTTTTTTTCGCGAACTGTATTGGCCGGTGTGCATATGTTTGACGATGTACTGGCACCGAAATTGCGATAGAAAAAGTAACACGTCCGCACGCGACGGGGGGCAATCAGCAACTGATCTTTATACCCTATTCTAAGGGTATATTAATTTTGACGCATAGTTTGTAACATACGAGTACCTTAATATTGCCCGTAGAGCCCTGAAAGTTACTATATTTATGATCAGCATCGATAGTAATGTCGATCTAGCCATGTCCGTCCGTCCGTCCGTCTGTTGTCAAAAATTAGGCCTTTAAACTGGGCCTAGAGTGCTGAAATTTTAACCATATACTTTCTAGGGTCCCGAAATAATCAAGTTTACGAATTTTTGAAATCCGCCCACAGACATGCCCACAAACTCAAAAAAACAAAATTTTGGAAAAAATCGAATTTTGAGCTAGAAAGCTGAAATTTTTTATATATGATCTATGACTCCTAAAACTGCCCGGGATATAAAATTTTCAAAATCCGCCCATTGACACGCCCACAAAAAAAATAAAACAATTTTATTGTAAAACCAAAATTTGAGCTAGGGAGCTGAAATTTATAATATATACTCTCTAGGGGCCCTTTAAGCTCATGTGTAAATATTTTCAAAATCCGCCTACTGACACATCCAAAGTTTGAGCTAGGGAGCTGAAATTTATAATATATACTCTCTAATATATTACTCTATTTTTCTCTGAGTGTACAAAATGGGTTTGATGCCTGACTTCGGTCGCGCCTGGCACGGAATTGGCTGCGTGCAAAAGGTCTTGGTTTGATATTTTCATGCTCAAAAGGGCATGCGCCTTGTATTTTGAAAATTTCATCCGGTTACGTCAATTATTATAAAATGTGTTTGATGCTGAACTTTGGTCGAGTCTGGCACGGACTTGGCTGCGTGCAAAACGTCTCGGACTGATATTTTCATGCTCAAGAGGGCATGTTCTATTTATGTTGAAAATTTCATTCGGTTACACTCATTATTACAATTGTGGAAAAAACGTATATTCAATGCGCTGTCACACGCATTGGCTGCCACTATTTGCTGCCAGACTAATATCTTTGATACACCCTCTACTCAGGCTACACAATATGTAAATATCATTCGGTTACCTCTCAGACCAAAAAATTACTGCGTCTCTTAGACTAAAATATTATCTTATAATATTAACTCGAGATTTCGTATTTGAAGATTTTTTTTTCGAGAGTTTTACTTTCGATATTTTTGCTTTGGAGATTATTTTTTTCTAGATATCGTAGGCAATCCGGCACTGCGCCCACTAAAAACAAAATAGATCTAAAAACGCCTGGGTCACATAAAAGCAACATCACCAGCATTTGATTAGCCTCCATTTTGAAGTATGCCATATTTAATTCAGTTTAAACCTGCGAAGCCGACATGCGGACCCAGTTGGGATGTATTAAAGTGGGAAGGTTATACACACTTAATTCCTAAACAAAGATCATTATTTTCGCATCAATTAAAATAGCATTAAATCGCTTAAATCAGAGGTTCGCAGCGTGATTCTCCCTCTGCTTGATATCTTCGGAGTAATAACTTTGTATCTGGGTCATGATGCCTATTAATTTAATTAACATTTAACATACCTCTTCTTTTTGGAGAGGAATTGCCGAGGACAAGCAATAACATTTTTGTGACGACACACTTCTTGAATATAGGAGGCTGACGCTACGTCAAAGCATGACATTATTTTCGCCCTTACTTGGGCAAACAATAATAACACAGTGTTTGTTCCTTAGGAAATAACAACTTTTTGGTACAAAATGGGTTTCCCCCATTTAAAAAATAATAGCTGTAAGATTTCTTAAACAAACAAACGAAAATGAAATAATTTTTCCTCCTTACTCTTTGTGTAAGAATAATTGCCATGAACTTGATTTAAGTTCAAATAACTCAATTTTCTACAAGACCGCAACAAATAAAAGTCTTCTAACGATCACGTTTGTTTGCACAGGGGTTGTCGAATTTAGGTAGTGCGTGACTATCCGGTTGTATTTTGTACGAAAACTGCAGGAAGGAAACGATAAATGAATCATTCATAGCGTTTGCAACGCACTTCAGTAGGAGAGGACGGCTTGTTTGTAATGGGGGTTTGTTGTTATAGTGTCAAAAGAGATTTATCAAAGAAGCTGGCACCTACATAGAAAACTTCGTGTGGACATACCCCACAAGAAGAAAACAATGCAGTTGTGTTCCGGTCATCTCATTTGAAGCCTCGAAATACAGGTTGCCAAATCAATAGGTTTGTAAAATTTTATTATTTCCTGGTACCTAAGGGGCGGGTGCAGTGGCTCAGTGATTAGTATGTTGGACTACTAGTCTTAAGGTATCAGGTTCAAATCATGACGGGCTCAAGTAACACCAAAAGCTTTTTTTCCACTGCCAATGCAACGATTACTTATAACATGGGGGCAAAACACATGACAAACATTCCACAGTACCAATGGTCATAAGAAGCTTCTCAAATTTGCCTTTCGAATTGGTTACTTATATTGTACAATAATATTGTACAATATAATGCACAATACTATTGGCTGGGTGCCCCAAACGCCGCAATATTTTTCGCAATAATTTAGTTGACTACTGATATTTGTGTAGACAACATGTTGAATGATACTGAAGTTTATATGTGGCTATTGCACTGTCTGTGTGATTAAAACAGAAAGAAAGAAAAGGCGCAGATAAATGAAACTATTATTATAATTAAGTCCTTTGGATTCTTTATCTATTGTTAGGATACTTGGTTTCTAAGAAATTGCATTGCTTCGAAGTACCACAACGTTGGTTCCACTACGTCGATTACACCCGCACCACTTTTTTTTGTTCATTCGGAGCACAGGAATGATCATATATTTTCGGGGTCATTCATCTCTAACGACCGCATTTGGATGTACTTTTAAATACTGCAAGATCTTAAATAAATACCGCTGTGCCTGAATTGATTAAGTTCGGGGTAAAGGTTAAAAGTAACAACATGCCCCTGCAATTTATTGATGTTATTTTGTCTACTATTCGGTAGATTTTTTTCACAACATGGAAATAAAAGAATTAGGGTCAGTTTCAAAACTAGCTGATAAAGTCTCGGATAGCCTATCCGGAACTTATCTGTCAGCTAAACATGAACTTTTGGTTTCAAAGGTTTCGGATAGTGATATCTGACAGATATGTCTCGGATAGCCTATCAGCCGGATCAAGTGGCTGTTAAATACTTTATCCAGAAGATAATCAAAATATTTATTTGAAGGGACTGGAAAAAATATAGTTTCAAAGCATTCTTTCTTTGACGACCGTAGACAGCGGAAACGAGTGCCCTAACATGGATTTGTTTGAATTTTTAGAAGACGAATTTGAAGAATATTACGATCATATCCGTAGGAACAGAGTGTTTCGCATAAGGCGTCATTATTTTGAAGCATTCTAAGAATAGGAAGTGATATAAAAACTTCAATTCACTAGTAAGTAGAATACCAAACATGACATTTATTTACCATTGCCTATTGGATTTTCAGAAGTTTTGCAGTTCAACCAATGCAACGATTACTTATAACTTGGACATAGTTGCTAGATAGCCTGGAACAGCTATGATCAAACTATTTTTAATAACTCGCGTAATAACATTAATTGATAGAGAATTTGGAAATAACTTGATTCTCGGAGATAAAGAGTATCTATGAAAACACAAATTTTTTGCTAACTCCCCTTCACAATCCACGGAGACCTGGAGAGCACTTGTACAACGAGTCACAAATCAGAACGAGGAATGTAGTATAAAGATCATAATTATGGCGTATGGAAGAGTAGTCTTCTAGTTTTTTCAAAGCAAATTACTTTGCACCATTCGAAAGTAGATGCAATTTTGTTACATGTGCAGTACTCCATAATATAGCCACAGACATGGGTGAAGAAACTTTTGAATATAGTATGCCAGATGATACTGATGAAACTTATGATGTTAGTAATAGTCTATTAAGAGATAGTAGTCAAAATATTGTGAGAAATTCTGTTATTAATGTTTTTTCGTGTCTGCTATAATTAAATTTGTTTGTGCCTTTTTAAATAAATAAAATTGGAAAAATGACCTTATCTTTGTTCTTTTTTAACCATAACTTGAATGAATATAGAGTAAAGCGCGACTGTGATTGAAGCATTTTATTCACTTTTCTCATAAACTTTTGTTTAACAATTCAATTTTAAGAAGAAGTTGTTGTTTTTCTAATTCATACATAGTGTCCTTGTCCTTGTGTTCCAACAAATTTTCTTTATTTAAATTTGTGCTCCAGCTCCTCTGTTAAAATTCTTTTTTTGGATTTTTGTTGCTTCAATGTTTGCCTCATATTTCAACTTGAAGTTGAGGCTTTTTCTTTCTCTTTCCAAGTTTAGCGTCACTTTTTATGTTTTCGATTACATGTTTTTTTTTTCCTTCCGTAAGGGACACTAAAAGGTCCGTTTCTTCTTGAGAGAAATTGGCATTTCTCTCACGTTTGTTTGAATTTTCGCAATTTTTGCTAGTTTTATGCATTTTAAACGCAACAATACAATTTACCTACTTAAAAGTGGTTTTAATCTGGTTAAGCTTCTACAAAACACGAAATAAATAAAGCAAAACAAATTACATGTGTTTCGAAACAAACTAAAGCTGATAAATTTGTCCACCAGTTAGTTTATCAGAGACTTTGACGATGAAACAGAAAACAAATATCAGCAACTTTTATCTGCTGGATAGGGTTATGTGTCGGCTAACTATCCGAAATCTTTGAAACTGGCCCTTAGAATAGCGCGAAAATTACAAGTAGGAGTAATGTGATATAGCTGTAACTGCAGAGGCGAACAAAACGGGATTTGTTAGTGGCTGTTGAATCCTCTAGTAGGAGAAATCAAGTAATCAACAAGAATAATAACCAGACATCTTGACGAAAACCCCAAAAAAGCTATCGTTTGCTGAAGAACACAAAAACAAAAACGTTCAAATAAAACCTAAAATGACAGCGAACAGGAAAAATGAAGTGATGCAAAATATATTAGCCGAACCATCTGTAGAAGACGACGTTCATTTCTGCCTTATTTATTGCGAAGCTTACAAGAAAAGGCTATCCTGCGAAGGATGACTAAGGACTCTACATATAATAGAGAGCATGACCTGCAAAAATGGCAACACACTTAAGTGCATCATATTATATAAGGGTGAGTTGGGCTTCAGACTTGTAGTTCATTTTGCTTAATTTAAAAAAGGCTTGTCAGTAATAGACTTCCAAAGCTTTGTGCAGTATTTTTGAAATAAAAGTTAAATGAGGAAAAAAAACCAACAACGATTGTTGTTACTTCTTACCCCACTTTCTGTTACAACCTACCCCAGGGGCGGGAATAAAGTAACACCCGCCGACTCCAATATACACAACTTGATATTTGAATAATTTGACTTTCTAAACTTTTTGTTAAACAGATAAGATTGACACCTTTGTCATGCAAAGTATCTTTTTCCATAGTTTACAACATGCAAGATGTGAGCATATCCTACGTACTGTGTGAACGTCTGAAGCCGTTCTGCAACACACTCATCGGCACGTATTAGTGTGGCTTCCGGTTCGGCAGATCGACAATAGACCAAATTTTCACACTGAGGCAAATCCTGGAAAAGACAAATGAATTTCAACTCATTTTCATTGGCTTTTTACCACCATATGATAACATTCATCTACGTGGCGATGGCCGAATTCGAGATCCCGGCTAAACTGATCCAGTTGTGTCGCGTGACACTTGAAAACACGCGGTGTAATGTACAGTTCGGTAGCAGCTCTCCCGAATTATTCCAAACTTGTACCGGATTTCGGCAAGGAGATGCGCTTTCGTGTGACTTTTTCAATTTTGTTCTGGAGAAAATTATGCCAAAGGCAGGTGTTAACACGGAAAGCACTATCTTCAATGGATCCGTCTAGCCACTGGGGTATACGGATGATATCGACATCATCGGCCGTTCCCAGCGTGCCGTGTTAGAGGCTTTCGCGGTGATTGAAGAACAGGCGAAATTGGTTGGTCTTGAAGTAAATGACGACAAGACAAAGTACATGCTATCAACAAAAAAACAAACATCTGTCCACCGCCTAGGACAAAACGTCTTTGTTGATATCAGTAACTACGAGTTAGTTAAAGAGTTCATCTACTTAGGAGTAAATATCAACTCCACGAATGACACCTTAATGGAGATCCGGCGGAAAATTACCTTAGGATACTGCTGCTACTTCAGTTTAGCAAAACAAATGGGTTCGACACTCCTCACTCGAAGGACAAAATGCATGCTCTATCGAACCTTAATCCTACCAGTTCTGCTTTATGGTGCCCGGTGCTGGACGATAAGTAGAAAAGGGGAGCTTAGATTGGATTAGTTTGAAATAAAAATACTCCGTCACATATTTGGTCGTGTGTGCTAGGAGGGCGAATGGAGAAGAAGATACAACCGCGAACTCTATGAGTGTACCAAGATGTAGATGTAGTTCAAAAAGCTAAATCACGTCGACTGCCCGTTAAGTAAGTAAATGTTACAAACAATCCCGTTATTTAATATTTCAGACTGTCACAGGTTCAGTTGTTGAGAAGTAAACTAAATATGAAGCTACCTATTCATTTCTCAACCAATAAAAATAATCCCCTTGTTAAAATAATCAAATTAAATGTCCTTGATCTTTATCCTTCATCCGAATGTGCACATTAGCACATTAAATGTAATGGGTTCCGCAAAACCGATTAGGTATATCCTTCGAGGAAACAGATTACTACACAAAATATAAATAAAAATAATATTTTCGATAATTTATTCGATTAATCCAAATGCCAAAAATGATACGTATCCTTACAGTCTTTGTTTTCAAACAAGCAAACTTAAACACAATGCTTTAATCTTACACTTTTTCAATCTGAGAATTCTACTCAGATCTACACTCATTCACTTGGATGCATGTTGCACCTCTCACGTTGTAAACACTAGACTACGACTATTATTTCTATTTACATCCAATAGGTAACTGGTAAGTAACTCTCTCTATCATGTATAAACTGATTTCATATTTTTTATCTTTCACTTAGGTTATCATATCACACTCACATTACCGATTGCTACACAATTAGATGTAGAAACAAAAAATGAACATACACACTTATTACAAGTAAACAGAAAAGTGAATTATTCCGTTATTTCGAACATCGAAATATAAAAGCAAACACGAAAGTCCTTTTTACCCATTCTGCCGTCAATTATAAGAGCATTATAATAATAAATTCACAATACCACTCAACCGCATCACGTACACATGTAAAGTAAACACTTTTACTGCGTGTGAATATTATTTTGCAAAACAAAAGAAATGAGCAGCAGGCAAAACGGACAAAAAGACACGAACAATTTAGCGCTTACTGTAAAGGATGCTGTTTCAAGTTCGAGATCACACTGGAGACTATTTTGTCTTGTCGATGACATTCTTGGATTTTCGCTCTCAGCTAAAGGCAAAGGATAATGTTGAATTTTTATAATAATTGCTTTGTGTGGATACATGTTTACAGGCGAAGGTTTTTGGAGCTTTTGGCTTTTTAGTACAACGATGTTAGGTATATGCAATGCATCCCCTTTTTTGTACTAAATGTGACCTTAAAAGTTGAAATTTTAGTAGCTTTCGGTTGAGGCACACTTTTTTAACGTTGACCCACATAAATGTCTTTGATTGTGGAAAGAGGAATGAGCTTTTTCTCTTTCAAATAGTTAATTTGTCATTCAAACTTCAAGAAATGTTTATAAATAACTTAAAACTTACTCAAACAAATAAAATCAGATTTATTATATGAAAGACTTGTTAAGTAGATTTTTTTTACAATTTAATAAAGGGTGTCCCATTAAGACCGCTTATTTGAAATTGGAAAAGTTCAGATGTTTTTATTTTAATAAAGAGTGTAGTCAAGTCATGGATATTAATATGGAACAAAATAACGAACAAATGGCAGCCTCATTGCTGATGCCACACATTGGTCCTTTTGACGAAATTTTGGATGACATTTTGGCATAGTGCTGGCTGAATTTCATCAATGGTTCGCTGAATCTCGTCTCTCAGATCAGGAATTATTCTTGCGTTATTGGCATACACCTGTCCTTTCAAACAGACCCAAAGATAATTCTCTCTTCAAAATTTCGTCTTCAACAATTTATTGTATTGTTTCGTTCGCTGTGTTTCAAGTTGGCCGTCCTTTTAAAACCACATGTCTTCGAGATTATTTTCAGCAGTTTGAGGCCGGGAGAAGTTGTTTATCATCTCACGGTAACGAAAAGAGTTGACGTTTACCGCATTGCAAGACGCATTCAACCATAAACTTCGAAAAGCGCCACATCAGAGAAGGTCATTTTCTTTAAAAAATCACCATTCACTAGTTGTTGCTGTAAGATACATTCTGTGACTGTACGGCACAGTTAACGACTTCTTAGAGTCGGAGACGAAAAAAATATATTTTTTAGGAGCGAGGTCCCACTTTATTGATAATCTCTTACAGTCTAATTTTACAATTTAATTTGATCCAGTATTTATACCATTGTCCAGAGGAATCTGTTACAAAGTATATGAAATGAATGTCATCATGAATGTGATATAATTTATGGTTTGCACTTCAAATCCCGAAGGGTGTTCAATTATTATTTACATTCAATGAATGTTTACATCTGGTTTCTAAAAGGGATTTTATGACTCTATACAATTTTGTTTACTCAGCTTGTTGCTGGTGATAACTCTTCCCTTCTTTGAAATCTACGTCTCGTAGATCTATTAAAAATTTACATGTATTGGATTTATATCACTCAATTTTTCTTGATGATTTTCTGATTGTGTGTTCAATGGTATTACAATTGTATTGTTGGAATCTAAATTATTTCTTTTTCTCTGACAATAATACAAAATACTGATTATTACAATAATTATTGCTAATGTACAAACAATTGTTGAAGTTGATATTTTATTATTCGTATGAATCTCATTTAACTTCTTTATATTATCTCTATGGAGACTAAGCAAATATTCCAAATCTAATCTTACATTGTTTTCACTAACATTGGATTGTAGGATTTGGGGCAAGGGTTGGAAGGTTTCTATTTCCTTACTGGAAAATTCCTGGTCGTTAATTTGAATTGTTTCGTTAGTATACTGTATCAAGAAGTTACCTTCTAAATGTTGGGTTTTCTTTTCGTGAATAAGACTACCATTAAAATTTGTGACAAATATTGTGTTGTCATCTATATTTTCTAGAACTGCGCCATTATTATATTCAAAATCACACCTTGCATCATATCCTTTCACAAGTTGAGAGATGCAATGAGTTTCTGGTAATTGCTTTAACTGATAATTTCGGCAGACTAATACATTATTTATTGAATTGCATTTATTTAATACACCAAATATTTCATGTTGATTGATCAATAGTTCCTTGAATTCTAAATGAACTTGTTTTGATCTAGATATTGTTGAGCGAATAAGAATATGATTATATTCTTGATTGCTAGTTTTTGGTATGGATATAACGTAAAGTATCATGGCATTTTTACAAATAACTGATGGTTCAGCATATTCCAATGCTTCAATATCATTGTTGTATGGTAGAGTTTCTATCTGGGATATTGCGAGATTAATTTCTGTTTTATCTAGAAGATTAGTGTTTACTATTCCCCTTTTTGCTAATTGAGATGCCAACACGATCTCATTCACTTCATCTTTTATGATGGTTAATTTGTTAAAAAGCATCTGCTCGAATTTATCATTGTTTTGTATATTTATTGTTGTTAAGATATTATTGTAATTTGTGATTAGAGTATTTGCCGTGTCCATTAGTTTATTATTGATTTTGTATTGTTCATTATTATTTATAATAACTTCATTTTGACTTGCTAAAATGTTATCCCAGTCTGTTGCATCAGGATTTCCAGCAATCCATTTCCAGGCGGATCCGATCCAGTTGATTGATCTTTTTGGTCTTGGAATCCTTTCTTTTAATTGTTGCAATAGATTTTCTACTCGATTCACAAGGTGTATAATCTGTGGTCTCAAGATACTGGTTGAATTGGTTGGATAATGTACGAATGGTGTTATGTCGTTAATGATAACTTCATACTGTGTTAAATTTATAACGTGAACTATTTTAAAATTTCCGTTTAGCATTCTTCCTTCTCCTTGTTTGATGGTTATTATAGGACTATTGTATTCATATACGTTAAGTGTAGCGAGTATACAACTCAGGATCGACCTACAATAAAAGATACATTGGCTTTTATTCCTGAATATTTTTAATATGGGATTTGTGAATTCTTTTTCCGCTTTCAGTGGTAATAGTGACCTTGTTGTCTTTTGCAACTATTTCTTTATTAAAGGGAGGCTTTTGTTTTCCGTCTCTTCTTTTATTTGCTGCAAAGATAATTTGTCCTACCTCATAAGTTTTTGGTTTATTTTTTTTGTAGTTGGCTATGCTAATTTTATTCTTTTGATTTCTTTTAATTAATTCTACTAAGTCTTCATTTACTTTGGCTTGAAAATCGACTAAGTTTTGATAATTTATTTTTTGTGTTCTACCAAAGAAAACGTCGCTTGGTCTTTTTTTTATTACTGAATGCACACTATTATTGTAACGATCTACTGCAATGTTAATCAATTCCTTTGTCGTGAAGTCCGTGTATTCTTTTTGAAGGCATCGCATTATTTCTATAATAGTGGAATGGACTCTTTCGACTGTTCCATTTACTTCGCTTTTTTGTGGTGGAGTAAGGTAAAGTTCTACTCCTATAGTTCTAATATAATTTGAAATTATTGGGCTTATGAATGCTGATTCATTATCTGAAACTAGTATTTTTGGTACTGTAAAATAGTGTAATACTTTCATCATCTTATTTCTGAGGTATATTGCCGATTTTTCCTTAATGTGGAAGAATTTGGTGAATTTTGAAAACTTATCGATGCATGTAATGAATTTTTCATGGTTTATTTCCATGATATCTACATGAAGTATCTCGGATGGATATTTAGGAATAGGAGTTTCTTGTAATTCTGGTTTCAGGGGATGTCTATCGTATTTATTACTATTACAGATCTCGCAAGTTTTCGTATATTTCTTGATTAGTTTAGTCATCTGCGGGAAATAGTATTTCTCTAAAATTTGCTCTTTATTCTCTCTGTGATTTCTATGCGCTCTTGTGTGTTCTTTTTGTATAATGCTAAATTTATTTTCTTCATTTGAGATATCTTGAACAATTCTTTGTGTTAACCTGATTTTAAATTTGCTGAAATGTTCCTTGAAACTATCTTGAAGTATCTGTATATGTTGTTCGGGAATTTTAATTCCGTTAATTATATTTGGATTTAATTTTTCCTTTAAAATTCGAATGAGAGTGTCTTTGTTTAGCTCTTGTATTCCTATGTAGTGTCTTCTGTAGTTAAGATGTGGTTCTTCATAAATACTCATTTCATTGTTACTGAAGATAATTTGGTTTTTGAAAACATTAATAGGAACTTCAACATGTGGGATGAGGTCTGTACTGTCCTCTTCTGCACTGTGCATAGTTGCGGATGAGCTGGAAGTCAAAATGTTCGTTTCGGTTTTTAATCTTGACAGCGCATCTGCTACTAAATTTGTTTTTCCAGGTTTATATATTATTTCGCAATTATATTCTTCAATTCGGGCTTTCCATCTTTTCAACTTTGCGTTAGTGTTTCTATTACTTAAAGCAAATGTTAAAGGTTGATGGTCTGTTAAAATCTTTATCTTCCTAGCTCCATACAAATAATTCCTAAGGTTGTCTAAGGCCCACACTATTGCTAGCATTTCCTTTTCATTGGTAGCGTAATTTTCCTCAGTTTTATTTAAGGATCTTGAAATATAAGTTATTGGCTTGTCTCTTCCTATCTCGCCTTGGGATAGTACTGCACCTATTGCTTGATTCGATGCATCTGTTGTGAGAACAAATGGTTTATTGAAATCTGGGAATATTAATATTTCGGAGGATATGAGTAATTTCTTTAAGTTATTGAACGCCTCAAGTTCTTTACTGCCTAATGTAATTTTAATTTTTCGCGATTGATTGGCTTTTATTTGAGCATTCTCTCCCCTTGTAAGAGTCGTCAAAGGTTTTGCGACTTTTGCGAAATCCCTAATGAATTTCCTATAGTAGGACGTCAGTCCAAGAAAACTCTTTAATTCTTTGAGATTCTCTGGGGGTTTAATTCTTTCTATTGCCTGAACTTTTTTTGGGTCTGGTTTAATGCCGTTGCTTGATATTAAGTATCCTAAAAATTCAGTTTCTTGTTTCATAAATTCAGTTTTGTCTAGATTAACTTTTAGATTAGCTTTTTCCAATTTATTAAATATAGTGTCAACATTCCTCAGATGTTCATCTTCAGTTTTTCCAAACACGATAATGTCATCTATATATGTGTAACAAATTCTGCCTATGTATTCCTGTAACACATCGTCTATCATTCTTTGAAAGATTGCAGGAGCATTCTTTAATCCAAATGGTAGTCGTGTATATTCGTATTTTCCATTCATAGTGGAAAATGCTGTTTTAGGTATATCGGTCTCTTTCATTTTTATTTGATGAAACCCTGACGTTAAGTCAATTGTTGTAAAATATTTAGAATTACCTAAGCTGGCTAATGTGCTAGATATATCTGGTATTGGATATGTATCTGGAATAGTTACTGCATTAAGTTTCCTAAAATCAATTACTAGTCTATATTTCTTTGTACCTGAAGCATCTAATTTTTTCGGTACAATCCACGTAGGTGAATTGTAGGGACTTTGGGATGGGCGTATAATTCCATCGTCCAGTAATTTTTTTATTTGAGTTTGCACCTCTTCCCTCATATTAAAAGGGTATGGATAAGACTTCGTATAAATTGGTTCATCAGTTGTTGTCCTAATCTCAGCTTTCACTTTCGTATCTATCATCTCTTTATCATTTACTTGTCCAAAAATATGTTTATATTTACTTAATATGGTTTGGATTTTTTCTTTAGTTGTGTTTTTTAAATGGGTATCTCTAATTTCTATATTATTTACTTGTGTGGATTGTTTTTCTTTTAGGGGTATTTTTATACCTGATTTTATTACAAGGATATTGTTCTTCCTATCTATGATAGCTTCTAATTCTTTGAGAGTGTCATCTCCGATTATTCCATCGAAGGATGCTAATCCTGGTAAAACGAAAAATGTTATAGGAGTATTATTTCCTATGCACTCAAAGAATTTTGCACTTATTTTTTTGTTAATTTGAATTTTTCCTCCGGCTGACTGAATTTCAAAAGGTTTTTGAGCTGGTTTGGCATTTGGTGCTAATTTATGCGTAATGAAGTTCTTATTAGCTCCGGTATCGATAAGGAATTTTAATTGTGTCCCATCACACATCACATATTCTATGTATGGTATGCTAGAGAGGCACTTGTCGTAAAATTTACCTCTGATTGTTCTTCTTCCTGGTCCGTATTTTCTTCGTTTGCATAATTGTTGTCTTCGTATTCGTCAGCGTACTCATCCAAATATTGTTCTTTTTCTTGTGTGTCTATATTAAACACTCTTTGACGCTTTTGTGGAATATTTCCTGAACCATGTTGGAAGTTTTGATTATTAGCTGGTTGGTTGTACCTGTAATCTTGTTGATAATGTTGTTGATTGTAGCTGGGTCTATTCATGTAATTAACTTGTCTAGTTTGGGCGGATTGGTCTGTTTCCATTGGAGTTGGTGGTTTTGGCTGTGTTGGTCTTTGCGGTGGAGGATAGTTTGATTGTTGCTTCTGATTATTGAAATAATTTCTCTGCTGTTGATTGTGTTGAATATTATAAGCCGCGTTTCTTTGTTGTACGGGGAGTGGCTTTGATGGATTTGATGGCTTATGTTGCCATTGTCTAGGAGCGAAGATTTGGTTGACAGGGGTTGAAATGCTATTACTAAAATCTCTTTTGTGAAGGGAAATGTTCCTATAATTTAGGTTTTGTATTTCAAGGCATGTCGCATATGCCTCTGGGAGAGTTTGGGGTTTTTGAATTATTAGAATCCTGGAGAGTTCTCCATTTAATCCCCTAATGAACACGTCAAGTGCTCTATTTCGATAGCTCTCAATCAGTGCCGTAATCGTTTCTGAAGAATAATCCTCAGTTTTGATTTTATTTATTATAAGTGAAAACTGGTGGTTAACACTTGCATAAAATTCGTCAAGAGTGGAAGTTCTCTGTGACATCGAATTTAATTGGTGTTCCAATGTTCGAATGTCTCTTTTATCTGCGTAATGCAATGAGAGGCATTTTTTTATTGAGCTCCAATCTTCATTAAATATATTATAGGAAATTAGTGCGGTATCCGCATGTCCGCGAATCTTTTGCCTAATGCTTTGGAGGATTGATCTATAGATCGGCTTATTTCTTACTACCTCATAATCCCTTAGTATTGTTTCAACCGTGTGTATCCACGATATATATTGGACGGGATTACCGTCGAAAACCTGCAATTCTTTTATGCAATCCGGTAATTTGGAAATTTCTTTCAATTCTTGCTCATTTTTAGGACCCGGTGGAATACTCTCATTATTTGTTGGAGATGTTGTCCTAACTTCTAAAGCACTTAATCTATGATCAATTTTCTTCATAAAGTCGATCTGGGCATTTACTGCTCCAGTAAGTCTGGTTACTGTGTCTTTAAGTTCTTCCATTTTCTTTTTTATAACACAAAAATAAGATTAGAGGAGGAGGGATCGTAGATAAATGATTAGAAAATATAAAATTAAAGATGGAATATATAGTATATTATATATAAAATATACTTAGAATGTTCAATTTTGTAAATATTTAATTCAACAAAAAATAAAAAAAAATATATTTTTCCTTTTTTGTTCTAATTTCTAAGCTTTTGACAAAATAATTAATTTGCTTAGCTTTTAATCTCTCTTTATGTTTTAAGAGTTTTGCGTAAAACTGTTTAATTCTAGTTGTTTTCTTTAACTTGTTAAAACACTTTTTGCATTGGTTTTTCACCTTTAATATTTAATTTCTTTCTTGGTTTTTTACCTTTAATATTTAGTTTGTATGTATTTCTTTCTTGGTTTTTCACCTTTTATATTTAATTTGTATTTATTTCTCTTTTGGTTTTTCACCTTTAATATTTAATTTGTATTTATTTCTCTTTTGGCTTTTCACCTTTAATATTTAATTTGTATTTATTTCTCTTTTGGCTTTTCACCTTTAATATTTAATTTGTATGTATTTCATATTTATTTTTCATTTTACTTACACTAAAATAATGATCTCCATCTTTCATCCAATGGAGCCGGATGGACTGCGGGGCAACGCAGATGATCAAAACCCTTCTCTGGATCCTTCTACAGTCTGATGATCTTCAGAGGATTTTTATAGTGCGCGTGTCCGGGTGAGTGGTTACACACTTGGACAAGCAGTGCTGGAGTAGTCCGATGTATCCTTTTTGGAGAATGGTGTTAAATATTGCCACTTCCTACTAATGGTTCGGTTGCTACTACACTTGGTGTTTTTCCAATTACTGACCGTTGAGGGTACACTTTCACTGTACTTTTAGTGCTAATTATTTTTAGATCACTTTTCACCTTAACACTTTTAATTATTTAAAACTTGTCCCTGCTGCTCGGGCGCCAGTTAACGACTTCTTATAGTCGGAGACGAAAAAAATATATTTTTTAGGAGCGAGGTCCCACTTTATTGATAATCTCTTACAGTCTAATTTTACAATTTAATTTGATCCAGTATTTATACCATTGTCCAGAGGAATCTGTTACAAAGTATATGAAATGAATGTCATCATGAATGTGATATAATTTATGGTTTGCACTTCAAATCCCGAAGGGTGTTCAATTATTATTTACATTCAATGAATGTTTACATCTGGTTTCTAAAAGGGATTTTATGACTCTATACAATTTTGTTTACTCAGCTTGTTGCTGGTGATAACTGCACTAATGGTATACTGTTGGTCTGTGTTGTGTCAACTGAATCTTGTTTGCATGTAAATGCAAATGTTTAGGCAAAATTCGCTGTAAACTGCTTCGTGAACGATTCAATTGCTGCGAGAACGATGGCGAATCAAGGTGGAAGGATTCTAGTCAAAACTCTTACAAACTGCTGCAATTTTTCCATACGACCGAGTTGCACAACAACGGACAGATGTCTTCAGGGTGCTTGATTTTTTTCGATTACTCAAAACACTGTACGGCGCGGCGAAAAGCTGAATGAATGAATGAATGCATTTTTTTATTGAGACATTAAACAATTACTTATTCTTCTTAGAGCTAATAATTAATTTTTGGTCGACTTAAAGATATGTCTGACTTAAGCTGTACTTATTAACAAAAAAATATTATTTTAACTTTTTAATCAAAGATTTCATTTAAGTAAATTTATAATTTATATTTTTTTTTTAGTTTAATTTTGTAAGTGTAGACTTGCTCCCGGCATACATTCCCAACGTTGCTCTTTCAGGCATTATTAAATTTGGACTAGAACTTAAAACTTAAATAAAACTATGACTACAACTAAGATGATGAACCCATCTAAAAAGATATCTTTTGAATGTAAGACTAAAACTATACATACATATGGGGCATAAGTCATAAAAATTCTTAAAGATAAATATAATTTAAATATATCATCTCAACAATGTCTACAAGCATATGCATATTAAACAAAGGTTTATATTTTTTTCTATTTGATTATCTTTCAAATTAATATCATCCACGATAGTTCAATAGAGATGCTTTTTCGTAAAGCATCTGGTCTTAATAGAGTCATAGAATTTTCATTAATTAAATTCAATGGAGATAAATGATAATTTTCATTTAGACTTTGGCTAATATTAGAGTCGATCAAAGATCTAACTAACCTAACCTAACCTAAGGGTGTTCACCAGCAATTACATCTCCTCCGCATTGTATCACACACACTTGCGGTTGAGCGGATCACCAGCAATGGGTGTAACGGTGTTACGTTTGTCGATTCGTAAAAAAATTTATTGGTGTACCACCTTTTGTCTGGTTTTCTAAATTTTCCACAACAGAATATAATCAATTTTCGTTCAAAAATCTCCGTTTCCTTGGCTACAATGGGAGATATTGTGAACCAAGTTGAAAAACCGTATGTTAGAATCGGTGTTATCAACGTCTTGTACATTAGTATCTTTGTTTTTCCTGACATTTGTTAAGAATTAAGTAGTGGTTTTAGTGTCATAGATACCAATCTTGCCCTATTTAAGATTTTTCTTGCATTCTTATTAAAAAGGAATTGGATGTGGAAATTCACCCGTAGATACTTAGTTTCACAACGCACGGGTATCTGTCTTTCATTAATTAGTAAAGAAAGGGAGTTACTTTCTTTCGCGGCAAGAAGATGCATTGCGGTGACCGAAAAATTCACGAAATTTTTGTACTGAACCTTGTGCGTCCGTGCTATTCTCCATGGTTAAACCTTAAAATTCACACATGACAGACGTCAATTAACAACGCTGTAACAAAGAAAAATTACGCTGAATTCAAAATAGGCAATCCCTATGGGGCAACCTTTACAACAATTTAGAGCAGTTTTATGAGAAAACTGTTGAAAATGTTTTCTTTACAAATCTATCAATTCTGGATAAGCATTCGCTTTGCGAAAATAGTTGTTACCAGTAATAAAAGCAAGATACACACAGTGATGAAATATTGACTTAAATGAGTGCGCTGGATTTCGTTCGCAAATATTGCGCCCTGAGAAACTGCCAGAAACTGATCGTCCAGCATACGGGATGAAGGGATATTCATCGTATTTTATTCAAGAAAGTTATGGTCGCGCACTCGGAAGACTTCGCGTAATCAAACTGTTATGAATCTTGAAATTCATTAGCGACGAGCTTATGATCTGAACTAAAGTGATCATAACACTCCCACTGCACTGCATCCCTACTGGTCAACCTGTGCGGCGGTTTGGGAAAATTAATTTACCAAATTTTGTATTAATTTATAGCCACTGCGGCGGCTCAGTTGTTAGTGCGTTGAACTCCTAATCTAGCGGTCTCAAGTTCAAATTACGCCGTCGCCAACTAACATCTAAACTTTTTTCCACTGCCCACCTCTTACGAATGCCTGACAAACATGCAAGAGCATCAATTGTCAGGAGACGCTTCTTAAATTTGCCGTTCGGAGTCCGCCAAAAAAGTTATGTCCCTTCCACTTCGAACAACCAATTGATTGGAGAAACTAGGTTTTTTACCATGTTTGGGCATTAATGCATTATATTTATATTTATTTTGTATATTAATTTTTAAGTGAATACATTTGAGCTAAATCTACAATGAATAAATCACTTTCGCATTCCCTTCAGATTTCGATATCATCCCGGAACGCGGAATCCTCCTTCTTCTCCTTTCTCAAACATATTCTTTCTTGTCCCTTATCTTCTTCTTCTCCCTTCTCCCGGACGGTGAGGCTTTGATCAGGATTAAAGACATCATAACCCTCCCACTTAACTGCATCCCTTCTGGTCCGCCTGTGGAGAACCCCGGTTTGACCTCAAAACGTATTCGTCACTGAGGTTTATCAAATCCTGGTTTCGTTACATTTGTGTCACCCGGACGATTTTTAATCCTACCTCTCTTTTTCGCGATTGTTTAGGCAGGTTTATAGACATTGCCTTTTTAACGAGGTTTCTATGATCTCTGATTTTTCTTTGAACATGACAGTACCAACGACCGGACAGGCTCCCTTTTCACTGAATTGGTTTTTTGACATTAAGACCTCTTTTGATCTTTTTATTTCGTAATCGATGCAGGAAAAGTACGAGTATGACAACAAATTTATAATTTCGAAATAATCAAATTCCTTTATCGAAATGGAATGATTTTTCTAACGGGTTAAATGCTGGGATACCGCAATTGACAATATGTAACTGCAAAAAATGAGAAAACCAAAAAGCTATCTTTATTTTAAAACAATCTGACTTCTTCCCTCGCGACGAAAGTGTAAATGCTGAAACCGAACAGCGAACGAAGAACAGATGAAGAATAAACTGTTTCAAAGCCGGTTGGAGTTTTTAGTGCACCGTTTGGCTAAAACACCGAACAACGTGTTTGCAAACGATGTTAATCATTAACTGTACGTTGTTTCGCAGTGTCGTGCTAGTTAAGGGCGTACGTCGTCTGTGCATATTAAAAACACTTTATTTTTCACTGTTTTTTTATACCCTATTTTATGGGGCTATGTATTAATTTTCACGCGAAGTTTCTAACATACCTTAATAATGCCCGTAAACCCCTAAAAGTTACTATATTTATGATCAGCATCGATAGTAATATCGATCTAGCCATGTCCATCCGTCCGTCCGTCTATCGGCACAAATTAGGCCTTTAAACTGGACCTAGAGAGCTGAAATTAACCATATACTCTCTAGGGGTCCAAAATAATCAAATGTCATGAAATCGCCCACAGACAATTAAATAAAACAATTTTATTGAAAAGTCAAAGTTTGAGCTAGGAAACTGAAATTTATAATATAGACTCTCTTTATGCTCATGTGTAAATATTTTCCAAATCCGCCCACTGATACGTCCATAATTTAAAAAAAAACTTTTTTTTTAAAACCAAAGTTTGAGCTAGGGAGCTGAAATTTATAATATAGACTCTCTAGGTGCCCTTTATACCTATGTTTAAATTTTTTTTCAATCCACCTACTGACACGCCCACAATTAAATGAAACAATTTTATTGAAAAACGAAAGTTTGAGCTAGGGAGCATTTTCTTACAAAAGCTTTGTTTTTTTCGATTAAATCCTTTAAATGTTATATAACAAAATATGTAGATCGTTCTTAACAATTCAACCATGCTTAGACTTTTGTCACGCCCACTTATGACTGTAGCCCGTCCCTATGTCAATTGATATAATTTTTGTATTTTTTACTTTTTTTAATAAATACAAGTTCTTTATTTTTTGACAAGGAGTCAAATTTAAACTCGAATGGATAAAAAGGCAGCCTTAATATTAATAATTCTTCAATATCGAAAATGGTTTTATGTAGGTTCTGTATTCATTGCTTCCGATCCGATTTCTGTTCATTAGACGCTGACTCATGCATATTTGTTAGTTCCGGGAAATGCTGAACAGTGCAATTGCTCGTGCTTTTACCTCTGCTGGTGTTGCTGAAGATGTTGTTTGTTGGTTGGTATGTTCCCGGCGGCTCGTGTTCCTTGTATATGTTTGCCGGCTGGAATTATCACAGTGGGTAATGATGCTGTGGCATCGGTCATTTGTTCCGATGTAACCTCTTTGTGTATCATTTTTTCATTAAATACGTCTGATATAAGGAGATTGTCAAGATAAATTCTCGAAGTGTTTATAACGTTAGCAACCGGGCCGAGAGAAGAAACTCAAACGCAGCTTTAGTGTATTAATAAAAATAAGCAGAACTATACAGTCCTAAGGTAATACTGGTAAAAAATAGTGGAAGAAAATGTCGGAAGGAGTATAAAAAAGTAGTAAAGTATAACCATAATCACTTTTATTGTAGCAGCACATGTTTCTGGAATAATAAAGGATTTTATTTTTAACCCAGTTCTAAGTTCAGATCAATCCAACTGCCACATTGCAAACTGTCAGTGTCACTTTCATTCAGTAGTCCCTGAAATTTTATCGCGATGAAATAGACGCTTCGATGACATAGTTCACACAACATTTTGTTTCCAAGATGAAGTGACTCTTAACACACGCATAAGAAGTGTGCGTTCTAAAGAACATATCCGTTCAAGAGAGTGTTGAAGGTCAAAATTTATTGATTCGACGTCGTTAACAACAGCTTAGTCTTTGTACAATTTACAGATAATTTCATAGAAACATATTGGTTTGAAGGCTTACAAGATAGAGATTGTGCAAGAACTTAAACCAATTGACCATAGTAAGGGTCGAAATTTCGATGAATTTGCCAAAAATCAACTGGCATTAGATCTACTGGTTTTTGGCTTAGTGGGTCAATGTCAATCAGCAAAATTATCGCATTTAGAGCGAGTTGAATCCACATGAGATTATCATAACGTCATTACATCCCGAAAAATTCACAGTTTGGTGCGGTCTGTGGGCGAAAACATCGAAACATATATTTTTTTTAAACGACGGTCAACGCTATTCGCTATAGAGCCATGGATATGGATAATGACTTTCTCGTTTCCGGATTGAATGGCATGATTGTGGAAGAGGTGTGGTTCGAGTAGGATGGCGCTACGTGCCATAAAGCAATCAATTCATTGAAGGAAACATTCGGTAAACGCATTATTTCGCATACTGAACCAATAAATTGGCCTCCAAAATCTTTTAATTTGATGCCTCTTGATTATTTTCATTGGGGATACGTAAAGTTTCTGGTCTACGCTGACAAACCAACGAAAATCGACGCATTGGAAGCCAACATTACCCGTTTTATTGAGGACATACGGCCACAAATGTTTAAAAAATTTGTCGAAAATTGTGTCTCTCGAAAGACATTCATCAGATCCTGTCGTGGTTGGCATATGCCCGAAGTTGTGTTTAAAAACTAATAATCTGGTTATAATACACAAATTAATAGTTATTTAATAAAATGTCATGGCAGACTTACTTTTACTTATTTAACGGGCTTTAACCCGTTAAGAGTCTCTGCCTGGAACACTGCAGCCTTGCATCCTCTGCGATCCCGGGCATGCTGCTTCGAGTTCTCCAGACCAAGCTTTCTTTTAAAAACGGAGGTTCAGCCTTAATTGTTTAGTTTAGTTTATTTCTTTATATAACTAACACAGTAAGATAATAGATATTTTATAATCTAGTGAAAGTCTATGAATTTACTTTTAGAATAACAATTTCAATTACTTAGAATAATGCAAATAGAATAATAGACGAATGAAAAGGCAAATAAAAAAAAATTGTATGCCTGCCTAAGATAGAAGCGATAATTTATTAGAATATATACTGTTTGATAATTTGAAAGGTAGATAGATAGAAGTGAAACAAGAAAGGGAAACGAAAGGCTAAGCTTGAGTTGAAAAGAGAAGATAAATTAGGTTAGTTGCTTTGATTCGAGAAGAATATTTTAAGTTTATTTTGAAATATGTGTAGGTCATCAATATCTCGCAGATGGGTGGGGAGTGAGTTCCAGAGGCGACATGCAGCAATGAAAAACTGTCTTTCCGAAGTCAGACACGAAAAGCGTGGCAGAATTACCGTTGTTGATCTGTTTGATACTGACAGTCTAAGTTGGTTGACGTGTTTTTAAGATTTTAAAATATAGTATCAATGTTCGGAATCTCATGAAGGCATCAAACGACATACTAAGGAGGCTCTCCTGCAGATGTGAAACATGATCATACCTTCATAGCCCAAAGATGTATCGAATGGTACTATTGAAGGCAACTTTTAGTTTATTTTTACTGATGGCGTCGCAATTGTAAAATATTTCGCATCCATATATAAGGACGGGTATCACCAGGGTTCTTGCCAACATGGCTCTAGTTCGAAGTGGAGTGAATTCATGGGCGGTCCATAACGCTCTTCCAGGTCAAGGTTCTATTGAAAATTACACCTAGATTTTTGTAGGTGTTTACAAATTCTAAGTCGTTATTGTGAAGTTTTATGGAAGGAAAGTATGGCAGGTCTAGTTCTTTTCTCGAGATAATCATGCATTTGCATTTTATTGGGTTGAGAATCAACCCATTGCAAGATGCCCAGTTAGATACCTTTTCCAGTTCCTTATTCAAGGTGAAAGCGCAGTCGTCATCCAAACCCAAAGGACAGCTTTTGTAAATTTGTATGTCATCGGCATAAAAGTGTTTTGATGCTTGATTGATAATGAGCCCGATTTCATTGATATACATAGAGAATAAAAGTGGGGACAAAATTGATCCTTGGGGAACTCCTTGTTGCACCGGAAGAAAATCTGAGAAATCTTCATTTAAAAAGACAGCTTGCTATCTATCACTCAAAAAAGAGGAGAGCAGTTTAGTAGCTTCTGCAGATATGTTGAACCTTTGACGCAGTTTATTCAAAAGTACAGTGTGATCCACTAAGTCAAAAGCTTTTGAAAAATCTAGTAAAACTAAGAATGTTACGTTATTTATATCGAGCTCTGCTCTTATATCTTCGATTATTTTAGTAAGTGCAGTTATACAAGGTGGCGCAAAAGTCATCTTCCTATCGGAAGAAGCATAATTTTTGCAAATGGCGGCAAATGTAAATTCTACTTTGATATTTGTGAAGTTAACTGATACAGAAAAAACTTAAGACACCAATTAACATAATCCAAAAGCAGAACCAAAGTTTTTCATTCATAAAAAAAATTACAGCGAAAGAACATCGGGTGACAACTTTTGCGCCACCTGACAACTTTTGCGCCACCTTGTACAGCTATGGTGTGAACGAAAACCTGATTGAATATCGACTAAGAGGTTGTTGCGGGTGATAAAGTTGTTTAATTGTTTTTGCATAAGGCGTTCACAGACTTTTGATAGAAAAGGAGGTATTGAAATCGGCCTGAAGTCATCACAGAGTGAGTTTTTGGGGATTGGGATTATTTTAGCAATTTTCCATTGGTGTGGGAAGATCCCAGTGGTTAGGATAGAATTAATACCATGGGTAAAGTACGGAAGAAGCAATGGAAGAATAGCTTTGATGAAGATGGGGTTTAAGTCATCAACTCCAATGGCATTGGATTTTATACTAATGCAACTTTCAACTACATCTATGGTGTTCACACAGGCAAAACTGAACAATGTGTCTGTTGATGGTGAAGGTAGGCTATTGAGAGATACGTGTTCTCTTGGAGGTAAGAGAGGTAAGGACGCAAATTTACGGTTGAGCTCATTTTTATCCACATCGGCTCGAAGATTTGGTCTTTGTTTCCCGATTCCCAGTTTGCGGAGGTTGTTCCATAATTTTCGACCATCAGATTTCACATCTAGATGGTTGGAGAAGAACTGTAATTTAGCACGTTTTACCTCTTGAACAACTTTATTCCGTAATGTTTTATAAGATTCATGAAGTTCATAAACACGGAACCGTTTCCAGCGTCGATACGCTAGGTCACGCTGTTTTATTAGATTTGTGATAATTGCCTTCTCGAACCTGAGAGGTGAAGATCCTCTTGGCTGGAGCATTGTTATCGACGCTGCGAACAGTCAATATCGTCTGCATACCCCAGTAGTTAGACTGATGTATTGAAAATAGTGCCTTCATATTTGACACATGCCCTGCGTACTATTTTCTTCAGAACAAGATTGAAGAATTCACATGATAGCGCATATCCTTGCCGAGATCCGGGCAGATTTGGAATAATTTGGAAGAGCAGCTTTCAAATTGTAGGTACATAACTCCGCGTGTTTTCAAGTTTCAAGCTATACAACTATATCAGTTTTGCCGGGATCCCATATTCGGCCAACGTCTATATTATTATAATTATTTGTGCCACGATTTTTACTGACAATCTATATGGTGGCATACCAGAAAGATAAAACGAATTGAAAAATTCAATTTAAACAATTAAAATCTCGTTCGCATTCATAGCGTCATGAATGACTAAGATATTGGGATATTTTATTTACTTACCGAACTGACAGGACCAACAACACAAATCAGATTATTATTCATTTATTGATTTTGTATTATTATATTCCTCTTCCCCAACATATGGAAATCCCATAAACAGTGCAATGCATTTGGGGGGATGCTGCCCCCCTGCAACCCCCCTGCTTGGGGACGCTGTTTGCTTTGGAGTAGGTGCGAGGTTTTATTTTAGCACTTGACCTTATTGCACTTTGGGTAAATGAATTCGTATAGCCTTATTTCACGGACTCAAAGTGCAATAAGGCTAAGTGCTAAAATAAAACCTTGCACCTACTCCAAATCAAACAGTGACCCCAAGCAGGGGGTTTGCAGTGCAATCAGCATGCCCCCCATGCGCATTGCACTGTTTATGGGATCCCATAATTTGGATTTGGTGCGAGGTTTTATTTTAGCACTTAGCCTTATTGCACTTTGGGTAAATGAATTCGTATGGCCTTATTTCACTTTCAGAAAGCCATAGTGAGTCATAACACCTTGAACACTTGAAATCCATTTTGGGGAATTATTTCATACTTATTTGGGGACTTATTTCATACCATTTTGGGGACTTGTTTCATCTTCGATTTGGGGAATTATTTCACAGTGAAATTATTCCCCAATTTTGGGGAGTTATTTCATTTTTCATTTGTGGGGTTATTTCATTGGGGGGTTATTTCCTGGAGCCGATGATGACGATTGATGATTGTTTGACTTAATACATTAATCTGTCTATCTAGTTGTTTGAAAACGTACCTTTTGAGGATCACTTGAAGTCGTTAGAAATATATTTGGCATATAAATTGACATCCTATGACCCATGGTAGAATGTCGATTTATAATCGAGCCATTCCTTGAAGCCGCTGACCTCTCCACTGTTACTGAATACCGACGCATTATGAATTACTTAAAAAATATCTTAGGACATAATATCCACGCTTGCTTCAAAAGTGAAATAAAACTCCGTTGGCGAACACAATTAAATTGCAGATTTAAGAAGTACACTTCATGGTTATTGCCGCACGTAACTGAAACCTTCGCTTTGTCGAGGTTCCATTTTTATTTAGATTTATGTTCTTATTTGCAAAAACATCACTTAACACGCTCTTTAGGCGAATGAGGATGCGATTTTGAAAGATTTCAAAGACTCTTATCCAATTAAGAGGTTTGCAAAATTTCGAATATAAAACCTTCACTTAAAACCAAGAACCGCGAACAGGCACTTTGAAAACCAACTGACTTGACTGAAAAACCTAAATGAACTGATGACACGCTGTTGATGAGGCGTCGTAAAAGCAAGTATATGCACTATAATTTGTTGCTTATAAAAGGATACATTCTTCATTTGTTTGCTTTATATTGAATCTGATACACACATAAGCCATCGGTTTACTTCTCAACATTGCATGCACATAATAATGTTGTGGCAGTATAGAAGGATTTACTTAAGGCAATAAACTCTTGCTTTACTGCTAATTGCCTGAGAAAAACCGCATTCAACCCTTTTTGGTTTAAATAAATAAAGACAACAACTGACCATAATATGTGGTGTTGAAAAATAATTTTCGATTTGGTTCTTGTTTATTTTTTAGGTTAATAGCGGGAAGTAGAAAAGTTTGACCTCAATGTTGACCAAAGGCATAAGGTTGTTTTTTTCTACAAACTTTCTGATGAAAGGAAATCCTCTTAACCACAGCGCCATGAGGTACTTATAAAAAAGTTTTACTTCTGCTTTTGGATTGTTGCAAATTGAATTCATTCGGCATTTATCTCGATACTAACGACATTTGCTAGTGTGATAAAGTTTAGATAAAACGTTTAGATTCCATATAGACAACTTAATCAACTATCAACAACTTCCTGTTTCGCTGTTATCCCGCATATTCATCTACCACCCCTGTAGTTGACTGAATGTGGTTGATCGCGGTTATTTGCAGAAAGCTCTTAGCATAGGCCTTGCTTGCAAGTAAATAAGTGCATATTTACAAGTTAAAGAGTTTTAGTTTTCTGCTTTTCGCAGTCTCCGTTCAACGCAAGTGCAAGGCAGTGCGGTTGATTGTAGTTTTTGTATTCAGCTGCACGAAGAAGGGGACAAACTATGAACACTCTACCCAACTACCTGCTACATAACTTTTGTTATGGCAAATGAACTATCTCTTAATACGGAGGTTTCTAAAGGCATAGTTAGTTCAGTAAAGTGGTTCGCATATAAGCTGTGTTAAAAGGGAGAGATATATGAAAAGGGAATTGAAAGGAAAAAAAATGTATTTAAGGGAAGTCTTCCTAAAAGTACTTGTTAAAGGTTGCTTTTAATAGGTGAAGGTTGAACTATAAAACGCAAGAAAAATTAGCTTATTGAGTTTGGTAAAATTATTTTTTGGAATAATGAGGCCATTTCAATAAAAAATGCCATACAGTTTATTATTCTTATCTTTATTTCTCTTTAATCACCAAATCCTCACACAACTTGCCAACTACACAACTTGACCCTTTCAGCACTAACAAGAGAATAAAATAACAAAACATAATATCAACATACAGGATCTACGTTATGTACCTGTATGTTTATGTATTTGTTTCTGTGTGTGGAATACAGACATTTTATAAAAGGAAAAACAACGCGGGCATTAAAGATATCATTTAGTGTTATCTCCCCTCTACACATATACATATACTTTTGATCAATGTACTTTTTGTACTTAACAGGACTTCAACACCATATGTGTTGTTCCTCTTGTACAAAACAAATTCTTGTACACTCAACATGAAAAACCTGTTTGTTGTTGGTATTGCTTTATTGCAAATCAAACTCCTGTGCATTCAACATTATTATTTCCACCTACAAGTGCATTTGAACTTTAGAATTATATAGAGGTCGATTTTAGGTAGATTTGTTTTATATACGAGTTCTGTACGATTAGGGTATTCTGTGATCGGCTTCAACCTGCCGAGTGCCCAGTATTGTAACGACATACGACTCCAGTAAATTGTGCTTATTTTAACTTTCGCCGGTAACCACAGGGTATTGGTCATATTAGCCTTAAATAAGGGCAAGGGTTGAACAAGAAGAAAATGGTGCACACGCCAAACGGACAAAGCAAAATACCCTATCAAAAAGGAGTAATACGACCTTCTGGACGGGGCTAACGGAACATGTTTGGAGTATGATGTCAAGATCGATCGAACAGATGGTCAAACCGCAAGCCAAATCGGCCCGCCCTAATCGACGCGAGGCGGGCAATTGTGACCCCTCATCCTCGTACTGAAATCGTCATTGCGGGTGATTTCAATATACACTATTCATATTGGCTTCAACATTCTGGACAGACAACACCCGAAGGAAGGTATGTTGAGATTTTTGCCGAGGTTAACAATCTCACTCAGCTTGTAAATGAGCCTACACGAATATCGGACATAAGCAGTCAAACAGCCAACATACTGGACTTGTTTCTCACCTCTCACCCTGAAAAATATGATATAAACGTATTACCGCCTCTAGGTTCGTCAGACCATTGTGTCATATCAGCGAATTTCTCGTACTCCGACCACATAGTTAAAGACCAAACTCCTAAAAGAAACGTATGGCAATAGGAGAAAGTCAATTGCGAAAAACTAAACGGTTTCTTTAAGAGTTCTAACTGGTCGCTGTGCTTCCTCGACGGCGACGTGGATAATGCTGCTGATATGATAACAAACATGATTTTATTGGGTATGATTATGAAATGCTTTACCGGATAAAAAGTATTAAACCCATGGTAAATGCGTGGTGTGACTCGAGCTGCAAGGAGGCTATAAGGTTAAAAGAGGTAAGCTTTCGTTCTTATATATCTGAGGAAAAGTGGAAAAAATTCAAACGAGCCAGAAATGACTGCAATGCCCTTATTAATCGTATAAAATTCTCCCACGACCAAAAGCTGAAGCAAAAAATACTACAAAGTCACACGGGTAGTAAGAACTTTTGGTCGGTTGTCAAAAACATCAAGAATTCGTCCTCATCATCTATCCCGACACTCATTTACAACGACATTCCAGTCGTCAGCCTTTGGATAAAGCCAATCTGGCTGCTCACTTTGCAGCTAGCTTTATCTCCCCCAGTACTCGAGCGCGTAGAATACTCCATGGGACCAATCCACTTTCGCACTCGTACAGTGGCTAGAGTACTTCAGATCTTGACATACACAAATCGCTGGTAAGCTTATCTATCTGTCCTATTCTTCAGGGCTCTTTCCGGGAAGATGAAAAACAGCATTTGTCCAGCCTGTACAAAAAAAAAGTGAGTCTTCTTCTCCCTCCTCCTACCGACCAATTGCATTTACGTCCCTTCTTTCTAAGGTCATGGAAACGCTGATCAACCGTCAGCTAATGAAATATCTTGAATCTCGAAAGCTTCTCAATGACCGGCAGTACGATTTTCGGAGCAACAGGTCCCCCGGTGATTTGATGACATATTTAACCGAAAAGTGTAACCAATCTCTTCACTAAGGTGGTTAAAGTAAGATCGTTGCACTTGATATTTTAAAGGCATTTAACAGAATTTGGCATCAAGCTCTTTTGTCGAAAATGTGGGCATTTGGAATCGATGATAATCTTCTTCAATGTATTGGAAATTACCTTTCGGACCGTTCAATTCAAGTTGTCTTGGACGGTTTCAAGTCTGCAACTCACCAAATAAATGCTGCTGTTCCCCAAGGCTCCGTTCTGTCTCGACTCTCTTTCTCATTTTTATAAATGATCTCCTGTCTGTTACTTCTAATCCAATCCATTCCTTTGCTGATGACAGTACCATCACATCAGCTTTTCATACTCGTTTGTTGGGTCACGCCCCTCTTCTTCGGGTGTGGAACTGGAACGGCAACGTATGTTAAGCTCATTAAATTCCGATCTTAACAGCATAACTCAGTGGGGTACAACCAATAGAGTGGAATTTAATGCTTACAAAACACAATGCTTTCTCCTGTCATTAAAGCAAAACCCACACACACTGCCATTATCTATGAATAGAATGCATTGCTGAAACCGAAAGACTTTCCATTCTGGGTATGTATGTCGATTGCAACCTTCGTTGGAATGACCACATATTCGATATCGCCAAGAACGCTGCGAAATGTATAGGCTTCCTTAAGCGATGTAAGAAATATTTCACCCCTTCTGATCTGGCTACAATTTATAAGGCGTTTATTCGCCCGAAACTCGAGTACAACGCTCATATCTGGTCCGGTGCACCAATAACTTATTTGGAGCTACTTGACAGGATCCAAAAACGCGCGATAAAACTCATTGGCGACCGAGACATCGCGAGATCGATTGACTTTCTTAGTCATCGTCGTAATGTCTCCTGTCATTCGGTATTTTATGGGTATTTACACCATAAGTGCTCTAACGAAATAGCCAGTTGCATTCCATACCCGCCATGCAAGGAATGCCCATCAGTTCACCCTCAAGCCTGTATTCGGACGTACAGTGAAGTACAAAGAATCTTTCCTCTACCGTACAACACGAATGTGGAATACTCCTCCATATTTTTTCTTTACATTATAACCTATAAACATTTAAAACCAACGTGCATCGGCAACTCTCCTTTTTTTCTCATCCTAATTTCCCTAACGCCCGCGCCAATACATGATAAGGGTACTAACAAAAAATTCAATATCCTGCGTGCAAAAACATTCAGAGAGGCAAGCGCAGACTCTGATCAGAGGCTGCGAAGCGCATAGAGAAATAAATTCAACTTTGGGCGACGAAGAGTGACTGGAGTAGCCGCATTGGGTAAACTTGTTGTGGAGCTTCAAATTTTAAAATATGTTGACTATCACGATTTCATTTTCGGATCAATTACAATAACTCATCCAGTTCTGGAAAGTTAAAAATGCACAGGTGCATTGTGGGTCCATACCTCTTTGCAGAAAACTTTGCAAAAGGTAATGGAATTTCTTATTGTAACACAATTGGTGCGCCACCCTGTATAATTCGATTTAGAGCAGTAGGAACAATAATCTAGTATAAGTATCCTGTTAATTTTAATTTATATTTACTCATTTTGTCTAGTATGTTAGTTGATATTTAATAATCAATAAAAAATTAAAAAATGGGAATAATTTCCCAACCGTGGAATTTGAAAATGGTTAAAATATGCTTCTATATATGCCATATGCCAAAATTGGCAATATTTCTGTTTTCATGTTTTCATGTACAACTTTAAATGCGTGTACATGAGTACATATGTTGTGACCCGCACAACATACCATTCCACCCACCGCATCTAAGCGCCATATCCCTTCCTACCCTAAAGCAATTAAATCCACCTTGTCAATTTCCCATTCATCGTCACTAATCAATCGTACAGCGCACCCATGCACTGCCCATGTTCAGTGCATTTTGCACAAACACCATAAAGTGTCCACCTAGCATAGATAGGTCGTCATGCCCAACAAGTGCCTCGTAATTTTACCGCTGTTGTTCGGTGTCGTAATCAAACACACGTCGACCGTACTTATGCGGAAATATTATGAGTTGTTTTGGCAAACAATTAAAGCATTTATGAATATGTGACACCCGATCGCCGACTAAGGGAAAATATCACCCAAGAAGCAGGAAAGGCATTTTTTGTAGAACATGTGGCGGAAGCACTTAAGTGGGCCATTTCGTAATTGTTTAATGATTGGGAGTGACTCACAGTTTGCAACAAACCTTAATATGCCCGGAGACCCCTAAAAGTTACTATATTTATGATCAGCATCGATAGTAATGTCGATCTAGCCATGTCCGTCCGTCCGTCCGTCTGTCGGCAAAAATTAGGCCTTTAAACTGGACCTAAAGAGCGGAAATATATACTCTCTAGGGGCCCGAAATAATCAAGTTAAAGAATTTTTAAAATCCGCCCACAGACACGCCCATGAACTCAAAAAACAAATTTATCGAAAAAATTGAATTTTCAGCTAGAAAGCGGCAGTTTTTTATATATGATCTTTGACTCCCAAAACTGCTCGGGAGATAAAATTTCTAAAATCCGCCTACTGATACGCCCACAATTAAATAAAACAATTTTATTGAAAAGTCAAAGTTTGAGCTAGGAAACTGAAATTTATAATACAGTAGACTCTCGATAACGTGAACAATTAAAAACCAAGGGAGTTCACGTTTGCGGGAGAGTTCACGTTTGTGAAATTTTAATAAAAGAATATTTCAATCCCACTGTAGATTTTCATTTTAAAATGTCTTATGTTTAACAAATTAAAAATAATGCGCTTTTAATATTACATTCCGTTCATTTATTTAATTTTTAACAAAAAGTTGAACATATAAAATAAAAGGTTATGGCATAAAAAGTAACATTAAATATTGACTGAGCACGAGTCACCGATACCGATACGAAAAATGGAAAAAAAACCGTCATTTATTTTCGCATCTTCTTCTTCTCCAAAAGCATTCACTGCTTTTTCCCTAAGGCGCCTTAAGACACTAATGTCATTTTGGCTAATCAGCTCACCTTCAGCTCCTGGCCCCGAAAATGTGTGGTTTACACACTTTAAAATATGTTCACTCTTTTTGTTACCGGCACAAATAGTAGACTTTGCAACGTCGTATTTTATTCCAAACTTGCTACATTGGAGCCACTACGGAATTGCTCAATTATCGCGCATTTTTCATTAAGTGACAAAAACTTTGGTTTCTTTGAGGACATGTTTAAGCCAAGAACTATAAAACCAAAACTGTAATGCGTATAAAACTTATGATGACAAAAAACAAAGAAAATCGCGAAAATAGAGCAGATCAATCAAAAACAATTATTGCAAGGAACAACGAGAAACAAATTGACACGAACTAACGTGCAAAAATCCGGAAACTGTACAAGACAAAGTATTGTAGGTACTAAGAATAAGGAATTTCAATCTTAAATACACTTGCTCAAACAGTTTACTGTTAACCTGAAGCAAAAATTGTTGTTCACGTTTTAGAGTGTTCATGATTTGTTCACGTTTTAGAGATGTTAAGCAAAAGAAAAATCTGTTCACGTTATCCGGTGTTCACACTAACCGGTGTTCACGCTAACGGGAGTCTACTGTATAGACTTTCTACGTGCCCTTTATACTTATATTTAAAAAAAATTTAACAAAAGTTTCGTTTTTTCGATTACATCCTTTAAATAATATATTTAACAAAATACGAGTATGTAGAGAGTTCTTAAGAATTCAACCACAATTAGACTTTTGTCTATTGAGGGATAGCAATAAGAATAGGGTATCCAATAGTTTTTTATTTTTATTTTTAATAATATACATACTAAAAAATATTGTTCTTTATTTTGCTTTGACAAATTTGCTGTCCCTAGCCCAAAACCCGTCCTTTAATTGACACTTAACCTGACTCTTTAGCCGTAAATCAGTTATACTGCTTATCCAATTAACCATTCAATGAGACATCAGTGCAGCAGTAGACTGCTACATTATCTATGCTCTAAGGTTGATACGTGTTATATGTTAAACATATGGACGGGCTACAGTCCGCTTGGGCGAACTGTTGGATACCCTAATCTAATTCCTATCCCTAATAAGTGGGCGTGACAAAAGTCTAAGTATGGTTATGGTTAACATTTAAAGGATTTTATCAAAAAAAAAAAACGAAGCTTTTGTAAAAAAAACGCTACCTAGCTCCAACTTTGGTTTTTCAATAAAATTATTTTATTTAATTGTGGGCGTGTCAGTAAGCGGATTTGAAAAAAATTAACACATGAGCATAAAGGGCCCCTAGAGAGTATATATTATAAATTTCAGCTCCCTAGCTCAAACTTTGGATTTTCAAAAAAAGTTTTTTTTTAAATTGTGGGCGTGTCAGTAGGCGCATTTTGAAAATATTTACACATGAGCTTAAAGGGTCCATAGAGAGTATATATTATAAATTTCAGCTCCCTAGCTCAAATTTTGGTTTTTCAATAAAATTGTTTTATTTAATTGTGGGTCAGTGGGCGGATTTTGCAAATTTTATCTCCCGAGTAGTTTTAGGATTCATAGATCATATATAAAAAATTTCAGCTTTCTGGCTCAAAATTCGATTTTTTCGAAAAATTAGTTTTTTTTTTAGTTTGGGGCGTGTCTGTGCGCGGATTTCAAAAAGTCGTATATGGTTAAAATTTCAGCTCTCTAGGTCCAGTTTAAAGGCCTAATTTATGCTGATAGACGGACGGACGGACGGACGGGCGGACATGGCTAGATCGACATTACTATCGATGCTGATCATAAATATAGTAACTTTTAGGGGTCTACGGGCAATATTAAGGTATGTTACAAACTAAGCGTCAAAATTAATATACCCTTAGAATAGGGTATAAAAAGTATTAACAATCAAATAATAAGTTAGAGTCATGCTGCTAAGTGTGTAATAGAGCCCAGCCGAACAATTTAAATCCTCTAATATAAGTACTTGAAAATTTGCCAATTCGTGTAACTTCGCATCTACTCCGAATTCGCATACATAAGAACATGAACCTTAATTTACAACTTATTTCCTTAAAGGAGTTTTCTTTGCGTTTATCAGCTCCCTTAATTTACTTAAAAAAAGATAAATAAACATACATGATTTATATAACTTTATTTCATTTCATCTATACCTATTCTATTTTGTTGTCACCAGTTAATATGTAATATAAAGAACACCATCATAAATTTAATTTCTTTGCATTAAAATTCATCTTTCATCGTTAGAAATATTATGATAATAAAATTCAGAAGGAAAAGGACGTGACAAAGAAGGATATAAAATGCTTTAAAAAGTCCACGCTTCAGTCTCGTATTTCTATATCCCACAAAAAAGTAAATAAATAAATTGAAAAGATATGACACGTGTATTTTTCTCTTGGCGCGCACCATCATCAAAAACAGAATATTTATTTTCTACTGCAAGCGATGTCCTGCATTCATTTTATAGGATAATCCAACAAGAGGTGTCATTAAAAATTTCGCGCCATTCTTGAACTATAAACCCTGAATTATCATTCCGATGGTTTTTGATATTAAAAAAAACTAGTAGGATATTAAAAACAGTGAAAATATCGGTCAAGTTTTTTTTATTTTTCTACACAAAATTGTTCCGAGTAATGAGTGTCATTTCCATTTGCCATGGTACATAAAATAACAAATCTGTCGCATGCGGGACTTTGAAAAACCAAAAGAAAAAGTAAAAAGTGGTATGACACCTCTAGCCATTGGGATATGTTTTCTCGAAAATAATACTAGTGCTGTCGTTTCAGTGAATGGATTGCCTTACCGCACGATGTCAACTGGCTTTTTATTGCCTTAAATTGATGTTATTTAAGTGGATGACGTTTATATTTGGCAGAACGGTGTCACATGACAAATTGCTAGTAAAACAATGGCTTTATGACAAATTACCTGGACGTGTGATTTCTCGAAATAGAGACTTCAATTGCCCGTCGAGATCATGCGATCTAGCACCACTAGACAATTCCTATGGAGCTTTGTTAAATTCTACGCCAATAGTATTCGCGAAATACAGCCGCAATTATGCGAAAACGTGATGAAAAATCTCTTCATGAGAATGACGTACGTACTTTTCATCTCCGCAATCGCTGCTCACATAATATGCTAAGACAATGCTATTTCGGATTGTTGGCATCATATCAAAGCTATGGCATAATTGCCCGGGGTAAATCGTTACAACTACAACCATTGCACAATATACAAAAACGTCTGCAAAAAATTGTCCATAGAGCAAATATAAGACAACCCAATGATGCGCAATGTAGCAGCATTGAAATCAATATGCTTAAAATTTCCCAACTCTGCGATCTGCAAATCTTACAAATCTGCAAATTAACACTAGAAGTAGACAACAACAGTTCTACGAAATACCGAGGTTCCGAAACGAACATGGCCGCAGGAAGTTCGATCTCGCATTTCCCATGGTCCTAAATGAGCTCCCAAGAGAGTTTCGAAAACTGAATTGTTGAAAGAAGTTAAAAAATTGTATATTGCTTTATACCTATAAAAAGCGAATGTTTAATTATTCTAATTGCTTTTATTTGTTATCTTATCCATAAACTAAAAGGATTATCAATACTAATTATATAAAATATTTTTAAACGGTCTTTTGCAGAAATTTATATAATAAAAATCAATCAATCAAGCCCCTTCCACTACTTGTTTTCAGAGACGAGGCAACATTTTTAAAATCCATCACTCAATTATATTTCGCTACTAACATTAGAGTTTGAACTTTAGATTAAAAAAAAATATCACCACTTTTCATAAAACAATGTTGTGTTTTCCAAAATGGCACCTCTAGTTGGATGACCCTGTAATATTTGCACCAGTTATACAGGCTGATGCAAATAAATAAAGACACCATTTCAATATCAAACATTCGTTAGGTTAGGTTAAGCAGGGTTATGACACTGCTGTCATAAAAATACTAGGCATCAAAATGGGCATTCGCGATTCCTGTGGGGATCCTAAACCTCTTCCTCGAAGCATTTTATTTCACTACGAAAACCCGATTATTTGTTGAAGTCAATCGACCCTACCTCTTCTAGATTAGCGATGAAGTTATGGCCGAAGGATCCTTCTATACTCCGAAACGAGACGTATGGGTCTGAAGCTCTTCGCTGGCGCGTATCCCTACTATCCTTCTTAAGCAATGAAAACGGCCTTCAAAGACCTCCACGCCCGTGGTTTATGCCTTAGCTTAAGGCAGGGCCTGCAGGTCTTCATAAGACTAGATACCATTTCTAGTGCTTTCTGCAGCATAGTGCGCCTGACATTGACATGCCATTTAGGACAGGGAATTTATGGCTGCAGGAAATAACCCCCCAATGAAATAACCCCACAAATGTAAGATGAAATAACTCCCCAAAATTTGTATGGAGGTGGGGATTTATTTCATATGAAATAAGCCCCCAAAATTGGGGACTTATTTCATACCTCAAATTGGGGGGTTATTTCATAGTGAAATAAGTCCCCAAATTCAACTATGAAATAAGTCCCAAAATTTATAAAATAAAACCTCGCACCTACTCCAAATCAAACAGTGACCCCAAGCAGGGGGGTTGCAGGGGGGCAGCATGCCCCCCATATGCATTGCACTGTTTTGTGGGATTTTCATATGGGATTTCCATAATCATTTTGGGGAATTATTTCATACTTATTTGGGGACTTATTCCATACCATTTTGGGGACTTATTTCATCTTTGATTTGGGGAATAATTACACAGTGAAATTATTCCCCAATTTTGGGTAGTTATTTCATTTTCCATTTGGGGGGTTATTTCATTGGGGGGTTATTTCCCGGAGTCGGAATTTATAAGGTGCAAATTACCGAATTAGCCATTGAAACTTTTTCATGCTGGCAACCTCTTGACTGTTCATCAGTAAGCGAAGCGCTTTTCCTATTGGAAATATAAATCCTCTGCCCCTACTCGGCGTGTAGCATCCCGGAAAATATGTTTCCATAAGGATTTTTAACAATTCCAGACTGCGTTCCTCCTATGTACCGGCGTTGTTCCTAATTTAACTTGGTTCATTCGCCTAATTTGAAAGCAATTCATGTAATATCGAGGCCTCATTGGTTTCTAAAATAGATATAAAAACTACTTCCAGGTTTTTTTTGACTGATGGATAAAGTACTTCCATTGTTTCCTGGCATCATAGTACTTAGGTCAGTCCCTCTCATTTTCTTAATATCTTACTGATTGATACCCTTTCACACTATTCAACCACTATTCAAAAGGGTGCAACCTAACCCCTTTTGGGAACTGTTCTGATGGGGCAATCATTTTTAAGTGTTTTATTTAGCGCGTTAAAGAGGAGCTCTGTATCGTCAACCTGATTAACATCACAGACAAGGTCGGGTTAATTACACAGACTTTGCTTAACGACATGCGTGTATTTAAATCAACCGGCCCTCTTTGGATCCCTAAAGGCATTTTTAGCGTTACATTGCTAATTTACTTGAAAGAGATACTGCCGGTTTGATAGTAGCCATCTGCGCCTTGCCTATAGAGATACTATCCGAGTTAGAGGCTTGATTCACATGTAATACCGCCTGCTTATTTCTCACCTCAAATGTTGGGGAGCTGACCTTGTTACAGATGGTAGGGTTTGTTAATAAAATAAAATCGAAAAGACGATCACCTCTTGTGTTGGTATTGTTGCTGCCCCATTGTGAGTGATGGGCGTTCGCATCACAACCCAGAATGTGGTGATTAGAACTCTCGACTTCGACCTTGATAAGGTAACGTTTTTCCCCGCTTAACGATACAAAGTCAGATGGTCGACAATATATTTTTCTTAACAGCTTTGGTCATAATAAAAATAAAATATATCTATGCGGTGCAAATGCATTATCATATCGCCTCTCTTGTGGGATCAGGTCCTTGATTCATTGGGAAATTATCGTTTAGATTGAAACATGTATGAACGACACAAAGGCACTCATATTGGTTTAGGTTTGTTGGCCTTTATTGTCCGTGACTCTGGCCTACGCCACTCAAGTTCATGAAATCGAAACTGAGAAGGTTCCAAGCTTCTTAATTCTAATAATGTAAGATATTCCAATACAGCTAAGAGAAATATCTCCGAAACATTAACCTAAGTTATTATAAAAGCTAAATTCAAGCCGTAAACTGGAATCTAATAATTCTTAGATTCATAAAATGAACATTGAATATACATAAATATAGTTACGGTAGGTCAAGAAGAAGGTAGTGTTTGGAGGGCATGTCTGAATGAGTGTTTTAGATAAAATTGTAGGTCCATTCCACTTCGCACAAGCAAATGGTTGGTTAGGATCGTGTTGGCCGTATTCGGTACCATGCATGGTAGGGAAGGCAGAATAATGGTATAGATCTTAGACGACATGAGGTTTGTGCTTAGGAAAGCATTTTTGAGGAGATCTGGAGTGTAGATACATCCAGTTAATAGCTGATTTACAAATAGTATGTCTGTCACGTCTGTAGGTCTTAGAATATCAGACGGTCTACATAGGGAAGTAAGTTGTATTGGTCATTCCAACGCAAGCTTTATAAGGCAAATCGAATAAATCAACGCTGAATGGCTTCAATGCGGTTGACATGGACATTATAGTAAGAACTTCTGAAGGTTTGTGAGGCCTATTGAAGAAAAGGTTTACCAAAGGATAAATAAACCTACTTTGTGAAATAGTGGTTACAGAATTCCTTGGACCATTGTTTAACAAATCCAAGCACAGATCAAGTTTAAATGTGATATTGTCAATGTGAGTATGGACACCAAGCTGATAGACGCAAATTACACACAAATCTCTCATGGAGGTATCATATAAAACAGGCTAAATAGTTAACGAAGGTACAAAGAATGAATTCTTGAATAACTTTTTTTAAGGGGATATATTTCGTTTTTCACATTTATTTTTAATGATCTGAGGTGGAACCAATATATTGTGTTTCTGATATTAACCTCTGGTAAATCGATTCGTTTCTCTAGTAGGAAACTTTTTCCAATTGGTCGCAAACTGCATGACCTACTAAATAAATTGATATACTACTAATAAACCCTTATACAAATTTCGCTTGAGCTATGTTCACTAAACTCTCAAAAACCCAAAAGAGGAGGCAAAGGAAAATGAAAAAAAAATCAACACTAGTGGATCAGGGCTTACCAGCTATTCGCTGTAACTTTCCTTTTCATTTTTGCTGTGGAACACGAGTGATCGTGCCAACAGAAAATTCGAATGCAAAATCAATTCTTTGAAAAAAGTAGTTTGAAGATATTTAAATTTTCCTAAAATGACAATCAATAAAAAAATACTGAGAATTGAATTGCAAGCATTAGAAAGCAAATTAAATAGTCATAGGGGAATTAGAAATTAATTATATTTATTTCCCCAATCTGGCGATAAAATATTTAATGTTTTAGTTCTTCATTAAAAATAATGCATTTACCCATCCACGGAAATCAACCAGAAATTAAGGTACTTTGCAGATTTTATATTCAAAAAGTCCCTAGGTATGTTTTATTTCAGTAAAACTTTTATCAGTACCTACTGGTTTGATAACATAATAAATTCCTGCATTGATTGCAATATATTATTTCCTTGTATATCCTCCTCCTTATATATTTTCCTTGGTTTCGTTTTGTACACCTATTGCTTGACATAACCCCATAAAAAAGGTCTGGTGCAGTCAGGTCAGGTGACCTTGGATTCCAGCAGAAGGAGTTCCTGGGTATTTATTTGATTAGGAATTTCCGTTGTAGCTCTGCCGAAAAGGCCTGGCTATGTGTGCAGTTGCTCCATCTTGCTGGAACCAAATGCTGTTGAAACAGATTCTGGGTGAAAAAACCCCTTCAACCTCTTTAAATAATGGTCCCCATTGACAGTTACTGTCCGTTTTCTTCAAAGAGGTATGGTCCCACAATACAAGTTGATAAAACGGCACACCACACAGTGACTCGTTCTGGGTGCAGTACCGTCTCATGGAGTATTTCGGGATTAGATTCACTCCATATATGGCAATTTTGCTTATGTGCATTGCCGTTTAGATCAAAATTCGCCCCATCAGATATAAACAAGCAATTTATCAAGCTATTGTCTTCTTCGGTCATTTCAATTATTTTTGGCAAAATTCCAGGCGAATAGGCAATTCCAGAGGGTTTAACTTGCTTGCAATTGGGACTTTGTACGGAAACAAGTTTTAGTCATCATGTAATGACCGTCTGCTAACTCCAATTTGCGCCGATAAGTTGTGAGTCGAAACGCTTGGATTTGCCTGAATTGACGATGCTACAGCCTTGATTGTTTCTTGAACCCGAACATAGGGATCTCGATGGTACGGTCTTCGTGCGATGTTTCCAGATTCGGCAAACATGTTTACCAGCCTCATATTGGTCATCTACTCGGGGAGTGCCACCAAACTCCCGCATTATCAAGTGAAATTTAGAGGATCCCTATCCGTATCTTTTACAGCGCAGTCTGGAGTTCCCCAAGGAAGTCACCTCGGACCAATATTATTTATACTTGCCATTAATGATGTTAAGGCATGTATAAATCACAGTAATATCGTGATCTACGCTGATGATATGAAAATATATAAATCTATCACTAGTCAGCAAGACAGAATGTTTCTTCAATCTGACATTAATAGCTTCGCCAATTGGTGTGATAAAAACGGTTTATCCCTGAACCCAACTAAATGTCAACATATGACATTCTCTAGAAAGAATATCCCTTCCACCTTTCAATACTCTCTGTCTCAACATATTCTTTGTAGTGTTGATAATTTTAAGGATCTTGGGGTTTATTTCGACCCCAAACTGGATTTTGCTAAGCATATTAATTCTATTATTAATAAATCTAATTCTATGTTGGGCTTCGTAAAACGTTGGGCCAAAGAATTTAATGACCCTTACGTTTCTATGTCATTGTACAATTGTTTTGTCCGTCCGATTCTAAAGTATGCCTCTCAAGTTTGGACACCGTTCTACAACATTCATTCAAATCGAATAGAGGCCATTCAACGTAAATTTATTCGATTTGCACTTAGAGGACTTCCATGGGTTGATCCATTCAACCTTCCTCCCTACACTCAACGTATCAAGCTTCTTCAAATGTTACCCCTTTCTCAACGAAGGCTTAATAGCGATATCATTTTTTTACAGCAGCTTATATCCGGTCAAATAGATGCACCTGACTTGCTGTCGTCTATTGGCTTTAATTTTTGTGGTGGTGCCCATAATTTGCGCAGTGCTGAATTATTGTTTAGCCCCCATCATAGAACGAATTATGGGAAGCATGAGCCTATTAGTCGCATGAGTAGAATCTATAATCTAAATGATCATGTGATTGACTTGCATGTTAGTAAAATTAAGCTAAAAAATATTTTGCGTAATAATGCTTTAATGTCTTAAATTGTTTGCATTATTTTGTGTCTGTGTTAGTACTCGTATTGTATAGGTACATAATTATTGTATTTTTAATTGTTTTGTCCTTACTAACACCTGCACTAAATGATGAGCCTGTGAGAGCACTTTTAGTGCCGGCAATTTCTGCTCGTGATAGTTGCTTGCTTTAAGCACTCCACGACACAGAGCTGATAGTGTTGTTAAAAAAAAAAAAAAAAAAAAAAAAAAAAAAAAAAAAAAAAAAAAAAAATTCCCTTTGGACGGAAATGAGAACTACAAAGCATGATACCGCTGGATTATCCAAATCCTCTTTTTGGTATCCTAAGCAGTCATTTTAATAAATATACATAGTAGCCTACCAAATAAAGAAAAATAAGGCGATTACTCACACAGAAAAAAAGTTATTACGTTTTGGTTTTGTAACACGATTCGTGCGCCACCCTGTATAATAATATTTTTTTAGTTTTATCACTGGACGAGAGAGTTAGGTGCGAAATAAACAATTGTACTGTACTGGCATAGTTGGATCATTCAGTGGTTTAATGTAACACAAAAGGCCTTAAATGCAACTAATATTTTCGGCTGACAAATTTGGCGAGGGATTCTATGAGACGGTTAATCCGTCGAAACAAGGAATACAGCGGATTTTATGGGTTGGACCCTTAACGTCGTAGTTTTAATTTGTTTTTAATAAAAGTATTTATATTGCATTTGCGGATGTGTTTTAATTTTTTTGGAAGGTATGAAGTTGGTATCCAAAAAAAAAATAAAGTCGATTGTATGTACTTATAGTGATTAAATCTAAAGCTATACATATGTACAAGTACATATTCAAAATGTAAAGTGATCTATATAGATATATATATATCTTATATAAATTTATATATATTATGCATAACGAAATAAAGTTAGAAACCACCTCGTAACAAAACCGTAATGTATTCACCTGCAAAATATTTTTTTATATTTCGTTATTGTTGCACTCACCCAACTTAATACAATATGTTAAGCTGTAGAATACAGAAGGCGGAGCATAATCAAATCAAATTGCATTCATATTTCGCAGAACATTATTATACATAAATAAAATATAATACATAATGTAGGAAATCCCAGATTTGGCTTAGCGCCGACCACGCATGTATTTCGACTGGCTCCTATAATTGGTGGTCGAAGGATATTACTGCGAGTTGTATACTTCAATAGTGTGGTGAGTATATCAATTAAAGTTAATGAATGAGGAGGTATTCTTGGATACAATGCATTTAGTTTTCGCACTTCCCTTGTATTTAGGAGCAAATTGGAATGACGTTAACCAGAAAGGATTTTGTTAAGCAGGATATTCACAAGCATGAATGGTTGCTTATTATGTATGAGCATCCGTTTATATTCGCTCCCATCGGGAAATTTGCGAAGCGCTACTCACTCGAGTTATTTGGAAGCAATAGTTTTTGGGCAAACATTTTTTGTGATGCATACGCATATCTGATGAATTCAGAAGGAATAGCTGAGATGTCCTTTCGAACAAAAGGAAAGAAAACGTGTGTTGATTGCTTCCCTCGGCGGATATGCTCATGTACAAAGTATGTGATAGGGGACATGCCTTCTAAGCTTCCAAAAGATTGCTTCAGCATGTATAGTGGTATGCATTCATTTCTCGCTGGGTTACTTTAGGATAATATTACTTAATTTTGGTTAGAGGGATATTCCCAAGCAATTGTCGGTAATTAAATCATGTATTATATTCGCAACTTTGGGATAATATTACTTTAGAACAGATTTGTGAGTCATGAGGCACGAACTTCCAAAAGTTTTCCTATGCCAACAAAAAAAAAAATCAGCACAAAAACATATAGAAAGATCGCAGTACCGATACTTTTTCAGACCACGTATATTATCTTACGTATATTATGTTACGATTCAACAGAGAAAGATATTGCAATCGTGTTGAAATTGCGAACTCAAACTGAGTATGAGCTATGATTAAGGTGACCAATTATACAATGGACCGTACAATGTACAATGGACCGTTACCGAGTCTGAGTGCTCTGGGATTTGGATTTCCTTTTATAAAAAAATAAAAAAAAAGGTGACCAATTATAGCGGAGCAAATTTCGGTACACAAAAATAAAATTTCACAAATCATAGTTGTATTTATTTTATACGTTATTTCAATATCAGGCGGTATTTTAAAAAGTTTATCGCAAATCTTAATTGTTTAAGTTGTTACTGTCGTATTTTCTTTGAGCATTTTCGGTTGGCCTTTTAAGAATTCGAAGAACTCAAGGCATTACATTTTTAAGTTGTATCTCACGCAAAGAAGCAATTCTTAACGTTTTAATGCTCAACCGGGTTTTATCGGTGGAACATATTTCGTTGAATTAAGTGAACACTATCTAACGGTAGCCGAAGTATCTACCAAACACAGAATGTATTTTCAGTAAAAGATTGTAAGGAATGTTCTTTTAGGCGAAGTGCTGAAGCATTCCAAGTATCGTTGGTCAATAGCAACGCTGTTTTGTTCCCATAATTGAATCTTTTCGCCGGTAACTTATTTAGTCAAAAAGGTAAATTGGTCGAACAATATCAATATCTATCGATGTCAAAACGATTCTTCGATGTAATGAACATCTCGGAATCTTCAGAATATTGCCGTTTTGAAGCTTGGCCGAGTGCGTACCAAGATCAAAAAGGGATCAGATGGAAAAAATCTGCTTTACTTTAAAATTATGAACAGCTTACCATTTACTCGTTATATTAAATATATAAATAGTAACGTAAAATGGTCGAGCTATTTGGAGTACTCGTGCTTTCGTCGCAGTGTCGTCATCAGTTGCCTTTTGCACGGCTGTGAACAAATAAATATTTTTCTGTCGCGATTAAAACGATTTCACGCAAACATTGAGTGCATCTTCATCCAACTTCCATCACCGAGACAGACTTTAAGACAGCTGCCTACACAAATAAATTCAATGAATAAAGGAGTCGATGGAGATGTAGACATATTTTTTTTGTCGCGAAGAAAACGAAGCCCAATTTTCGCCAATGGTTCAATAAAAACATTTTAGATAAGCGGGCTTTCCCACTAAGTTGCACTGCAGAATTACTTTTTCCCTTTTTCCTACGAGACGGTTTTTACCGTCTGATAAACAGTCAACTTTAAGTAGATACTGCTTCATTATACCCTATTCTAAGGGTATATTAATTTTGATGCATAGTTTGTAACATACCTTAATATTGCCCGTAGACCCCTAAAATGTACTATATTTATGATCAGCATCGATAGTAATGTCGATATAGCCATGTCCGTCCGTCCGTCGGCAAAAACTAGGCCTTTAAACTGGGCCTAGAGAGCTGAAATTATAACCATATACTCTCTAGGGTCCCGAAATAATCAAGTTAACGAATTTTTGAAATCCGCCCACAGACATGCCCACAATCTAAAAAAAAACAAAATTTTGGAAAAGCTAGATTTTGACTAGAAAGCTGAAATATTTTATATATGATCTATGACTCCTAAAACTGCTCGGGAGATAACATTTTCAAAATACGCCTACTGACACGCCCACAATTAAATAAAGCAATTTTATTGAAAAACCAAAATATGAGCTAGGGAGCTGAAATTTATAATATATACTCTCAAGGGCCCCTTTAAGCTCATGTGTAAATATTTTCAAAATCCGCCTACTGACACGCCCACAATTTAAAAAAAACTTTTTTTTTTTAAATCCAAAGTTTGAGCTAGGGAGCTGCAATTTATAATATATACTCTCTAGGGGTCCTCTATGCTCATGTGTTAATTTTTTTTAAATCCGCCTACTGACACGCCCACAATTAAATAAAACATTTTATTGAAAAACCAAAGTTTGAGCTAGGGAGCGTTTTTTTACACAAGCTTCGTTTTTAGGGTTCCGTAGCCAAATGGCGAAAAACGGAACCCTTATAGATTCGTCATGTCTGCCTGTCTGTCTGTCCGGGAATGTCACAGCCACTTTTCTCCGAAACTATAAGAGCTATACTTTTGAAACTTGGTAAGTAGATGTATTCTGTGAACCGCATTAAGATGTTCACATAAAAATAGAAAATAGGTTTCTAATATCATTTTTTTCTAAGCTGAATAGTAGGCGCGAGAGACACTTCCAAAGTGGTAAAATGTGCCACCCCCCCCCCCCCCCCTCTAACTTCTAAAATATGGGAATGATAAAACTAAAAAAAATATATGATGTACATTACCATGCAAACTTCCAACGAAAATTGGTTTGAACGAGATCTAGCAAGTAGTTTTTTTTTAATACGTCATAAATCGTAAACCGCAATTTACTCGTACATTTCATTAAATCAACTCAAATATATATATATAAAAAAAAAACATTTAATTTCATAAACATAAACCTTATGCGTAAACCGTGAACCATTATTTTCTAATAATAAATCTGTAATAGGTGCCTAAGTAAATAATAATTATAATTCGAGCGGAACCCTTCATGAGCGAGTCCGACTCGCACTTGGCGGTTTTTTTTTTTTGATAAAATCCTTTAAATGTTATATAACAAAATATGTAGAGCGTTCTTAGCAATTCAACCATACTAAGACTTTTGTCACACCCACTTATGAGGGATAGGAATAAGAATAGGGTATCCAACAGTTCGCCCAAGCGGACTGTAGCCCGTCCCTATGTTTTTGATTGAGTTGGAAACTACAAATGCGCTTTCAGAAAAAAAATTGACTTTGATCAAAGCATGTGTGCAAACGATTGCTAATTAAGGGTTGCAAATTTTGCGTCATAAAATCAAATCAAAAGACCATTAAATCAACGTTTTTGAAAACGGAATGTGCCTTCTCTTGTCTTAGCGCTTTTCATAAAATTTAAAAACATGTCTTTCCTGGCTGACCAGCCCTCATTTAAACGGTGACACAAAATTGTTCGGTCAAGCAAACTCCTATAAACTTCGTCTTCGCTTTTCCGGAAAAGCGTCATTATACTTTTTCAGTAAGAAATATCACAGCTTAATATAAGCGGATTCTAAAAAGTCAGAAAATAAATATGCTTTGACATCAGGACCAATCTATTAAAGGTCAAAAAATGATTGATCTTTTTAGGGTTCCGTAGCCAAATGGCAAAAAAACGAAACGCTTATAGATTCGTCATGTCTGTCTGTCTGTCTGTCTGTTCGGGAATGTAACAGCCACTTTTCTCCGAAACTATAAGAGCTATACTGTTGAAACTTGGTAAGTAGATTGTAGGGGACTAGAATCTAAATGCGATTAACAAATATGAAATATGTACTCTGAAACATTTTATATTTTGGACTGAATGCAACCCATTCACATCTACCTTGTACAAAACCTTAGCCTCACTGTTGAGAAAATTTGGCAACTTGCTGTGAACCACGATCATCTTCACTCACGAGAGCTGGCGCGGAGACGAATATCCGCCTGCAAGAATCCAGTATTCTTTCTTTCTTTTTTGAACTGAGATCTTCGGCGAGGGCGGTACTCTCTAATTAGTGGGGAAAATACCATTCTCATACCACTTTCTAGAATAAGGTCAACGCATCTAGGATAAAACAAACAGCCAATTGAAAAAGAGAGTGTTAAAAAAGTGACATTCGTTCTAAAACCAAAATTAAAATACGCGTTGGTCGCATCGCGAGTGTGGACGCACCGTATAGAACAACCGCCTTATCAATATCACCACGTGTCGTTCATAACCACCATCGCCACGCAAAAAAAAAAATAAAAATAAAAAAGAACAAGAAAAGGCAGCATTATCCGTGATATCAGATGAGCCAAACCACAAACAACTTGGCAAACACCCGCCAATTCGCGATAGAGTACCGAAGCGATAATCGGCGATCCTCGTCATCAAGAACGCCACAGCGAGCCTAACCTGAGCTTATCCACGGAGCCGCTCCAAACAAAAACGAATGGGCGCAAAAGATCATCGTACAATTCAGATCGTGAACGAAGCAACCCGGATCAAATCCATCTCGATCGAAAGAACCCAGATCAACCATCAATCAGCAGTACGAGCAGTCATCAAACACCGATAAGTGCCAATAGGAAACAACACCAACCTGAAAAGCTATAACACCTGCCTTCGAGTACAGTCCAGCGAGTCGTGAAAATCAGTTCACCTGCACGGACGCAACAAACCACTCAAGCAGAAAGAAAATAAGGACCATCAACGCAACACCAGCCAGACAGGATTAAAGTTCACTCAACTGTGCAATTGATCGCACCTGATCAATTGTTGGAGATTGCGCTTAATTTCTCTCTTCGTACACACACACCTGGATCAGGCAATCCACAACGCATCGTATGCAGAGATCATCAGAAGTTTTATTTTTTTTTATCAGTAACACCCAAGCGCAAACATATTAAAATAACAAAGCTAAGTATTAACAAATTGGTACTGTAAAGGGCGTTCAATTGGAAAACAAAACATTAATATCAAAAACATTTTTTTCTTAATTTATTTCCTTAGCTAGCAAGATCAACCAACATGCTGTGCACACATATTGGGGACATCGACAACATAATTTATTAATCCCTAAAGAAAAAAACATAAAGTCCGGTGAGTCCAATCCATTTTTTTTGTCCAATTGAACAAACTATTGGCGAGATCATTGCCATTTTTTTTCGTGTGTTTACCTTTTTTTTGCGGAGCTTTTAGAGAAACTTGATTTGTTTTTGTTGATTGAGTAAAGCGAGTGCGCTTAAAACTAAAGTTACTGATAAGAGTAAATGTCGATAGGCAAAGATTTCCTTTTGTTTCTGGCCTAAAAACCCTGTTGAGCTGGTACATAGTAACGTATCGTGATTGCATTCATTTGTTAATTAAATTGCTAAATTAAAATCAAAATTACGATTTATAGCCAAAGTACGTTAGCGTATTAATTCCTTTTTTTTATAAAGCACATAAAGTACATATTATTCTGTTTGCAAGAACGTATTGCTCTTCATGAATACTATTTATTTTTTTTTGATTCAGTTAATTTGAATTTATACATAATAGACACATTTTTTGTTTATCTAGGTTTTATTTTTGCGAACCAAGGAGGTTCTTATCCTTAACATTATCATTAAGTTTATATTGTTTTTATTCGTTTTATTAAATATTGTTTTACAGTGATCAACATGATGAAGTTTTGTCATTTCTTTTTCTGTATTTTCGCCTTGAGCTTAATAGATATCAGAATGTTTAGGAAATAAACTTGTGCTGTGTTAGTGGGAAAGTGTGCGAGTAGTATAGATATGTGTCGTGACGAGTTTGTGAGCGAAGTTTAAGGATCGCTAACTTGTACATAAGGGGCTATCGCTATAAAATTCAGAGTGGAGCGGTGGCCTAGGAAGTCCCCATCCTTTACGGGATGTTGACAGCGGGTGGGCTACACTCAGGGAAACCAAATTCCATTTACCGGTTTCCCAACTTTTTGGATATTTCAAGCAAATCTCCGTCGCGGTTTTAATGTTGATATTTTAAATGTTACCTAACTCCCCCTAGGCATGTAAAAATGTACGGTAGTTCAGCGATTAGCGCAAGAACCCACCCATTTCGACGAGCTAGTTTCGTGCCAGAGCAAGCATGCCTATTCGCACTAAGTCGACTGAACACCCCACCAAACTACCTGTCGATTTCTGCAGGAGTTCCTGTGATCCTGGAAATGGATGGGGTCTATCAAATTATGTTCGGTGGGACCAGCATCCGTTACAAGATGTATCCTGTGAACCGCATTAAGATTTTCACACAAAAATAGAAAAAAAAACAATAAATTTTGGGGGTTCCCCATACGTGTGGGGTATCTATAGATAGGTCTTCAAAAATGATATTGAGGTTTCTAATATCATTTTTTTCTAAAGTGAATAGTTTGCACGAGAGACACTTCCAAAGTGGTAAAATGTCTGCCCCCCCCCATCTAACTTCTAAAATAATGCAATGATAAAACTAAAAAAAATGTATGATGTACATTACCATGCAAACTTCCACCGAAAATTGGGTTGAATGAGATCTAGTAAGTAGTTTTTTTTTAATACGTCATAAATCGTAAGCCGCAATTTACCTTTCATTCAATCAACTCAAATATAAAAAAAAAACATTTAATTTCATAAACATAAAACTTATGCCTAAACCGTGAACCATTATTTTCTAATAATTAATCTGTAATAGTGGCATAAGTAAATAATAATTATAATTCGCGCGGAACCCTTAATGGGCGAGTCCGACTCGCACTTGGTCGCTCCAATTCCAATCGCGTGGAAAGATCGTCGTGGAAAAGATCTTTTTATGGAGGATTTGTTAATAACGCCTCAAATTTGTTCACTCTGAAGAATTTGGGGCCCTACAGAGTATATGTTACAAATTTCAGCTTTCTAGCTCTAATTTAAGGGCCTCAAAAGTGGCAGACGGAAGGACGGACCTCAGGACAGACGGACATGGCTAGATGGACATATGCTTCGGTGCTGTTCACAAATATTGCAAAACTGATTCAGATGTGTCGCGTGACTCTGGAAAACACGCGGTGCAACATGCAGTTTGCAAATAGTTCCTCCGAACTATTTCAAACATACACCGGATTTCGGCAAGGGGACGCGCTATCATGCGATTTCTTCAATCTCGTACTGGAGCAGATAGTGCCCATGGCAGGTGTCAACACGGAAGGCACTATCTTCAACAGGTCCGTTCAGCTGCTGGGTTATGCGGACGATATTGACATCATCGGCCGATCACAGCGCTCCGTGATAGAAGCTTTCACGGCGATTGAAGAACAGGCGAAATCTGTTGGCCTTGTAGTAAATGAGCAGAAGACTAAATACATGCTATCAATAAACAAACAAATATCTGTCCGCTGCCTAGGACAAAACGTCACTATTGATAGCAACAATTTCGAGGTAGTTAAGGAGGTCATCTACCTCGGAGTAAACATGAACTCCACGAATGACACCTTAGTGGAGATCCGGTAAAGCATTACCCTAGGAAACCGCTGCTACTTCGGTTTGGCAAGACAACTGGGTTCAAAACTCCTAACTCGGAAGACGAAATGTATGCTTTACAAAACCCTTATCCTGCCAGTTCTGCTTTATGGCGTCGAGTGCTGGACAATAAGCAGGAAGGGAGAGCTGATACTGGGGCTCCTTCGAAAGAACAATTCTTCGGTGGATTTGTGGTCCTGTGTGCGAGGAGGGCGAATGGCTGAGAAGATACAACTGCGAACTCTATGAGCTGTACCAAGATGTTGATGTAGTCCAAAAAGCCAAAATATGTCGACTACATTGGCTCGGCCACATCGAGCGAATGGCCAATAATGTTCCAGCTAAGAGCATCTTCCAATCTCAGCCCCCAGGTTCGAGAAGACAGGGAAGTCCGAACCTCCATTTCAAAGACCAAGCCATCGCGGATGCCAGAGCGCTTGGTCTGGACAACTGTAAGTAAGTAAGTAAAAAAAAAGGAATATATTTTTCAATATTTTTTTCTCAATCATAGTACTTTTGTCCAGAATACTGGGCAGATTAGGTAGACTTACCTCAAAACAAAAATCATTTTCATCATCGCTGACCAAGGTTTACCTTATGTGCCGATTTTCAGATTTTGAGCTTCAATTAAATATTAAAATTTCTCAGAAGGTTAATTGATAGGGGGGGGGGGTAACAGGAGGAACCTTTGAATATTGCTATCCTTAAAAAAAATTGTTGAAATAGAAAACCAAAAATAAATAAATAAATTTGGCAATTAAGTCTTCTTTAATCCTCATAGACTTTCGGTAATCCTCTCAGTAATCGCCTGGAAGTAGACGAGTTGTCTTATTTTTTTTTTGGTTAAATTAAATTTTGTGTTTGTGTTTGTAAGAGTAGAAACATTTTGTGGTGAGCTTTCCTTTTTGTGAACAATATATTTTGAAGGCATAGCTTTATTTGAAAGATGTTAAGTTTTGTTTTGTCTCTTTAAGAAAAAAAATCTCTTATTTACTGTTAAAAATTTAAGCAAACACTATCATTGAAAAGTGCCGCAGCCAAAACTAAACGCATGGAGGGTACGTTTAAATATAAGTACCTCCTTTATTAAAAAATCAAAACAGATAATAAACCTTTGCTAAATTTACGAAATACGAGGTATTTCTGAATCAAAGTTTATTTCCATTTCTAAATGTAAGAATAATTTATAGGCCAATAATTTAAAAAAAGCAAAAAGAGTTCAGAGGTGCCCCCCTCTCCCCAACACATTACAAGAACATTTATTAGAATTTTTAAAGAATATCTTTGCATGTTAATGTCTTGTTCATTGCAAACTAAATTAATTTTTAAATTTAAACCGTAATAAACCCTATGTTCAGAAACATAAAACAGTATCAATATGGTTCCTCAAACTTCTTTCAGGAAAGCAATTCATCAGAGTTTATTCCACAATCAAAAATATATATAACGAACTTTTAAGCATTTTCAAATTAAAACGAGCGCAGAAGGATTATATAGTAAATCTTCCAACTACCTAGTTAAATTTGTTCATAAAGAAAACGCGTAAATCTTTTTTGTATCCTTTTGATTCTCAAGAAACTGTTTTCAGAGGATAAGAAAGCAACTACGCTACAGTATTCTAAATTAAGCAAAAACACCGTCTTAAGTGCACATACACCTTTAAATGTGGTTGAATTAAGCTGCACGAAATATAACATTTAATTACAACAATATAAGCTAATGTGATCTCAAAAGTGTCATGTGGCATGATGTGGAAGTAGTCCAAAAATCTGAATCACGTCGACTTCTTTGGAGAATGTAACATGCAGCTGCATGAACAACAAGCTCCCGAGATCGGGGAGGATGGAAGAGACTCAATTGTTCTCTTCTGAGTGTCGGGGGGTGCACATCTCATTTGAAAGCTACTTTACATTCTCAATTTAAAAATGAATTGTCCGGTTTGTTCTGAGAAAGTTGAAAGAAATTGTGTTTTGAAAGTGTCTTGTGATGACTGCAAAGGGTTATTTCATGGGGCGTGCATTAATATCTTCGAGCAGGACATTGAATTTATGAAGAATAGTGGAACACCTTTTCGATGTGATAAATGTGCTGCACTCAGACGAAGATCTCTAAATTTGCCATCATCGTCTCTGGTAAACAAGCAGACCGAACCAAAGAGAAGTGCAAATGCAGCAAGTAATACCAAAAAAAAGATCATTGAAGAACCAATTTTAATTGAACCACCTGGTGATATTACGCTTCAAATGGTCTATATGAAGTTATCTATTTTGGAAGACACAAACAAAGAATTCCTAAAAAATCTTAGTGAACTTCGTGAAGAGAACGATACCCTGAAATCAAAAATAAGTAGACTTGAATCCAGACTAAATTGGCAACAACAAAATTCACTCCGTAACTGCATTGAAATCGCTGGTCTATCTGACGTAAGAGACAACAACGCAAAGAATATCGCGGAGAGTATTTTCCGTGATGCACTGGGCGTCGAAGTGGCTGACAACCAATTTACGAAATGTTATGTAAAAAATTTGCATAAAAGAAACAACAATAATGGAAACAGCGGTGCTTCAAGCAAGCCGATCATATGTATGGAACTGTCGGACTTCGCTCTCAACAGCGGATTATGCTTGAAAAGAAGAAGAAAAAGCAAAACCTTCACTCGTGCCAATATGGTAACAGCAACAGCAGCAGCAACAACAACAACAGCAGCAAAGGGAGGCGAACATTCGTGTAAATCAATGATGCTCTAACTAAATATAACCAGGCGTTAATAATGCGAGCGAAAGAGGTAAAAAAAGAGAAGAACTTTAAATATGTGTGGTTTAGCAAAAACAATGTTCTCATGAAAAAAGTTGAAGGTAGTAACATCATCGTCATAAAATCTTTCGATGATCTTAAATTGTTCTGTTGATAAAGAAAATTAATTAATTTCACATGAATTCCGATTTTAATTGTCTCGATGATGTTACTTCCTCCAACCTTATTGATACTAATTGTGAACAAGCTTTTTTATCCAATTTATATTGTGCAAACAAACTTTTTTTCATTCACCAAAACATCAGAAGTCTAAGAGAAAATTTCATTCGGCTGGTATCTCACTTAGACTCTTTTGTCTCTTTGCCGGATTTTGTATTTGTCTCGGAGATTTGGATATACGAATTCGAGAAAAAAGATTATAGTTTGCCGGGTTATGAATTTTTCGCTAAAACCAATGAGAGCTAAATATGTGGCAGGCGGAGTAGGTTGTTTTGTTAAAGAGGAATTTGATGATTGTGTTCCGACGTATCTTGTTGACTTCTCAAGTGCCAATATTTTGAAATTGTGTTTCTCAGTAAACAAAGCAACTTTTGTTGTTTTGTGTGTTTACCGGCTTCACAAATATGATTTTTCGGTATTTGTGGAAGAATTCGCAAATTTATTAGATAATGAAAAATCAAAAAATTTTATAATATTGGGGGATTTTAACTTTAATATTCTTGAAAAAAATGACACAGTAGCAACATATATGGCCCTACTGGCATCTCATGGATTGGAGTCTGTTATAAATGAACCGACTAGATTGCGATCAGGTAGCTGTTTAGATCACATTTACGGACGTTTCTCCAATACTTCTCTTGACGCTTGTGAAAAATGTGTCTTAGATGTTTCAATTACTGATCATTTAATGACAGGTTTACTAGTAAGTACGATTATTAAAAGCAATAACCATAAGTCAAGTTCCCACAATCAGGTAACTAAAATTGATTTTTCCAAATTAAAGTCTATTCTAAGCTTCGAGTCATAGGAATATGTTTTTACGGAGCCAGATCCATCTAAATCGTATGACCTTTTTATTAAATGCCTTACTAATCATATACAAAATTGTAGTTTTACGAAAAATATTAAAAGGTCGTCTAAAAGGCTCAAACCTTGGATAACTACAGAGCTAGTACAGTTAATTAATAAGAAAAATAGACTGCGACAGAAATGTTATAAACACCCTAGTAATACAAATCTGAAACAGAATTACAAAAGGCTATGCATGGAAGTAAAAAATAAAATTCCAATTTGCCGTGATACCTTTTACAAAAATCAATTTTGCTTAAATAGATGAAATATAAGAGGAGAATGGAAACTAGTTAATAGCATTCTCAATAAGCCCTCTTCTTTTAAAAGTCCTACCACGATTCTCTTTAATGATCGCATTGTCACTGATAAGCTCGAAGTTGCCGATATATTCAATAATTATGTTGCCAACATCATCCATCCGAATTCAACTACATCCGTTTGCAGGAATTCTGGTTCCTCTTGATACTTCTCAGAGGCGTACATTCGTCTTTGAGCCTATCACAGGTTTAGAGTTGTTGAAAACCATTGGTTCTTTAAAAGACTCGAATTCCTGTGGCATAGATGGCATTTCAAATCGGATGTTGAAGAACATTGCATGTTTTGTTGTTGATGTCTTAGCGCATATTTTTAATAAAAGCGTTTTATCCGGAGTTTTTCCCACAGCTCTTAAATCTGCGGATGTAGTTCCACTTTTCAAAAAGGTGCTGCAAATAATGTAAGCAACTACAGACCTATTTCGCTCCTTCCTTCAGTAAGCAAAGTTTTTGAAAAAGTTGTGAAAAATAGAATTGTAAGCTTTCTGAACAAAACAAGTTTTTCCGTTCCTTTCAATATGGTTTTCAATTAGGTAAAAGTACGGAGGATGCACTGCTGAATTTTTGCTCACAAATTTTCGATAATTTAGACAATAAAAAGTGTACAGCAACTTTGTTCGTCGATATTACCAAAGCATTTGATATGGTTAACCATTCCATCTTGTTGCGGAAAATAGAAAATGCTCGAGGTTTTATTCTTGAGTGGTTCAAATCATATCTTGAAAACAGATCTCAAAGAGTAAAAATTGATGCAACTAGAAGTGAAATTAGGTTGATGAATCTAGGGGTACCTCAAGGCTCTGTATTGGGACCAATTTTATTCCTGATCTATATCAACTCATTGTTTGAGCAAAATTTCAAAGGTCTTATCACTGCTTTTGCAGATGATGTTGGTTTAACATATGGCTCAGCAAGCCCTTTAAAGTTAATTGTTGATATCAATTCAGATTTAGAACTGCTTAGAACTTGGTTTGCTGTACACAGACTGATGATCAGTTCCAAAACAAAAATAATGTTTTACAGCCTGGCAACTCAAAAGTCGTTTGACGCTGAAGTTTTTTTTCATGCACCAGAGTGCCAAAGGTTTAAACTGTTGAGCTGCTTCTGTAGCACCAGCCCTTCCGCTAAACCATTTTGTAGCAATCTCAACTGCAGCGAAATGTGTTTTCAAATTGAAAGCGTGACAGAATTTAAATACCTGGGGCTAATTATTGACTCTAAAATGTGTTTTAATAATCACATTGATAACTTACGGCAATATTTTCGCATGACGCTTAGGAGTTTCTTTTTTCTGAAGAATGTCTGCTCAACAAACCTTCTTAAGATAATTTATTTTGGGATTTTTCACTCTAAACTACAATATGGCATTACTTGTTGGGGGGAGCGTACTTTAACAGAATCCAACCACTTCTTGTTTTACAGAAATTTATTGTAAGAAAAATCTGCGGAAAAAATCGCTTATATCCAAGCTTTTCATTATTTTACGATTTGAAAATTCTTCCTGTTCGGCATTTATACTGTTTTAAGGTTCCAAAGTCTTTTTTCTTTAAATCCGGTAACTTGAATATTAGAGTTCTTGAAAATTATAATATACGCCGTAATCACTTGAATCTAGTAGCTGTTCCTAAATCTCGAACCACAGCCTATACGCATTTTTATACAGTTTCATCGCGCCGTCTCTTTAACAAGCTTCCTCTTTGGATTAGGACTCTTAGTGCTTTTAATCAATTTATGAATCATGTACGACATTGGCTACTAGCTCATGATATTAAACGTTTAGAGTCAGTTTTTAGTTCTCATTCGTAGTTTGATGTGGATGTTTCTGATGTTTTGGTGTTTCGTTCTTTCTTAAAATGAAATTATAGTTCTCTAAAATGAATTTTGTTATCCAATTTGATATTTTGGCTTTTTGTTCTTTTTTTAATGATATAATGTATTACATTTTACTTAAAGCTCAATGAATTTCTTGTTTAAATTTTGAAATTGTAAATTTACTTTTCACCCCACCCACTTATTCAAATTATTGTTATCTAGCTTTTATGATGTGGCATTTGATACTATTTCTTATAAAGAAATATAAAAATGCCTCACATTTTCTCTAGTTAAAATTATTTATTGTATAAGTATACTAAGTACATTTGTGAACTTTTGATATAACTAGTGAAAATAAACTTTATACTACTACTACTACTCTTCATGGGTCGAGACCCCATTAATTAAGTGAGTTGATCTCTAAAGTAGATCTCCATGGTGCAGGGAAATAACTTCACGGACAATAACTTCACCTCGAGAGGGAAACAATTTCCATTTTTTTTTTAAATCGGCATGATCGGCGATTCACTCTTGCAGTGTTTGCGACATATTGCCATATTTCAAAAATGCAGCAGATGTAAAGCCTTCTCCAAGACCTGCAGATAAGTATTGGCGCCATCATACCGGAGAACATTGTACAGAAGATGCTACAGAGTTACGAGAACTGGCAAAAAGTCTGCAGCTACACAGAACATGTTCTCAAAAGAAAAAAAAAAGAGAAGAAAACCACCAAGGGTCTCAGCAGGCACAGACGTCTTAGGCCACAGAAGTCTAACAAGACGGCGTCCTTTTGCGGACTTATAAACGGCGCCACCCTGATGTAATGCCAAGAGCGGTTCCAGGGTGGCTTGTAGGTCGTAAGCGGGGAGAGTTTAGTCCGTGAAAGTCGAAAACGCCTAGTGGTGATGGCATACCACTTGACGGTACATCACGTATTCTCTCCTCAAAAAAAAAAAAACAAATGGGTGCGAATTTTTAAATTATTAACTTTTCAAATTCTTAAAAACGCATAGCGCTTCTCTCTTACAAATACCCGTGTACTCTTTTCTTTAACGATGAGGTCATGATCTGAACTAAAGGAAAAATAATCATCCCACCTCGTTACATCCCTACTGGTCCGCCCGTGGAGGTCAAACCTGCTGACTTTGAAAGGTATCGGCAAGCCTCCCGATTGCGGATCACTTCCTTACTGAGGCCAACCCAATGCTGTTATTAATAATATTAAATATCATAATATACAGGGTGTCCCTTAATTCGTTGGCAATATTTTAGGGCATGATTTATGGGTATATTCTAAGGAAAAAATTGTTCTACAGAAAGGACCTATCTCTAATTTTTATATCATTTATTGAGGATTTAAGAAAAGGCTTACTTGGGTGTACCCTGACCCATGTTAACAGTAATTGCGCTGTTAGTACTAATGATAGAAATTTCGTTTAGGCCTCTATTTTTAGAAGAAATATTAGCCTTTGTAATTGCATTTAAATAAATTTTATATCTTAACTCAGTCTTAAGATATCCAATTTTTAACCGGTTCCATTTTTCCTGCCCATGCTAATTTTTTGATTTTCGGTTCATTTTTCTCCAGAAAATGCGTAATAAACATAACGTTTTAATATTTTTTTTTGAATGAAGGTAACAATAATAAAAATAAAAGCTTACGACAAGTTTGTAGAAAAACTCATAGATTTTATGATACTTGGGAAAACATGGAACAGGGGAAATTTAAAAAAAGGGATTTTTTTCACGATTACAGATTTTTTCCATGCAGGACATCAGAAATTTTATGTCTGGAAACATTGAATTGCAAAGCTAAGCGTCTGATGCTGATTGATGGCTCATTTGTAACAGCTTCCAGTATTCTCTGATCAATCGAAGTTCTTCTTACGCGTGGAGCTCCCGCGTTAGGTCGTGTATTTGAAACTGATCCCGTTTCTCGAAGCCTTCGATATGTATTTCCAAATACATTTCTATTAGGAAGTCGTCGGTTTGGATAAAGTTCATGATATCTTTGACGCGCACTATTTGAAATTCCATTGCATAGCCCATAAACGTATATAAAGTCTGCGTATTCTTCGTTTGTAAATGAAGACATTTTAAAAAGCCTTTCTTATCAACTAACGGCTTGCCTTGGCGTTTAAGATTAAACTGATGAATTAATTTTGATTTTAAATCTTGTATACCATTTTTTTTAGGTAAGTCCTGACAGGTACTCAAATAAACCAACGGAAAACCGCTCTTATTGTCAACTGTTGTTAGAAATGTAGGTACAAAATCAGAAACCCCTTTTTTTACCTGCTGCAGGATTTCCTAAGTATCATAAAATCTATGGAACTTTCCTGCTAAAGTACACACATTAAAACAAAAATTACGTAAATCGGAAAAAAATCGTTTTCATTCATAACTTTTGCAACTTAAAGCAATAAAACCTTTTTTTCCCATTTTTACCTGTGCCATGTTTTCCCAAGTATCATAAAATTTATGGGTTTTTCTACAAACTTGTCTTAAGCTTTTATTTTTATTATTGTTACCTTCATTCAAAAAAAATATTAAAACGTTATGTTTATTACGCATTTTCTGGAGAAAAATGAACCGAAAGTCAAAAAATTAGCATGGGCAGGAAAAATGGAACCGGTTAAAAGTTGTATATCTTAAGACTGATTGATTTAAGATATAAATTTTATTTAAATGCAATTACAAAGGCTAATATTTCTTCTAAAAATAGAGGCCTAAACGAAATTTCTATCATTAGTCTAACAGCGCAATTACTGTTAACATGGGTCAGGGTACACCCAAGTAAGCCTTTTCTTAAATCCTCAATAAATGATATAAAAATTAGAGATAGGCCCTTACTTTAGAACAACGAATTAAGGGACACCCTGTATAATATATATATGTTTTTCAAGTCACCTTAGTCTCCTAAGACCAATTAATTTGCATTTACGTTCTTTATCCATTGCTTTTGAAAATATATTAAAAAAGTCTTTAAAAATACATTCAGCAGACGAAGTTTGTAACACGATATTACCATCAGTGGTGATAAAAATCGTAATTTATCCGGTAAAACTTATTTTTCTTATTGAAAAATATAAAAACAACCCATTTGGTCTTATGTCTCAGAATAGTTCTAGAATAGAATAATTCTAAAATTTGGCCTCATATCAAGTCACCGGTGGAAGGTTAGGGTAGGTGTTGGGTATATTATTAAAATACCTTACCTTTTTACAGACTTCCGTTTGCAAAGAATCGCCCAAAAGTTGCTGTTCATTATAAGTTGATGTCCAATTGGATAATATATGCAATCATTTTCAATATTCTCTAATTATTATTTATTTATTTTTATTTATTCCATACTTAGACTAAAATAACAAAATTGCTTTAATAATGAAAAGAAAAATATTTGGTCTATAGTTTCAACTATTTGCTTGTGCGAAGTGGTAGGTCCCTTCCAATTTTTAGCCGAATCCCAACGGCAAATTTGAGAAGATTCTCAAGACATTTGATAGACTTGGATGTTTCCCAGACGTCCGCAAAAGGTGGAACAGTGGAAAGGCTAGTAGTCCAACACGCTAACCTCGAACACCCTATTGAGACGCCACTCGTATTTCAATCGCATAATCAGCAGGCCGTTCCTATGTTATCTTTTAATGAAATAATTAATAAATCTTAATCTAAATAAAAAAAAAAAAAATACATGGTAGTACTCGTCGACGTCCTAACAACGCTTTGCTAAAGGTATGACTGGAAACGCCGCAAACCTATTTAGTCCTTTGTTATACTCGTATGTATATTAGTTAGTACCACTGAAAAGTTTGCCAATATTTTTGTCGCAAAATTTAAGTGAGAGATAAACGTGCGGATGATTTGGCAGCTTAATCATCCGCAATTACGGAAGTAGGATTCTATCTATAAAATTTTTACGCATAGGAGTTTGTATTTCGTTGAATTTCCTGAAACAACATTGTTTGTACAAATGCCAAATTTGGAAAAAAAAAAAATTAACAGCAGGTAAAGCGAAAATAACAATTTTCAAAAAATTCTCAACACTTCATTAAGAACGGCAAATCGATAAACTCACTCGGTTCGCATACATTCAGCCTCATTTCCCATTTATGTCATACCTATTTATTTTTTTGTATGTCATCGTCTTTTCTGTTATTGGCCACTCGTCAAATTTTGTCGAAGGGATTTCAGCAATAGGGAAATATTGTTTTTTAATTTCGATATGTTTCCGCAATTTTATTGATTTCAGGACATCACGTTAAAGACAACAGGCACGATGTTAATGTTTATTTTCCTGTAAAATGTCAAATTCATTGAAATGCGCCTTGAATCTCAAAAAATAAATACTTTTTAATCACTCCGCATTGAAAGGCTGGAACGTTTTTAAGATCTTCTTAAAATAAACAAAGGACATCATCTAAAATCTTCACATCTAACAAAAGCTTTCATCTTAGCTACATGTTGATAGACTATAATGTGTCTAGGCGCATAAACTATAGACTATTACAAATCTACCATGTCCATGACCTCCAAAAAGTGGGGATGCTAAAGCTTTAAAAGTCGAGAAATGTCGAATATTTTTCTCATTACTTAATTTTTGGGCATTTATTTTTGAGCATTGGCGCTTTGTTCAAGGTAGCACGTGTTAGATAAATGGTAGCTGAGTGAAGGCATGTTTTTTCGTTTTCTGGATAACTATGGTACAAAACCACCACACCATTTCTAACTTGAGCTATTGTGTATTATCTTTAATGAAGGATGAACATAACGAATTTCACCCAAAGTAAACATTTGGGGCACGTTCATTTATAATGAAAATCTTCTTTCAGTCTACTATGTGCTCATCTGTACTACTAATGATGATTGAGTGGTCCAACGTGTCGTTATAATGTCAACAATTCCTTGGGATGAATTAGAATTTACATCACGTGCAGCTTATTCAGTTTAATTATGCACGTACCTAGATGAAATAATAGGTAATGTTGGATATTTGCCCTTTGCACTCAAAGTGAAGGAAATTGTATGAGGTGTAGTTAGGATGTAATGAGATGAGAACAGACCTACCTGGTTTTATGAAATTCCCGGACTGGTGAGTCGAAGAAACAACTATGGCCGCTGCGAGTGCGTTGGAGGATGAAACAACGGCGGATGGTTATTGGAATATAGGATAACAGTCATAAAGTAATGCATTTTAAAACATTGAGGCAAATATAGAAGTCATTCGTTTTCTTAAAATGATCAGCTTAAATTAGTATGTATGGGTTTATGCAAAAAGGAAGGATGGAATCGGTTATATTGATAGGTGACTCTTGTCTATCACCTAGTGTTTGCTCTGTGTACAGTGCGATAGCCAATTTATGTCTAGATCTCGGCAACTCTATCTCATTTCGTTGCTTGTTTAATTTGTTTCATTCCTTGTGGATGATATACAAATACATTAATGTAAGTGCAACGCGAATTCATATTAAAAAGTTGACAATTAAACTTAAAGTTACTCTGAACTGGCATATTAATTGGAGAAATTTATATTTATTTGCGAAGGGGAAGACCAGAATTAATCGGCTGACGGCTATAGGCCATGCTATAATTGATTTTGTAAATACAAAATTATAGAAACGTATAATATGAATTACCCAATAAAATCTGAAATCATTGAACCGGCTATTAATTTTACTTAGGCTGAAAACTCGCCGGATAAAGCAAAACGTGTTTTATTGCTTCGTGAAACAAGAGAACATTGTTTCTTATGAGAGTGCACACACCAAAGTAAACGAAACAAAAAACAGGTTTATGTTTCGAAGTGTTTCGGTGGTGGTTGTCGAAAATACATGCCATTGCATACGAGAAACACACACCGAATGCAACAAAACTGTTTCGACCCAGCGTCGTTGACGATAATTACCTACTTTCTTATGGCGCAACACACACCAAATGAAGCGAAACATAAAAACAAAAGCAAAACAAGAAAACGTGTTTCGTTGCCGATAGCTGCCCTGTTGTTTTTTGCAAAACATTGTGGGATTTTTCTTAATACTTTTTTAAAGACGCATCGACTTGATCCTCGTTGTGTATAACTTTTCACTACATGCAGTGGTACCTGATTTACTTTTTAAAATGGTTTACGGCTGGTTTTTCTGATTATTTTTTTAAATGATTACAAATAATTATGAACCTCTACAATTACCCTTCATTCAAAAATATGAGAGTGTCCCTAATCATTATATGGATATACTCTGGTTTACTCTGTGCGCAAATTTTAACAAATATGAACGTAGATGGAGAAAAATTGAGGCAAGAAGCCCTATCTATAATTTTAAATATATGGAACATGCTAATAAAGTTACTATTGATAAGCTGTGGATAGAAATAGCAACTGAAATGAATTGCCAAGGTAAGTTTTATTTGAATTTAATTTTATACAAGTTTATTAATGTACATAATGTGTATGAATATATATACAGTATTACTTTAAATACTTGACATACTGTATTTAAAAATTATGTTACCAAAATTAGATGGCATACTTGTATTGCCAAGGAACTGCTCCAGTAGAGGAGTTAAAGTATTGAACATACTTATTGCGTATGTTACGTGCAGCATTTGATGGTCCTATATTTTCATGTGTTTCTCCTTGAGCTACTTATTCCATAGCTTCACGTTCAATATATATTTCCTGAAGCAAGCGTTCCCTAATCATATTATGCATCCGGCATTCTGGTGAAATTATTAATTTTTTCAGGATAAGTTCTTAGCTCAGGTATTAAGTTTATTATCACATCCTCAGCATTTCCTTTTAGATTATATGGATGCATCCACCACTCTCTGCTATTGGCGTCCTTTTCCTAAATTGCTTCAAAAATTCTATGTAAGATTGGCACAACTTCATCGTCTGAGTCCGACCACATGTTGAACAACACTAAAAGCAAGTCGCGAATTCAATTTTGTTTTATTTCATCGCACACCAAATGAAGCAAGAAAACAAAACGTTTTGTTTTATTACATTCTGTTTCGCTTGGTGTGTGTTGAAATAAAAAATGTTTTTTTGACTATCGAATCAAAAACGTTTTGCTTTATCCGGTGTGTTTTCAGCCTTAGCACTAGGAAATAAATTTTGTTGACTTTGCCTCGTTTGCCTATTTATACCCTATTCTAAGGGTACCTATATTAATTATGACTCACAGTTTCTAACACATCTTAACCCTAAAACGGTAATCATCGCCTGTGAAGCGAAACATTTTTTTTGCGATTTTTCCCAATCGGTTACTCGTATCAAAGCATGCGCTCGTGCCAACTCTGTTGAGTGTTGTCTTTGTATATAGAGTCTATATACAATGGTGTGCTTGTGAGCAAACATGCTTTGTTTTTCTCCATTGCATTGCCGATATATACACACAATGTGTCGCCTGTGAGGCGAAGTTTACCAATTAATCCAGTCAAAATAGACATTTGACTTAGCCAAAATTCGCATAGAGCTGAAAATTATCAGAGACGTTAAACGTTAAATCATTATAAATAAAATGTCAAAAATCCCCTTCGATCCTACTTCTGCAAAAAAAAATTATTCAAGCTCAAACGTACAAAATTAAGGTTTTTTCCATTTTTCTCGAAAACGGCAAGTTTTATAGTGAAAATAGAATAGACAAAAGTTGTAGAACATACAATTCTCTACAAAAATGGTATTGCCACTTTTTTCGTTACGACTCACGATTCGTGAGATATTGCGGTTTTAATAATTAGAAAATTCACATTTTATATAATATGCACACATTTCCGCACCACCTATGAGGTAACGTACTTGGCGCATTTTTAGGGTTCCATAGCCAAATGGTAAAAAAAGGAAACCCTTATAGATTCGTCATGTCTGTTTGTATACTGTTGAAACTTGGTAAGTGGATGTATTCTGTGAACCGCATTAAGATTTTCACACAAAAATAAAAAAAAAACAATAAATTCTGGGGGTTTCCCATACTAAGAACTGAAACTCAAAATTTTTTTTTCATCAAACCCATACATGTATCTATGGAGAGGTCTTCAAAAATGATATTGAGGTTTCTAATATCATTTTTTTCTAAACTGAACAGTTTGCGCGAGTGACACTTCCAAAGTGGTAAAATGTGTGTCCCACTCCCCCTGTAACTTCTAAAATAAGAGAATGATAAAACTAAAAAAAATATATGATGTACATTAAGATGCAAACTTTCACCGAAAATTGGTTTGAACGAGATCTAGTAAGTAGTTTTTTTTTAATACGTCATAAATCGTAAACCGCAATTTACCTTTCATTCAATCAACTCAAATATAAAAAAAAACAAAGGGACGGGCTACAGTCCGCTTGGGCGAACTGTTGGATACCCTATTCATATTCCTATACCTCATAAGTGGGCGTGACAAAAGTCTAAGTGTGGTTGAATTGTTAAGAACCCTCTACATATTTTGTTATATAATATTTAAAGGATTTTACCAAAAAAAACGAAGCTTTTGTAAAAAAAACCCTCCTAGCTCAAACTTCGGATTTTCAAAAAAAGTTGATTTTAAATTGTGTGCGTGTCAGTAGCGTGTTTTATTTAAATGTGGGCGTGTCAGTGGGCGGATTTTGAAAATTTTATCTCCCGAGCAGTGTTAGGAGTAATAGATCATATATAAAAAATTTCAGATTTCTAGCTCAAAATTGGATTTTTTTGATAAATTTGTTTTTTGAGTTTGTGAGCTGCGGGCAGATTTCAAAAATTCGTAAACTTGATTATTTCGGGACCCTAGAGAGTATATGGTTAAAATTTCAGCTCTCTAGTCCCAGTTTAAAGGCCTAATTTTTGCCGACAGACGGACGGACGGACGGACGGACATGGCTAGATCGACATTACTATCTATGCTGATCATAAATGTAGTTAGTTTTATGTTACAAACTATGCGTCAAAATTAATATACCCTTAGAATAGGGTATAAAAAACATTTAATTTCATAAACATAAACCTTATGCGTAAACCGTGAACCATTATTTTCTAATAATAATTCTGTAATAGGTGCCTAAGTAAATAATGATTATAATTCGCGCGGAACCCTTCAAGGGCGAGTCCGACTCGCACTTGGCCGCTTTTTTTTAACGTTGTTTCCCCATTAGGTATACTCCACGATCCATTGTAATAAAGAAACTTTGCTCAGATCGTATCCTATTGATTGAAAGAATGCTAATGATCAAAGTGGAATAGGTTGTTTTCTTCTAAATGTTATTATATCGCTGTCAATATTTTCAAACATCCGATTCGGCAGGGGATAATTATCATTATCAATCACTACAGATTGAATATTCTCTCGAATAATTGCTGCTGCAGCTTTCAGTATTCTGAATCGTTCTTCGTTTGTATTTTGTTTTTTTTTTTATTTTCATACTCGTACACATACATACACTTCGCTTCAACTGAATAAGCACAAACATTTTCTAAGCTATGTTGTCAATTTTTTCAAAACCTTGTGTCGTAATATATCATTTGATGATGCAAACTGTTTGCGTACGATGTTGACAAAATAAATCGGAAAGAATAATTCAGAAAGTATCGCTATTTTTTCCCTGGTTCTCTTGCAAAGCATTCAATATGGAAAAATTCAGTTTTATTTATTCGTTAAAATGAAGGAAGGCAAAAATGTAAAAGTTAAAAGTTTTAAATATAAAAATCCATTTGTTCATCTTCCTGTATTATACATATACAAATGAACATTTCAATAGGCTTTGTAAGTATGTAACTCACTCAACTGCAAGAAAAAAACTGGGAAGGTACAGCACAGCTAGTGCAAAACGAACACCTAAGTACGCAAAAAATAAGTCTGTTACTTTAATTTGGTTACTTCAGACGCAAATGCTTAAAATAGTGTTACCAGTAATTAAATTAACTTAAGTGAAAGATTGAATTATAATTTATGTAGAATATATTTTCATCTAAATGTTCCTTTTGGGGAAATTAATATTCCACTCCAAATGCACTTAATTTTGCGATGACGATCTTTCTGATCTGATCTGTTACATACAGCGGTTAAAATTGCTGTCTCATTTGTCACTAAGTGAGTACAAATTTTAGAAAATGTTCTGCCTGTGGAAGCAAATCGAATCTTATGTCGTTTTTCATTTGTCCCACTCAATTATTCACTTCTTCCGGATTCCAATGCAACATCAGAAATCGTCTTCTGCTCAATTGTGTATATATTAGTGCAATCTCAACTGGGAACAGAAAATGCGCCCTTTTCTCGTTCGGCTTCGACAAGTTCTCCAATTCCGATGTAAGAGTTAATATAATGTTAGTGAATTCGAGTGTCTTCCGAAATAAAATCGGGGAGAGAAAAACACTCCCAAAAAAGTAATCCGAGTGCTCCAATGGAACATTTTGATAGTGTTTTTTCTCCGGAAGGTAAAAACAATACTCCTTTTATCTTTGCAATCTTATTTTCTTACAAGAGTACAAACATACTATAAAATTCAGCATCGTCATCCTCTTGATAAGGCAAACAATGTACCTTACCTAAATAAAATGATCTACAAATCGTTTCCGCGTAGTCCATTAATAATAATAATAATAATAATAATAGATTCTTTATTTCATGAAATATATGTATAATAGTTTGTGTTTGAGAACACGTAGTCCATTATAGATGATCAATATGTAACTGTGGCGTGGGGATACGTGGAAAAATGTGGAGTTGAGCGTAAGAAAATGGCGTAATCAGTTTTCTCCAAAATAGTGGATTAGCGGTTCTTTACAAAAAATATTAATATCTTAAATACAGGTCAAGTAATTTCTTAAAAAAAATGTCAAATGTATACCACTGCAGTACCGCTCTGAGCAAATATGCATACCCAGCATTTCGAAATATATTTCTAATAAGTTTTTTATTTATATAAAGGTGATACGTGAGACTGTGGTAATTACCGTTCTATCAAGCTGATGTCACATACCATAAATATATCGTTGAGTGGGGATAGATAGAAAATAATTCGGCTATCTGATGACCAGTGAGAGTTTGTCGCGGGTAGTCCAAACTATAAGGATAATGATCGAAAAACATAGTGATTCCTTAAAAGATTTATGGTATTAGTTGATTTTGAAAAGGCCTTTGATAGACAAGCAAAAGATCTGTCATGAGTGGCTCTAACAAAACAAGAAATTTTATGACGGAGTAAAGTCCCGGTCCGCTGAAGTCAACGAGGAGTTCGAAACTAAAGTCGGTATATACCATTGAAGCATTTTAAGTCCTTGATATTAATTACAGTCCTTGATTATCTGCTTAAAAGAAAAGTGACAGACTACACAGTGCATCAGCTATTATTTGCAGATGATGGAGCCATCATCGTATTAATTCGAAAAAAAGGAATACTTAATCTGAGGACAGAGGCAGCACAAGTATTCCACGTCGAGCTATTCCTGAAACGTACACAAGGTATGATGGTAAATTATCGGCAGCTGAGATGAAGATGCTTTGCATGACAGCAGGAGTAACAATGCTTGATCGAATAAGAAGTTCCAAGATTCGACGAAGCCTTCACGTCAGAGCACCTACTTCGAAGATAATGGAGCGCAACCGGCTCAGTCATTCTCAGAGGAGAGATCCTGATAGCCCCATCAAAAAGGCAATATCAATCAATTTTTAAATACAATCGCGAAAGAGATGCAGGCCATAAAACTCCTGGATCCAACAAATGCAACAACACCAACATTTAATTCGTCTCAGGGATGAAGTGATTCAAAATCGGGACACCTGCCGATACTTTTTGAGGTCGAACCGGCGAGGCCCACAGATGGACCAGTATGGATGCAGTAAAGTGGGCAGGCTAGGATGCCTTTTAGTTCAGATCATGACCTCGTCGTTAAAAAAAAGACTAACAATTTTAAGGATTTTCGGAAAATGTCTCTAACGATTTTGATCACATTAAATACTTGTTGTGAGCCTGGATGTAAGAAGATGGCTCACTCAATTTTTCCCGAAAGACTCGATTAAGGATACAAAAGAAAACCGCTATTATCTCGTTCAAGCTATTTTAAAGAAAATTGAGAGGTACAAGGTCTGCCATAATGTGTGACCATATCAAGAATTCCAAAAATCGACAAGGTTTCATAAGATCCAGTCACGGATTCGCTGACACAAAGTCGTAGTTCAAGTTTGTATTATGGTTGCCTTGCATACTAATTGAATAGGTACACAAGTCCTTGATTTCCTCGTAGTTTTTAATAAGACAAATATTTATAATATGTATATGAGTCATTTATATGCATCATGAATGTTCACTGTGTATTTGTTCCACCACTTAGATCTGCAATATGTTGTATTGTTTATTGCTGATGAAATAAGAAATCGAAGCCAATTTTCATAACAAATGAAATTTGTATTCAAATATAGTGCTTATAGTCATAATACCAGAGCTTGTCGAAGACAAAGAATAATTTTGAATAATTGAAATACTCGACTAGTTTCCACACAAATGAATATTTTATCTAAAACGTGACTTATCATAGAAAAAACAAATGCATTTGAATTTTTGTTTATGAATTAATTAAGGATTTACCACACAATGATTGAAAGTTTATGTATAGTACACTATGTACGTTTGCATGGATAAACTCGTATCTTTATAAATATTATACAAAAAAGAGCAATTCAAAGGATAACATAAAAGAACCAACCATTGTCTTGAACTAGTCCCTTAGGACTTGAGAAGGAAAATCAAATCAAATAAATGTAAACGCTCTGAGGAAATAGCTTTTAACTTTCTCGTATACTAAAGAGAAAGATATTGCAATCGTGCTGAAATTTCAAACTGATTATGTAATATAATTTAACGACCATTGACAATTTTTTTTTTGTTGTGTGTGTCAGTTTGTTTAATAATTATAGATAGAGCTATCTACCATTAAATTTTTTTTATAAAACCTGATTTTCTCAAAAACGTTTTTAGCGATTTTGATCTGTTTTGGCGTTTTTCATAGGTAGGGGATGGGGGGGCACCTTTGAGCAAGGTTCCTTCGAATATTGCTGATATAATCCCATTAAACAATAATTCAAAAACTTATCCAAATTAAAACTTGGCAATACAGTCTTCTTCAATCGTCAACAACTTTCGGTGATCGTCGCCGTTGCCTGGAAGTAGCCGAGTAAAATTGTTTTTTTTTTGGTAAATAAATTTTTTACATTTTTTTTTGTATTTGTGAGAATGCACAAATTTGTTGGTGAGCTTTTCTTTTTGTGAACAATATATTTTGAATATATCGTATAAAGGGAAGTTTTTTGATATATATAAAAAAATATCATTACTTAAGCTATATTTTCTGTCACTTGACCTGTTAGGGCAGGTTTAAACACAACGGTCTGAGCACGTTTTGCGTATGTACAAAAGTTGGTGTTTCACTTCGAAACTAAAAAATTAATTTGGAATTAGCGTTCAAGGTCGAACATCAGCATTTCAATATGCCAATTTGCTGATAAAATAAAGGGTCATGAAATTCGAATGTCAAAATTTCTTTGCTTTTCCTTGAAAATATAAAAATACTTATCTAAAGGTCTCAGGTTCAAACCCCGCCGGGTCAAGTAACGTCTAAAAGTTTTTTCCACTGGCCGACCTCTTGCGAACGTCTGACAAACATCCAAGAGTATCAACTGTCATGTGAAGCTTCTCAAATTTGCCGTTCAGTTTCGGTTTTAAATTATAGGTACCATCCACTTTGCACAAGCAAATGGTTGAATTAGCTAGGTTTTATGTATGGCCCAAATATTTATTTTTTTGGAAAGCAAAGCTTGTAGTCTCTTATTTTATGGCAAACACTTTTAGAAATACTGTCATTCAAAAGTGTCCCGGAAGGAAGGAGGATGTCTCCGAACATAAGGACCTGCTTTGTCTTAAAATAAATATAAACTATAAAACTCTGCTAAATTTGCGCAACCATATGTCCTAACCAAAGCTTGTTTCCATTTCTCAAAGTGAGATTAATTTGCAGGGCAATAATTCAAATACAAAGGATTTTATGAGACTCGAATTCAAAAAGTGTTCAAAAGTATCCTCTCTTCCCCTACTTGGAATGAAGATATGACCATTTTATTAAAACTTACCTTTTTCCAAAGAACTTGAATAACAATATTATTCGTTCTGAGAGTATTCTCGGGGGTATTTTATCTGTATACATAAATGTTAGCTTTACTTTTCTTGAGAGGAACCGCTAATGTTTTCGTTAGTTTAAAAAGATTTATTTAATTAGCTACTTTAATTGAAACGATTAGTAAAATAGCTAATAGCTTACTTGTGGGATATATTCGATTTGACGTGGGAATTCATAAGGGGTGTGTCTTTTATCTTTGTAAATAATTGCTTTGGCTATTATAAAGAGTTATCTCTTCGACTATTTGATGGTTTGGACCCTTTTTTTGAATGAATAGCTTAGTGAGGTAGATATTATCCGGTATTAGTGTTACTACTAGGTGAAACCACTTCAAAAACGAAGGTTAGTTAGAGGACTCTTGCTGTTGTTAAATATATTTTAAAAGCATTGGGATCGTGAACTTGAACTCTTCAGAATAGCGGAGTGTCCAATTTTCTTCTCTTGTGGGAATGTTGCCTTGAGGCAAACAGCCGTGCTAGCAGTTGATTGCTAATTAAAAATGCTGTGGGATGTCAAGTGAAACATTTTCATAGGACTTATGTCATCTGCATGGGCTTGGGAGTTATTTCGTAATGAAATAACTTCCAATACTAAAATATGTAACCAATCCTTAACTTGGTGGAACATTTTGAGACTTAATGCATTTTATTTCAATGGAGTTAATTTCTTTTCAACTAATTTATGTTTTGTTTCATTGTTGTATGTATGGGTAAGAACCATTGAATCACAATGACATAAAGATTGTAATTTTAAAATTTGTGACACTGACAATTGATGTTGTTCTTAAATATATAAACAATTCACCAAATACGAGTTTATTTGCTATTTTCAATGCATTTAAAGGAGCAATAAAAATGTTCACTATCCCATCTAAATGTAGATCTATTGCTTACTTGGAAACAATTCTCTCTTTTATTACTTAAAGTGTTCTTTTACACATTTTCTTAATTTCTTACACCTCTGACAATCGTAAGTAAACCTTGCTTTGTTAATATGTATACAGGGTGTCCCTTAATTCGTTGGCAATATTTTAGGGCATGATTTCTGGATATATTCTAAGGAAAAAATTGTTCTACAGTAAGGGCCTATTCTAACTTTTATATAATTTATTGAGGATTTAAGATTTTGGGTGTACCATGTTAACGGTAATTGCGCTGTTAGTACTACTGATAGAAGTTTAGGCCTATATTTTTAGAAGAAATATTAGCCTTTGTAATTGCATTTAAATAAATTTTATATCTTAACTCAGTCTTAAGATATCCAATTTTTAACATGTTCCATTTTTCTGCCCATGCTAATTTTTTGACTTTCGGTTCAATTTTCTCCAGAAAATGCGTAATAAACATAAAGTTTTAATATTTTTTTTGAATGAAGGTAACAATAATAAAAATAAAAGATTACGACAAGTTTGTAGAAAAACTCATAGATTTTATGATACTTGGGAAAACACAAATATTTTTTTAATTCTATCAGTGAATGCACTCAGTGTCATTCTTCCTGATGAAATCCACCCATTAATTATAATGTTTATACGGTTTTCGGCTATCTGCTATATTTTGATGGCAAGTGACCAGAGTATACCCATATAATTAGTAGGGACACTCTCTCTACATAAGCATTTCCTACAACTACAAATTCAAATGCAGAAAAAAACCTGCAATATGTGGAAGCAGGTCAAAAGGATGTGTTTTAACGCTTATGGAACGACCGCTTTGGAAAAACGGCTCACAGTATATTTTGCCTGTACAACTATATGCGGCATGCTTCGTCCGACGAATGATTGTGGGTTTTTTATTATACTTTTTTAAATTCGTATCGACTTGATCCTCGTTGTGTGTATCTTTTCACTTCGTGCAGTGCTACCTACCTGCTTTGCCTTTTTTAAAATGGTTTATGGCTGGTTTTTCTGATTATTTTTTTACTGATTACACCTAATTATGTACCTCTTCAATTGTCCTTCAGTCAAAAATATGAAAATAAAGGCTTCTTCTTTGCTTCGATTTCGCTAAAAATAATGCAATCCGGTGTTCGGCGTAGTAACAATAAAAATGATTTGAATCTGTATTTGCTAGTTTTTATGGTTGTTGGCACACTGGTTTTGCAATAAGGTTGGGAAGGGCGATGCTTACGTTTTTTCATAATGTATTTTTAAAGGCGTATTGACTTAAATTCTTGTCAGTCGTGCGAAACAAGTGAAGAAAACGCAATACTGTTAGTTCTCAGAGCAAACAAATAAGAATGTGAGTGTTTTTAAAAAGATAAAGTTCAACTGTTTAATTCAAAAATATTATAAGAACAAATGGGAAACATACTTTAAAGTTTTTGGCCTGCGGTCGAAAGGAAAAAACAAATTGTCTGGAAAATACCTTCGAGGTTTTACGCAACCGAGGAGGAAATAACAAGTAACTGACTCCATTTCAATTAATTTGTTCATTTTAAAGATCATTTTCAGTAAAGTACAAGGAGGATATAACCCATGGAAACTGCGAGCTAACTGTGAATTTAGAACTTCCCGACGTTGAAATGCAGTTACAATCACCCAAAAAGAAGGACAATGTTAAAAACATTTTCAAACCCGAATCTGAATATAAAACTGTTGATTTCGGTAGCGAAAATGCGTTTTATCATTTTGCAGGCTACATCTAAAAAAACGTCAAAAAAGACAAGTGTGAGCTGAAATTAAGTCAGAAACCTAGTGTTTCCTCCATATTCACAGATTTCAAAGAAACTCTTCTCAAGAGTTTTTAGATGCGATAGAAAGCCTGGAGCAACAGTTTATTTCTCGTTTTCCCAATTTGTAATAATTTTGAAATGAAAATTTATAATATATTAAAGAATGAATTTGATTACTTTTGTAAAATCAAAGCAAAGAATTATTAGAAATTAGAAAAAAATTATGAATCATATGAATATTATGTATATATGCATTTTTGTTTTGTTCTGTTTTTGTTATGTTTTATGGAAAATTAATGTTTATTTTATTATTTTAAATTATTTATGTGTATATCATGTTATGTCTTACTTATATTTTGAAAAAAATAAAAATCTACTGCGAAACAGTTGAATCAACTGCCTTTTTTTTCAAATCTACTGGGGCCATTTTTTCAAAAAGTCCCATCCCTGCCACTGACAAGCCCAGAAAAAAAAACTGTTTTATCGAAAAGTCAAAGTTTGAGCGAGGAGCTAAAACTTGGGGGCCCGAAACGCTCATGTGATAAGATTTTTTGGCCGACGCTCACATTATTAAAAAGAAACCATTTTATTAAAGTAATCATTGTGTTACAAACTATGAATCAAAATTAATATACACTTAGAATAGGATATGAAAGTGTTAATATTATTCAGCTGATAACATATTGAAGAGAAGAACTTCAAAAATAGGACCAATAACTTGTGTTCTATATGTTACCGGCAATACATAAAATCCGGCAATGTGCGAAATAATAAAACAAATAGCCCCAAAAAAGCTTAACTTTCGTAGAGTCCAGATTTCAGTTTTCTTCGCATAACTTCAGTGTAATGTTTTTTTTCTACCTGAAATGTTATCTGGTATATGGTGAAAGTACCAAAAGCATTTTTCTTACCATTCTTAAAAAACTCCTAACTCACTCCCAATTCGCCAAATACCATGTCTGTTTGCGGATTTCAAAAATTCTTAAACTTGAGTATTTCGGGACCCTAGAGAGTCTATGGTTAAAATTTCAGCTCTCTAGGTCCAGTTTAAAGGCCTAATTTTTGCCGACAGACGGACGGACGGACGGACGGACATGGCTAGATCGACACTACTAATGATGATGATCATAAATATAGTAACTTTTAGGGGTCTACGTTCAATATTAAGGTATGTTACAAACTATGCGTCAAAATTAATATACCCTTAGAATAGGGTATAATAATAATTATTATTCGATGAAGCATTGTGTGCATAGCAATCCACAATGACGATGTGTAACATGATCAGTCAAAACAAATTGCGGAAGTTAATGTATGTTCATTAGAGGTGATTTGGTTTATTAGGTGCACACACAACAGATTTCAAAAAACTTCGCTTTGTTTCATGTATTTATCCTTTATCAACCTTACAATACAAAAACAAAATGTTCAGCTATTTAGTTTTTGACGTATATGGCTTAAGGCATGTTACAAACTATGCGTTGAAATGAACACCCTTAGAATATATCTGCAAGCAAAACAAAGACTTAATCGTCAGTTTTGCTTCCAAATTGGAAGAAACCTGGTTGCAAATAAACTGTCAAGCCACCCCTTAACCTTGTAACGAAGTACCTGGGTAATTTCATGTATTGAACTAAAATACTTCAATTATTTTAAGGAGTAAATAATTCTATCAGTGGAAAGCTATTGGCAGGATTAAATGGATCATAACCCCCTCAGCACGATTCTACATTTCTATACCGGTCCGACTGTGGAGGTGGCCGGTTCGACTTCGATGAAAATTGGCAGGCATCCCGATTTCCGATAATTTCATAACTGAGCCAATCAAATGCTGGTCGTGTTGCATTTCTGCGATCCAGGAAATTTTGGTCCACCAAATTTTCTTTTCAATTTCGACACGTGCATGCTCGCATTATTGAACGGTGATCTGCAGTCGTGTCAACCCAAGGACTCGCATGCACACTTGCGGGACAGTTTCAAGATATTAAATGTGTCGCCTTTCCCTGCATTGTTTTAAATAAAACCAAAATATCGACTTTGTTTTGCTTTCAGTTTATATAAAGTTACCCGGGTGCCTAATGATACAGGTGCCCACCTTCCGCCTGGGCGAATCGTTCAATACTATATTTGCGTTAGACATTTTTGTCCAGTTTGAACTATCTTCGAACCCAATGCTAAGGGATAATGAATCTTGATACATAGTTTGTAACATGCTTTAATATTGGTCGCAAACCCCAACAAAATACTATTATTTGCGATCAGTATTGAAATGATTTGTTTCAATCTAAGAGGAACATGGATAGATTATCTAACAGTCCAACTGAGCCTTTCTAAAAATATGTTGCTTTTAATGCTCGGAATAATGCCGGTAACCTTTAACCATTTACCCAGGAACATTATAAAATGAAATTCAAGTTGCTACTCAAAATCCCATCTTATAAATTGTATCGAGTTCCCACTACGACAAACTTTAATATCATTTGTCCATTTCCTTTATTTGATCTACTGCAACTAGCTTAAAACTATTCGCTTTCTCACCCATCTATTTATTTTATAACGTTGCAAGTGTAAGATTGTTAAAGTCTTATTCCCCAAACCCCGACCGGACCCCGTCCCACCGAAAAAATTATTTTCTCATGAGAAAATAGTTGCAAGCGTCCCACAGTTGAGGTTATTGTATTTTCTCTCTCCGGCAGCATTTTCGTTTGAGTTTTCCCATACGAACGTGCAAGGAACAATGTCAAACAAATTTATGATTGGATTTTTGGTGCTTTTTGGAGAAATGACAAAAGGATATGCACTCGAATATGTGTATACACTTTTGCTGGGTTCTATTGTTAAGGGCCAGCTAACCTTTGATGAGAATTAATTTGCAAATAGAATTTTCCTATAGTGAATCGTTTTATTGTGTTTGTGGTTATTTTGTGGTCCGGTTGAGTTTTTATCGTTCCCCTCAAATGTGAACACTAACAAAACAATTTTGTGTTCATTGTTTGGTTGGAAAAGTGTTAGTGTTTCGAAATTTATGAGCTATTCAATTGTTTTACAAAAGATAAGGGAGTGGAATTAGATTTAACTTTTATTAAAAAAATCACTTGCATTGCAATATCATGACTGTGTTTTTGAAATGATAAATGTGAAATGATAAATGAAAATGGCTGTGCTTATCAATACGCAAAAGTTCAGAGTAAAATAATTTATGCGTTTGGTAATGTGAAATAAATATAGGGAAAGGCTACAGTCAGCTTGGCGAACTATTGGATACCCTATTGCTATTCCTGTCCCTAATAGAGTGGGCGTGACAAGACAAAAACAAGACTTTTGTTAAAGAACGGTCCCTAGAAGTGGGCATTTACAAAGGAATTTTTCACATCGACTTTATCGACATACTTTTCGAAGAATAGGAATTTCATTTAAAATTATCTCCTCAATAAAACGTTAAATTTTTAAATTGTGGGTGTGTCAGTAGGCGGATTTTAAAAATATTTACACATGAGCATTTCGGGCTCCTAAAGACAATATATTAAAGATATCAGCTTCCTAGCTCAAAATTGTATTTTTTAGATAATTTTTTTTAAGGTTGAGGACGGATTTTAAAAATTTTCAAACTTGATCACACTTGAGAGTATATGGTCAAAATTTCTAGCTCTAGTTTAAAGGCCTAATTTTTGCCGACGGATGCAAAGACATGGCTTTGACGACATTACTATCGATGCTCATCACGAATTTGGTAACTTTTAGGGGTCTACGGGCAATATAAAGGTTTGTCACAGACTATAAGTCAATAAAAAAAAACTTTTATTACAAAAGTCACAGAAAATTAAAGTCTTATTTGTAACAGATTAGATCATATACGATGAGTCTCATTTAAAAGAGAAAGTAATTTAGTAAAGCATCTGGCAAGCTAATGATAGCAAGATTTTAAGACAGTTTTTATGTACTTAACTTGACTCTCTTATTTATATTTCTTTACTGTATTATATGATGACTCTTTAAAGCACTTCTCTTTGTAAAGCATTCAAGTTCAGTTCTAAAAGCACTCGTACAGTTGGTTCTTTCTGCATGTTTTATTTAAATGTTTTTTAGTTTTTGCACGCTTACATATTCTTCGTAAGGTATTTAGATAGAGTCATGTTTAGCAATTCCATTATAAGACGTTTTTTACCACGCCCACTTTTCAAGGGCGTTTTTTTTAACAGAAACATTTTTGAAGTAAAACTTCTTTACGAACGCTTGACTTGGGGGTAAGCTGGTGAATGCGACACGGAAGTATAGACCAATGTAGACTTCCGGCGAGACGGAAGTGTAGACCAATGTAGACTTCTGGCGCAGTGTAGACCTTACGGTCTAACGGAAGTGTAGACAAGTGTAGACTTCAGTGATGGGACTTTGTGAAAAAATGTCCGAAGTAGATATGTTATTTCGTTATACATTTTCCAGTTTTAATTATGTTCAATTTTAGAGATTATTATGTCCTTACGAAACACCGGGAAGTTGTGTGGAAGTACATTTGTTTTGAATAATTGAAAGGTCCTTGCAACAACAAAAAAGGTCCTTAAAAGTCGAAGAAAGGATATTTTTCCAAAATGCCGTTAAAATCCACACGGTATATCTGTGTTCAATGTTATTTGACTAAGAGGTCCTGGCAACAAAAAAAAATTTCCTTAAAAGTCGAAGAAAAGATATTTTCCCAAAATGCCGTTAGAATCCTCACGGTATATCTGTGTTCAATGTTATTTGACTAAGAGGTCCTTGCAAGAACAAAAAGGTCCTTAAAAGTCAAAAAAGGATATTTTACCAAAATGTTTGTTGTTCCTAGCACCCCTCATTTAAATAACATTGAACTCATATATACGAGTACCATGCCATTTCTAAAGACATTTTTGGAAAATATCCTTTTTCGGGTTTGATTATTGTGGCTCCTCTTTGTAAAATAACCTGATGTAAAATAAAAGGGACATTCATTCAATTTTTATTTTAAACGCAATATGCATAATAAATCGCAGTAAATTATCCCCATTATAGCAAAATAAAAATTTTTGATTTAGTTATTAGTTATTACCTAGGCAGCTAAAAAGCTACAGCTAAAAACTAACCAACGTTTAGTTGTCATCCGCAACTAACTTTGGCAACCTAACGAGCTTAGTAACACAACCTGCAACTAATAGCTAATAGCAGAAATTAGTTGTCATTATGATAGCTAACCACTAAATCGATTGCATTTTTAGCGCAGCTAATTTAACTATGTTAGTTACTTAGTTATGGCGTTATCTAGATAACAAATTAGGTAGCTAACGCGCAACTGTGCCTACATGTTTACACATCAACTATACCGTGAGTGCAGCGTGGCTCACACCTTTTTTTTCTAATTTCTAATAATTCTTTGTTTTGATTTTTACAGCAAAAGTAAACAAATTCATTGTATAATATTATACATTTTCATTTCAACATTATTAAAAAAATTCAATTTGGGAAAAACGATAAATTATTGAAGTAAAACTTCTTTACGCACGCTTGACTTGGGGAGTAAGCTGGTGAATGCGACACGGAAGTGTAGACCAATGTAGACTTCCGGCGCAAACGTAGACTTCCGGCAATACCGAAGTGTAGACAAACGTACACTCTTTTGTTACAACCTTTCGGCGGAAAGGCTCCTGGAATGGGTAAACACGCTTGAATCTCCTCAATAGAGGGTAATACTAAGCTCATCATCTATCCAAACCGGTAAAAGGAGAACAGTTGCCGACAGATGGAATTTACCGGAAGTGAGTAAAGTCATTGTGTCCATGAATAGCAGTTCATTACTTGGAAATATAGAGCGTCACCGTCATCGTCAGATTTTCAGGTCGGACGGCAAAAAACCAAAGTTTGAGCTAGGGAGCTGAAATTTATAATTTAGACTCTCCAGGCGCCCTTGATGCTCATGTGTAAATATTTTCAAAATTCGCCCCCTGACACGCCCACAATTTAAATTAGATAGAGCGAAAGAAGTTTTACTTCAGTCGTGTGGTCTTAAGCACACTCATTTTTTTTCCAATAAACTCTTAAAGAATAGTAGAAAAACCAGTTATGTATAACAAAAATGTACACAATATGCTCCTTAACAATTCACCCATACATAGATTTTTGCCACGCCAGCTTTATGGGGGATAGGGAGGTCTGGCGGTTTGTTAAAAATCCAATTTCCCTTGAGTGACGATTTGTTACCAACTCACATAAATCTGGGTGTTTGTTGAGGAGAAGTCTCTGATACCAGCTTTTGGAGTTTAAGAAAGTTATTAGTTCCTTAATACTTTTCTCGGAGACTTCCTTTAGTGTGTTGAATAAAGGTTTTCCACACGCTCACTGTCTAGACCTATAACTAATGTCCGACGGGTGCATAAATAGTGAATTAAGATCAGTTTTTCAGTTTTAACATTGCAGCTTTGACAGTAGCTTTATTTTGGGGGATATGAATAGAAAAACGGTATATAACACAAGGGCGTACGTACGATTTTGGTCAGCGGGGGCAAACTCAATCACGCGACATTTTAAAATCTTATGTTATGTAAAGTTTTAAACAGTGTATACAAAAATATAGATATTATTATTTTGGCGGTTGTTTAGGAAATGTTTAAATTTCTTTTGTGTACCTATCTCTTTGAAAGTGATTATGATACCTACATACAATAAATTCTGTGCACAATTTCATTAAAATAGTTCAACATTATCACGTGCCACCACCGCACAGAATAGTTGATATTTTTTTTATACAAAATGCAAGTAGTTTCACAGTCTTTTTAAGAAATCTCCTTCCTACTTCACTTATTGCTAGTTTCCTATTTTCAACCCGTTTCTTTATTTGGCTCAATTTCACTTTTTTACAGTATTGGCATAATCTGGGTAAGATAAAACATTTAACTTTTTTTTTGGAGAAATTGATTAATTTGTTAGGTCTAGCCCATAGCTTTGCAGTGGCAAAACGATAGTTGTTGAAACTGAATTCTAACAAACGTAAAGCGACAGTTAAATTGTTTTCTGTAACAATAGTAAATAAAATGTTTTAAAAAGAATTAATTGGAAAAGACAATAATAATTTATACATTTATTTAGGAAATAGATTCATTTTGGAAAATATAATCTTAAACTACGTGCTAATGTGCTCATTTTGTTGCACATTTCCAAATTCAATTTAAAATTACCTCATTTGCATACAGATTCACATTTCGTAATGAAGTAAAATCAACAAAATTCGCAGGAATTGACGCTGAAAATGAGTTCAAACAGGATCGAATTGGCTCCATTTCCATCAATGTGTAGTGTTTAGTCGAGCCAATATCCTCACACTCGGTAGGAAGCAGAGCCATAAGCTATAATTGCACAGCATCATATTTTCCTCCGCACTCGTTCGGGTCAGGACTCAGGTCGTTTTGATTGTTTATCCCGGAAAAGAGGGCGCATCCCCACCGTCATATACGTTAATATTTGTATATAAGAATAAAATAGAAGTGATTTTTGTTTAACTATAGCACCTCATCGAACCTACATAACATCCACAGGTGCATCTAGGGGAGCTTGGCATTTGCGCACATCAGCGAAGGAACTCTTTGTTACTCATATTCAAGGTTACTTTTGCATAAAAACCTCTTTCCATATTGCATATTATTTATATTTTATTTTTGATTATCTATTTATATATCTATATATATAAAAGAAAGTGTCCGAAGCGATGTAACCGCGTAACTCGAGATTGGCCGAACCGATTTTGATGATTTATACTTTGTTGGAAAGGTATTTTCTCAGCACGGGTTTTAGAACAAACAAAATCTAAATTTCAAAATGGCTTATTTTGACCACCCAGCGTGTTACGACAGGTTTTTTTCGATTTTTTTTTTTTTTTTTTTTTTTCATTTTGTATTTATTTATTTTGGCAACAACCAAATAAAGAATCACATTTGAATGTAACATATCGTATCACAATTGAACTGTCAGATAGACACGCAACGTAACGCCATCTATTATCGATCAATGGAGAAGCCAATTTTGTTTCATGTTTGGTGGCGCTGTCGGATTCGGATTTCTTCACTGCGATTTTGTGAGTTTTTGTGAATTAAAATTGATATGAGAATATATCTATATCTATTTATATATATATGTATATAAAAATCAATCCATATTTGCGTTTGTTGCCGGTGTTTGGCCAAACGCGTTAGCCGATTCCAATGAAATTTTTTTTTAAAGAAAGGTGACGTCTATACGAAGGATGTTATGTATGTGCGATGTCTGTATCTGCATCGGTGTGTAAGTTATGTATTTCTTAAAAAAGAAAAAAAAATTGACAATGTATTTATACACTGTGTGTTTCATTTTGTTGTTTTGAAAAAAAAACAAATTTAAGTGAAATAATAAAAAGTTTTTTTGTGTAATATTTTCTATATATAAAAATCAATCCATATTTGTGTTTGTTGCCGGTGTTTGGCCAAACGCGTTAACCGATTCCAATGAATTTTTTTTCCATGAAAGGCGACGTCTGCACGAAGGTTGTTATGTTTGGCTATATCTGCATCGGTGTGTGAGATATGGGCATTTGAGTGAGTACACATGCATATGTGCGTATGCGTGTAAATTAAGACGCAGATACAGAGACCGTACAGACGTCACTTATTTTGTTATCCGAACAAGCATATGAAAGAGGGAGACCACACGAACGTTTCAAGCTTATTTTGGAATTTGTGCGCACTTTCATTCTTGAGATATCGTGTGTTCAATATTTTATTCAAATAACTCTTATTGAAATTTTTTGCATTTTTTTGTGAATCGGACATCGGAAAGTTGCTTTTCCAACATTGATAACAATCGGTGTGGAAGTGAATGAAAAGTGATTCAATCGAAGTTTTTTATTTTCGCTTTGTTATTTGATTCGCAGAAGTAAGGTGACATAGGCGCCTGCCAGACAACAAGCACCTACCCTAAACGGAACAACGAAGTTGTGTGAGCGGCCTAAGCCATGCGGAGAAAAACGTGCAGTCCCTTTCACCGGTTGAGCTCAAATCAGGCAATCTTCGGTATTGGCCTGAGAGTGTTTCTGTGAACTTTGGTCAAAATCGGTCTTCTTTTTTTAGGCGCAGCAACATACGCCGGATACCCGCTATAGACAATTATAAGGAGGTCTACTCGAACATATTGGCCAATAGAATTCTCGGGCACGGGCGAAGCCGGGCAGGTGCAGCTAGTATATATATATATATATGTTTTATATATATATATATTGAATTAAGTAAATGCCAACCGCTCAGATAGGGGGCTAGCTTCATCTAAGTATCTGGCATTCAAACGCAAGACGGTCCGCGATATTGAAACCACCCCACCACCCCAGATCCAGAACGATAATAGGGTTCGTGAATAAGTTCAGGCCAAAGCGATCGATAATTCCTAAATTGAAAACAATTGAGTACTTCGCGAAGCTATCTCTTTTGAAGTTCGGCATATCTTTTTTAAACGTCAAAAATTAATTGTATGATACAATTTCAATGGTTTGCAGAAATCATTGGATTGTTAGTAAATTGTATATTTAACTGAAAACAAATACTATGGGAGAGTAAAAACTATCAAATTATAGACAAAAAACCTGAGAAAGTATGTGTAGAAAAAAAAAAACAAAAACATAAACAGTGAACATGTTGTGAATTGCTGCATTAGAACTTGTGCAGCTGTTTATACCGCAATTGACAGGTATTTTCACCCTTCTTTGTGTATAGTTATACAAATGCACCGAGTTGATCATACAATTAATTTAGAAGATGTTATTTTCATTTGACACTATCGGAATGGCTTCTCTAGGAGCTTCTGGCTCCTTTGCTGAGCACTGGGCTGGTTTAATTTGTAAGGAACAAAAATATTAAGTTACATTTTAATGTCTTTGCTAAATAATATTTGCATTCTATTAAAAGTTCATAGCGAATGTTCGTTGCAGATCTCTTTTCAATTTATCGTCAAATATTGTGCATGACGGTTAGATTTCGAATGCGCATATTGAAGTTTTCCTTGTTACAATTTATATATTTGGCTTAGAGGACATATTTTTTTAAAATATGGATAAGTAAGTTGCTAAATGATTTTTATTTTTCTGTGGAACGTAAGTTTAACCGAAATTAATTAGTTTGCTAAAGATTTTCAATAAGAAAATCAAAGGAATCTGTGCGGACAGAAACACTACCGCCACCCGCTACAATCCCAACGACCAAAGAGGATTCGAAACAAACATCTTCATCTTCATCCGCATTGAAGGATAAATAAGCAAAACATCATCTTCCAGCTGATAAAACTTAGACTTTGCATTTGTGAGGTGGCGACTGAATTTGTCTGAAAACCTCATATCTGATGTTTGATACCTTTTCAAAGCTTCACGGAAACGGCTTTCCAAAATCTTCAAATGGGCTCCTCTTTGAAGTTGAAAAACGAAAGCACTCGGTGTGAATTGATAGCACTCCCGCTTCAATTTTTGCATTGATTTATTAAATGCCTTAAAAAGAAAAATTTCCAAGCTGTCAAACGCGCAATCTGAAATGAAAATGATTTTGCTGACCTCGAGCCTAATGAAAAACATAGGGACGGGCTACAGTCCGCTTGGGCGAACTGTTGGATACCCTATTTTTATTCCTATCAGACACCTAGAGAGTCTATATTATAAATTTCAGCTCAAAATTTGACTTTTCAATAAAATTGCTTTATTTAATTGTAGGCCAGTGGGCGGATTTTAGAAATTTTATCTCCCGAGCAGTTTTAGGACTCAAAGATTATATATAAAAAATTTCAGCTTTCTAGCTCAACATTTTTTTGAGTTTGTGGGCGTGTCTGTGCGTGGATTTCAAAAATTCCTAAGCTTGATTATTTCTGGTCCCTAGAGAGTATATGGTTAAAATTTCAGCTCCCTAGGTCAAGTTTAAAGGCCTAATTTTTGCTGACGGACGGACGGACATGGCTAGATCGACATTACTATCGATGCTGATCATAAATATAGTAATTTTTAGGGGTCTGCGGACAATATTAAGGTATATTACAAACTATGAGTCAAAATTAATATACTCTTAGAATAGGGTATAAAAAGGCACCGCGTACGTCCATGATCCAACAGTTCATTCAAGCGGACTGCAGCCTTTGATTATTGTTTACATTGATGTTTTTAGTGTGATTGGAAGTATGGAAAAAATATATATGTCAGAAGGACACATTTTACAATTTGACCGTATATCATGGCACCTTTTTTGGTTCTGACGTTGTATTAGACGAATGAACTTACAACTCCGATTTTGCTAAACCCATTATATTCCTATCATGTCAAAAGTGAGATTTGAATTTAATTGAATGCTTTCGGAAAGAATGAATAGCAAGGTTTTCTTAGTGAGATGATCGAAGATGGCAATTTGGCTCTAGGTATTGGTAAGATTGAGAGCAAATCTTTCTAAAATACTTTTTTTTTTTTTTTTTTTTTGTCGGGGTGTGTGAAACTTTCTGCACTGGAGCACTCAGACTCAATACTGGTCCATTGTACTACCAGGCAGACACACCACATTTTACTGTGGGAATTTACTCGTTTTTCTAAGAAAAACGAGAAGGCGCTTCAATGATAAGGAGCTTAGGTTTACAGCACTCACCATATCCGCACCAAATACCTGCCACCTGATACGAGCAAAAGCAGGACAATCACTGAGGAAATGTTCCGGAGTGTCGTCGCTTTCTCCACAGGCTTCGCAGTTGGTGGTGTCGCTTAGGCCTAGCACCTTAAGGTGTTTGGCAAAAGCGTAGTGTCCCGTAAGAACGCCAGTAGTCTGTCTGCAGTCTTTTCTGTTGAGAGACAACAAGAATGCCGCGGATTTCCCACAGACGTCGGGGAGCATTTGCTTAGTCTGTCTGCACCCTGGAGAGTCATGCCACAGGCGATTGTGTTCGTAGGAAACCCAACCGTCAATGGAAGCCCTGACCGAGGACTTAGGCAGACAGATCGCTGGTTCAGGTCCTGAGAAGTTCCTCTCTGAACCTTGTCTAGCAAGTTCATCAGAGATCTCATTTCCCGTGATCCCGTTATGACCCGGGACCCAGACAAGTTTAAGTGAATTCAGCCTTCCGACCGAATTCAGCGATATCTTGCATTCATGTACTATTTTGGAGGTAGTTAAGGGTTTGAGTAAGGCCTTAAGCGCAGCCTGACTGTCGCTACAGACGCAGATACTTCGCCCCCTCCACCTGTTCCTCGTAACATAGTCCATGGCCATTAGGATAGCATAAGTCTCTGTTTGGAAGACTGACGCATATTTGCCTAACGGAAAGAAAAGTCTAACGTTATCGCTCTCCACGAAGACACCAGCACCAGATCCTTGATCGGTTTTGGAGCCATCCGTAAAGATTCGACTGCATTCCCTTCCAGGTTCAGAATCCGGCCAGAGCCAGTCCTGGACGCAAGGAAAGTCGACCTCGTATTTGCGCTTTAGCCGAAGTTCCGGTGTCATCGCATCAGACGGCATATCCATAAGATAGGAGTCGAAGGACAACCGTTGCGCAAGTTCATCAAAACTCCAGTGCGAGTTATACCAAAAGCCACCTCTTGTAAGACGTGAGATAGCCTTAATTGTACAGCCCATGATGTAAACATCAAGGGGCGGAAGGTTCAATAGTACATCTAGGCCGGAGCCAGGCGTGCTGGGGAAGGCCCCCGTGCAGCCGAGACATACCTGCCTTTGGAGTTTGGCAAATGCAGCAGTGACGTATTTACGTGAAAGCTTATTCCACCAAACAACTGATGCGTATGCTATAAATGGTCTTATCATAGCCGTATAAATCCATAGGACTCTTTTCGGTGATAAGCCCCATGTCTTGCCGAAAATGCCTTTGCACTGCCAGAAAACAGACAGCGCCTTGGCAGTCTTCAGCTCAACATGTTTGGACCAAAGAAGTTTGCTATCCAGGATGACTCCCAGATACTTTGCTTCATTGGAGAGTTGAATTGTCCTTTTAGCACTGGCTGAGTCAACCCGACCAGCTTCCTCCTTCTCGTAAAGAGAACAACCTCAGTTTTAAGAGGATTGACCGAGAGCCCATTCCTAGTGCACCATTCGTCGATCACGTCAAGGGCCGAATGCGCCTTGGCGCATACAGTCGCTAGGCATGATCCAACAGAAAGCACGGCAACATCATCCGCGTACGCCTGAGCGTTAATATTAGAACTGTTGAGTGCGTTCAACAGAGAGTCGACCAGCATACACCACAGCAGTGGAGACAGGCCGCCGCCTTGCGGGCAGCCTCTGTTTACCCCCGCCATAACATAGCGGCCACAATCCGCATCCGAAACCAACGTTCTATTCATTAGCATTGCTTTAATCCACAACAGCAATGGTTCGTCTACTCCGTGTTGTCTGGCGGAGCTGCACATGCTATCAAAAGTCGCATTGTCAAAAGCACCCTCAATATCGATGAAAATGCCCATCGCGTATTCTTTTCTGTCAAGCGCGCCTTCAATTCTACCAACTAGATTTTGGAGCGCAGTCTCGCAGGATTTTCCGCGTTGATAGGCATGTTGCATCGGAGATAGTGGGTGCAATCGCAAAGCACCTTTGCGCACGTGAAGCTCGACCAGCCTTTCCAAGCTTTTCAGCAAGAAGGAAGTCAGACTGATTGGTCTGAAGCTCTTGGCGAGCGAGTAGTCACTTCTGCCAATTTTTGGTATAAATGCCACTCTAACTGTACGCCAGGGTGTTGGAATGTATGCCAGTGCTAGGACAGCGGTGAAGATTTTCTTCATAGTCGGTAGCAACTGGTTTGTACAATGTTGCAGCATGGCTGGGTATATTCCGTCCGTACCAGGCGACTTGAAGCCGTCAAAAGACGCAAAGGCGTATTTATTGGCCTCGTCCGTCACCACGGCCTTCGCAATATACCAGCTACGCCGAGTTGTTTGTCTTGGCTCACTCATAGTCTCGGTAATCGGGGCTGGTTGTGAGCCAATTGTAATCTGGTTACCGGAAAGTGAGACTCCAGCAGATAACTAAGAGTTTCCGCTTTCGTCTCAGTGAAGGTACCATCAAGTTTTCTAAGTGAGTCCAGTTTAGCTGGTTTGCCCTTTTTCAGAACTTTAACCAACCTACTAGTTTCACCCAGTGTTTCAATCTTTTCGCAGAAATTCCTATAAGAAGCACTTTTCGATACCCGAATTAGCCTCTTATATTCCTTCTGCTTCGATCGGTAGAGATTCCAGTCTTTCTCCAAATCAGTCTTGAGTGACCTATTTAGAAGATTTCTAGCTTTGCAGTTCCGAGCTCCACCAGGGAACCGGCGTTCTGCCAGGGGGTTTGCTTACTGGGCACGTCAGTTCAAAACAGCTAGTAATGGCACTATTCAGGTCTTGAACAGCTTCCTCTACCTTTTGTCTCGTCCTGAGTTTGGTTGGAGTTTTGAGAGTTTTCCCTAATTCCTCCCTGAAGCGTATCCAGTTAGTTTTTTCTCGGATTCCTCCTCTCCTGCAAAGTCATGGCTTCGCATCCGATTCGAATTCGATATATCTATGGTCAGAGAGGGACACCTCCGAAGAGACCCTCCAGTTAGTAACCGCCTTAAAGTATCTATTTGATAAAGTTAGGTCGATCACTTCCTGTCTTCTTGAAGTCACAAAAGTTGGCTGCGAGCCAACATTGTTGATAGTAAGATCAGATGATAGAATGAAATCCAGGAGATGGTTTCCTCCCATGTTGCATTTGCTGCTGCCCCAAACAGTGTTCTGAGCATTGGAATCACAGCATATAACTACGCCCATCTTCCTGGTGTCGCAATAGTCAATGAGCTCAGCAATTGCCCTCGGTGGTGGAGGCACTACCGAATCATAGGGGAGATAAGCTGACGCCACGACGAAAGTCTTTCAATCTCCATTCGTTTCGTAGCTAATGGCTGCAGCAACTAAATCTTGGCCACAAAATTGTCCAAGCTTAGTCGTTGAGATAATGTTCGACACAGCAAGACAAGCCCTTGGTCTCTCGGACCGCTCGTCACAGAGCATCGTAGTGCCACGGACACCTACAAGGCCACAGATGCGATTTTTCCACACCCATGGCTCCTGTATGGATGTTATGTGGGCTTTTGTATTCAACACAGAAAGCTTCTTACTGATGAGTGCAGTAGCAGCCTTGGAGTGTTGAAGGTTAATCTGAGTAAATCCAATCATTGGAAATACATCAGCTGGAAGTGTTCTAGTGGAAGGGCACGCAGAAGGTGCGCGCGCAGCTCCACCAACAGGAGTGCTTGAGGTCTTCTTCCTCCGTTTTTTCCTGTTCGAGCTATTGGAAGGGGAGGCAGAGTTGGTTTCAGTAAGCTGGTTGGTTTTGGTTGGGGTAACCTCTGCCGACCTGCATCTCTTTGCCGTCTCAGCGCTTGCGCCTTCAACTGGCGGTGCAGTTTCTTTGCGCCGCACGATAGCCGCCTTTCTCCTTTTCCTCTTTCGCTGGCTCTTAGATGGACGCTGACCAGTGGACGCCGCCTCTGTGGCCCGTTTCACCTGTTCGGTTTCGCAGGCCTCGTCGGCAGCATCGCACCTATCGGCTGTCTGTCTATTGGTCTGAAGATTAAGCGTATCAGGTTGAACCTCTCCGCCACTTTCTCCATGTTTCCAGCCCAGTCTACCGAACGTGTCGGAGATAGAGCTGCAGGAATCTTCGGAAGCAAACCTTTTCGCAACTCGAAGGTCAACGCCTGTACAGGCGGGGGGTATAAGTATGTCGGTTGGGGCATCCAGAATCCGTGTCCCGACCGTGGTCGAAAAGACGACGGGTGGATTTTCGCCGATGCGAGTACCACCTGGAGTATTTATATCGTAAAGTTGTTCCTGCATATTTGTTTTTTGGTTTGGTTCGCGATAGAGCTTTGACGGTGTATAAAACGCCGCTATAACTCTAAAACCTCGGATCACGAACGTATCGTACCGAGGTCCCCCTATCCACCACCCGGGGATGCGCCTGGTAGGTAACCAACCCGCAGGTATACTCCATAGGTATACTTCAAATGAATGTTACTGTTGAAGAAGCAAATTAATTAAGTCATGGTAAGTTCCTGCTACCGGAAATTCTGCAGTATTTGTAGGAAGAAAATAAATAAAATTATGGACAAAAATAATAAGAAAATTATAGTATGGAATACACACATACAACCATCATTACTTCAAAAAGACTATGGTAACCTACAAATCAATCCCTAATGAACAGTAATTATTGTACACTAAATGTTGCTTAAATTTGAGTATATTACAGAATCAATACAAACGGGATGCGAGTGTAGATTCAAAAGCTTTTGTGTAGTTAGGTTGGTATCATTTAACATCAATCATTTCTCCTGTCACGAAGCAGATTATATTGCACGAACAAAAAAATCAATCAAATGAATGAGAATAAGTAATAAAAGAAGTTGAATAGATGTATTATCTGATTCTCTGTGAGTGATCAATATACGACGAGTATATCCTGTACTGGAAATTCTTTTGTATTTCATTTATCGATTTTTGATCGGAAGAGTTGAAACTTGTCCTATCTGTCTGTCATAAAAGGAAAAATAATAAATGTGGAAAGTCCTCGTGCTCTTAAGGGTTTTCAATAATCCTATCAGGTGAACTTTTGATATCAAATTAGAATTATTGGTAAACTTTGTACAGCAAACGTTAGAAAAAACAATTGATGCTATTCTTCAAGGCTTGAGCTTCAATTCAGCCCACAATATCATAATCATCAATTCCGTCTTCTAACAGACTAAAATTCTGGCAATTAGAAGCTAAACTTTTGATATAGGTCTAGATATACTAAATAGGTTCAGAAATAAATGTTGGGCTCGTAATTTTAAAGCCCTAAAGTACCTACGCGACTTATCGAAATATACTTTTAAACTGTTTAGTAAAAATGCTCATTTTCAATTTGAAAGTTAAGAAATAATAGTTTTATTGAGTTATCACTGAAAAAAAACTAATTGCTCTTTTATCCATATAAGAGGCTAATTCGGGTATCGAAAAGTGCTTCTTATAGGAATTTCTGCGAAAAGATTGAAACACTGGGTGAAACTAGTGGGTTGGTTAAAGTTCTGAAAAAGGGCAAACCAGCTAAACTGGACTCACTTAGAAAACTTGATGGTACCTTCACTGAGACGAAAGCGGAAACTCTTAGTTATCTGCTGGAGTCTCACTTTCCGGTAACCAGATTACAATTGGCTCACAACCAGCCCCGATTACCGAGACTATGAGTGAGCCAAGACAAACAACTCGGCGTAGCTGGTATATTGCGAAGGCCGTGGTGACGGACGAGGCCAATAAATACGCCTTTGCGTCTTTTGACGGCTTCAAGTCGCCTGGTACGGACGGAATATACCCAGCCATGCTGCAACATTGTACAAACCAGTTGCTACCGACTATGAAGAAAATCTTCACCGCTGTCCTAGCACTGGCATACATTCCAACACCCTGGCGTACAGTTAGAGTGGCATTTATACCAAAAATTGGCAGAAGTGACTACTCGCTCGCCAAGAGCTTCAGACCAATCAGTCTGACTTCCTTCTTGCTGAAAAGCTTGGAAAGGCAGGTCGAGCTTCACGTGCGCAAAGGTGCTTTGCGATTGCACCCACTATCTCCGATGCAACATGCCTATCAACGCGGAAAATCCTGCGAGACTGCGCTCCAAAATCTAGTTGGTAGAATTGAAGGCGCGCTTGACAGAAAAGAATACGCGATGGGCATTTTCATCGATATTGAGGGTGCTTTTGACAATGCGACTTTTGATAGCATGTGCAGCTCCGCCAGACAACACGGAGTAGACGAACCATTGGTGTTGTGGATTAAAGCAATGCTAATGAATAGAACGTTGGTTGCGGATGTGGATTGTGGCCGCTATGTTATGGCGGGGGTAAACAGAGGCTGCCCGCAAGGCGGCGTCATGTCTCCACTGCTGTGGTGTATGCTGGTCGACTCTCTGTTGAACGCACTCAACAGTTCTAATATTTACGCTCAGGCGTACGCGGATGATGTTGCCGTGCTTTCTGTTGGATCATGCCTAGCGACTGTATGCGCCAAGGCGCAGGCGGCCCTTGACGTGATCGACGAATGGTGCACTAGGAATGGGCTCTCGGTCAATCCTCTTAAAACTGAGGTTGTTCTCTTCACGAGAAGGAGGAAGCTGGTCGGGTTGACTCAGCCAGTGCTAAAAGGCGTCACAATCCAACTCTCCAATGAAGCAAAGTATTTGGGAGTCATCCTGGATAGCAAACTTCTTTGGTCCAAACATGTTGAGCTGAAGACTGCCAAGGCGCTGTCTATTTTCTGGCAGTGCAAAGGCATTTTCGGCAAGACATGGGGCTTATCACCGAAAAGAGTCCTATGGATTTACACGGCTATGATAAGACCATTTATAGCATACGCATCGGTTGTTTGGTGGAATAAGCTTTCACGTAAATACGTCACTGCTGCTTTTGCCAAACTCCAAAGGCAGGTATGTCTCGGCTGCACGGGGGCCTTCCCCAGCACGCCTGGCTCCGGCCTAGATGCACTATTGAACCTTCCGCCCCTTGATGTTTACATCATGGGATGTACAATCAAGGCTATCTCACGTCTTACAAGAGGTGGCTTTTGGTATAACTCGCACTGGAGTTTTGATGAACTTGCACCTTAAGGTGCTTGGCCTAAGCGACACCACCAACTGCGAAGCCTGTGGAGAAAGCGACGACACTGCGGAACATTTCCTCTGTGATTGTCCTGCTTTTGCTCGTATCAGGTGGCAGGTATTTGTTGCGGATATGGTGAGTGCTGTAAACCTAAGCTCCTTATCATTGAAGCGCCTTCTCGGTTTTCTTAGAAAAACGAGTAAATTCCCACAGTAAAATGTGGTGTGTCTGCCTGGCAGTACAATGGACCAGTATTGAGTCTGAGTGCTCCAGTGCAGAAAGTTTCACACATCCCGACAAAAAAAAAAAAAAAAAAAAATAACAAAAAGGTCAAAGTTGCCTTCAAATGAAATTTTTACAATTAGCTGGTCTATGTCATAATTATGTGGAGGAATTAAGTTATTCGATGGCAGTTTGAGTTGGCTACATGAGTAAGTATTGCGAACTGCTATTAAAACACCACCTCCTCTCATTAATCCTGTGGTGTGTAGACACCGATCTTTACGAAAAACATTAAAGTACTTACCCCCAGTTTCACAGTAGAAGTTCAAACTCCACTTTTGGTTTAAACTTCAGTTCAGAAATTTATTCGGTTTCACAGTTTCGTTTAAACCTTAAACTGAGTTCAATTTGCAGTTTAAGTTAAACGACTGTATTCTGCCGTTTAAACCGTTTAAATTTGGAAACACTTTATCAGCGGGATTAAATGGTGAAATATTTCGAAACCGAAAAGGGTATTTTTCCTTAAACGTGCAGACCATGTGTGATCCAAAGCTCAAAATAATGGACATAGTTGCAAGGTGGCCTGGATCAAGTCATGATTCCACAATTTTCAACAATTCAAGAATCTGTTCTAGGTTTGAAAATGGAGAATTTGGAAATCATGTTATAGTGGCGGACAATGGCTACCAATGCAGACGCTATATGATGACTCCTTTACTTAGTTGCAACAATCGACAAGAAACATTGTACAATGAATCTCAAATTCGTACCGAGTCGGTGCGGTGGAAAGGTGGCTAATGGGGGCTAACCCACTCAGCGATGGTACAAACATGAGAACTAGCACGACCATATATCGTCGCCTGGATAAAATATTGTCGCATGTTACATTCGACAACTTTTGGGAAAACGCAATCAAAGTTTAAATATTTCCTGTTCGAAAACCCTACGGTCGATTTTTTTAAAAATTACATGATAGATGCACAAAATATTTGCTAATTAAATCTTGTTTAAATTATGTCATTAGTTCAATTTAGAAACAAATAAAAGCAAATTTTGCCCAATATGCCGTTGTCGTATGTAACGTTTTCACCAAAACTAATTGTAAGCTAAGCACATACAACAAAATTATGACACATACGCTAAAAAATTAAAATTAAGTTTAATGCGATAAAAGTGTACTACATACGACAAAATGAAAACAAATTTAATTTGAGAGAAAACACATAAAGTATAATTTTTTTCTTAAAAAAGGTAGAGATTTCATTTATTATTTATAATTACAAAAAACTTAAACACATTATCTTCAAAAAAGAAATACATAATAAATTACATTATGTAATTAAACAAAATATGCGTTTTGTATTAAAAAAAAAAAAAAATACTTTTTTTAAAGTAAAATCACATTTAATTCAAAGCGAAACTTACGAGTATTTCATTCAGGTTTGTCAGGGCTGAGGTCCTGTTTTCTGTGTTAATAGGCAAATTATTTGTTGGATCTTCTTCCTCATCATCTGCTGAAAAATCGGCTGCAGGAAATAACCCCCCCAATTAAAAAAAAGAAATAACTCCCCAAAATGTGTATGGAGGTGGGGATTTATTTCATACTTCAAATTGGGGGGTTATTTCATAACGAAATAAGTCCCCAAATTCAACTAGGGTCAAGGGGGGTAATTGTGAACAGGGGTAATTGTAAACGCACTTAATTCTCCAAAAACCGGCTTTCCATCAAGGCATGCCATGCCATTATTTGAAAATACGATATATTCCCGTTATGCTAACAAGTGAGAGACGCAATCTGTAAATAGGTTAGTTGCAGTTTGATACTTTTCGTGATCTATTCATTCTTCTGTGTTTTCAAGTTTTTTGGTGTTGAGTAAAATTATTTTAACACAAAAAATAAGTGATCAAGGTAAGTAACTGTTTTATTTATAATTATGTTAAATATATGTGTCAATGCATGTGATGTGTTTTTTAATTCTTTGAAACAAATTATAAAAGTTATTGGCTGTTTACAATTACCCCCTTTTTTTTACATCATGGGGTAAATGTGAATACCAAAATGGGGTAAAAGTAAACACTTTGGGGTAATTGTAAACATGCGTTTTAAATAAACTAAGCGTTGATCTAATATAATTTGAATTCAAAAAGATGCCACGTATCTTATACATCAGAAGATATCTTACATGCAGTGGAAGACGTCGTCAACAAAAATAAGACATACCGACAAGCCGAAGAAACATATGGGGTCCCAAAGTCAGTTATTTTTAATCGAATTGGTGGTAGGAAAAATACTCCTGCCATTGTATCACGAGGAAGAAAGCCTGCACTATCGGCAAATGTGGAAGACACCATCGCAAGGTGCCTAATTTCAAGATCTCGGTCTGGTTAACCTTGCGATAAGGAGGATCTCCTTAATTAAGTGGGTACCTATGTGCAAACGAAGAACTTGGCTATACCCCTTTCAATAGTGGGAAACCAGGAGTTGACTGGTACCGTAGTTTTATGGCAAGACATTCAAACCTCTCACTGAAAAAGCCAGAACATTTGCAAAAAGCGCGTCAAGAGGCTCGAAAAGCAGACATAATTTTTGACTTTTATGTAAAAAGTTTACGATGATTTTAATTTGCTAAGCCCCGACAAAGCAGCTTTTATTTTGAACGCGGATGACCGACAAATTGCAACCACTGGACAAATGTGTTTTTGGTCCAGTTAAAACAGCGTGGGACAAATCTCTTGTCAATTATGGCAAAAAGATGATGGGACAAGAAAATTGCCGGCTTCCTAAGAGTGAATTTGCTGCACTTCTGAAACCGATTTGGGATAATAATCTTACGTCTGCAAACATTGCATCAGGATTTAAATCTACCGGGATTTTCCCATTTGATCCGACCAAATTTAATGCTTTCAGCGTAAAGGAGCAAGCTTTTTATAACGAACTATGCAAAGTCTGGTCAACCACCATTTCACCAGAACATGCCATCACATCTATTGCAGTGCCTCAACCAGAACCAACACTTAATATTCTTATTATTCCTAAAATATGTGTCAGGCCTAACGTTCCTCTGCCAGATACAGCTCAGATTGAGATGCCATCAACTTCAAAAGGTAAATAACCTTAAGCTGATTAATGTACTCTTCATTGTCTACTAATTTCGTGTCCAGGTACTTCCCAAACTTTTGAGAATACCAGAAACGCAATTACAATGCAGACTGAATTACCATTACCTCCACAATCTATGATGTCACCTCCTCAAGATAAGTTATTAATCAAGCATTTATCTTCTAACTTATGTGCTTAAGTTAGACGTTATATTCCAATTTGATTTTTGTTTCTTTTTAAAGAACTTTTGGAAAATATCTTTGGTCTACCAAATTCGTCTCCGTCATCTATAACTAAACCAGAAATTGCTAAGAAGGTAGTTTCACGCTTAAAGCAAATGAAATACGGAGAAGTTCTAACCACCGATGAAGTGCTAACCCGTTTAAAACAAGCTGACGAGCTCAAAGCTGAAAAGCTGCCAAAAAAGCGACCCAAGAAAGAAAAATCTGGTCTGCAGGAGAAAATAAAAAGCTCAAAATCAAAAAAAGTAAAGATCAGGAAGACAAATTTGAGCTCATCTTCAGATGAAGACGATGTATCTATACCAAGCATTGAATCCGTTTGGAACGAAGGGATAGAAGAAGCAGAAGAGGGTAGAATGTCTAAACATTGAGGGAATAAACAACTTAAGGCCAGGCCAGTTTGTCGTTGTCAATTTTAAGGGTGGAAAACGGCTTGCTACCACGTATAAGTACGTTTGTGAGATTTGCAGGGTTCTGCAGGAAGAAGAGGAGGTCGAAGTAGTTGGGACTTTAAGTGTTGGTAGCTCAAAAAAACTGTTTCAAGTTGTAGAAAGCGATAAAAGTTTTGTTTCTATTAACCAAGTTCTTGGATTGTTGCCAGATCCAATAAAAACTGTTGTCGAAGGAAAAATTACTGTTGAGTTTAATGCAAAAGTTCCAGTTTTTGAATTGTAATGCTTAAACTTAAATTTACAAGAATTTTGTTTTTAATCTCATAATTACAAAATCTTTTCAGGTAAATCGTTGAAATAAAATCATTTTAAACAATTAAATCTAAATTTTGTTCCTTATTAAATTTTCTTTGGGGTAATTGTGAACATTGTATTTTCGATTTCTTTTCTTCATCAAATGCTTTTATCTTGATTTAGTTCACTTTTACACCAGGAGTTTTTATTCTACAGCCTTAAGAGGCTGAGTTCCTTGTTTTCATTTACCCCATTTTTCTCTTTTTCCCAAAAATAGGCGGGGGTAAATGTAAACACGAATTTTTACAAAAACTAATAAGTAACCTCACACCTACTCCAAATCAAACAGGGACCCCAAGCACGGGGGTTGCAGGGGGGCAGCATGGCCCCCATACGCATTGCACTGTTTATGGGATCCCATAAACGTGGGGCCATGCTGCCCTAGTGAAATTATTCCTCAATTTTGGGGAGTATAAGTATCATCATCCCCTAGTATTTCGTTGCGCATGCTAAAAAAATTAAAAGAATTATTCAAAGCTCTCTTTTGCCTTATCATGCATTAGCATACGCATAGAGTTCTTCAGATACACTTGGTGCAGGGGACTCGTCCGACCTCTGCGACATCTTCATCACGACTGAAATTACACCAGTCTGTGGTTCATCTTATGAGACATACGACAAACGTTTACTCTATTCCAATAAAATATTGTCATATGTGCATTAAAAATGACACATACGACAATCATTTACCAAACTTTCACTGAACAGATTTTGTATGAAAAAATTGTCGTATGTTTTTATTTTGTCGTATGTGTAGCATTTTGTATACACATACGACAAAGAAATACTTAAATGTTGGCGACCTTGCACATACGACAACTTTTAACGATATTATTTTGGAAACTAAGGCAGATATCGGAAAACGGATTTCACTATGTGGTAGAGAAAAATTTAAATAACAAAACAGCATTTAAATCTCAAAACCTCAATTTTTCACATACAACAATATTTTATTCAGGCGGCGATATGGAAGCATTGAGAGTTAAAGATTTTAAGTAGTTGATGGGATGAACATGATGACCCACATTCCTTTTTGGAGAGTCTTATCAACCAATGAAGTTTTCCGAGCAGAATGAAAGTGCAGTCCAAACGAAAGTGGGAAAAATACTTGACTTAAATACAAACCGCATGAATCTGGCGCACTGAATGAATGTACCTATATCAACTTTTATTGATAATTATACTATTAAATGCAGCGATGTATCTTGGTTTTTTTGAGGGCTGAATGATTTTTAATTGAATGCTGGAAGTGAACTCCATTTTATTTCGAAGCAAAATTTGTATAAATGACCCAAGTCATCCACAGTACTTCATTTGGCATTGTTTCTGTATGCATATGGTGCAACTTTTATTGATAGACTGTATTTGTTGTTGTCGCTTCGGCCTTAACTTGAATATATTGGATTAAATAATATGCAAATGACACAAATAGGGTCGATACATTTAATTCGATGAAAAGCACTTTAACAGAACACTTCAATAACGATATTTTGTCTTCAACGATTATAGCCTAGCTTCGCGGGACCTACCATCCTTGGGAATATATTTTGTTGGTGGTTTTCAGACTTTTAAAAGACGTGTGGAAATCCTTAAGCGTTACGAGTGGGATATATGTGTGTCGTCCATTAGCTCAATGCCTAACTGGTTTTTCAATTGCATATCGTTGTTCTGTGTCCACACCATGTACACTTCAACCACTTTCCCCGCGGGGCTTCCGTTAGGTATTACTTCGCGGGCTGTTCGAAAATTGCTGTTGTGTTTTCTGTGGTTTAATTCTCCGTAGCTTATTTTGGACATTTGCTGCCAGCCTCCAAGTTACCACCCAAATGTCTTTTGATTGCAAAATTTGATGTCAAAACGAGAATAAGAAATACATAACGTCACATTATTTAATACGAACGAAAAATGCTACCAGCTTCGATTCATAAAATCAAGTTAAACGAAGTTCAACTGAACTGAAGTTCAGATTTCACTGTGAAACCGGACGAGTTAAACCGAAAATTTGAACTCAGTTTAAGGTTCAGTTGAACTCAAGTTTAAACCTTCACTGTGAAACTGGCCATTAATATTTAAAAGTTCTGAGGTAAAATGACTACTAGTTAACCAAGTTTCAGTAAATATTAATAAATCGTAGACTGATGATGATGATGATACAAATAACTTATTCATTATAGGTCTCATACCACCAACATTTTGATAGTATAGTGAGTAGTTACATATAGTTCTTGGAGGTTCAGGTTCACTTAATCGTTTTTTGGATGTGTTAATAAAGATGCAGGATCAGGTCCGGAAACGTTAGGTTGATCTCTTCGTGGTGAAGAGCACGAGAATCCCTTCCGACCAGAAGTCTTTTGATACAAGGTGTTTAAAGTTATTTTCAGATACTAATAGTTTAAATGATGCGATACTTCGTGGCTGATTAAACGAGTATTTAAAGCAGGATAAACTCGTATCGGTCGAAGACGAAGGTATTTTATGCTAAATGTAATCAAGCACATCTTCAACGCTAGTTGCTGCGTCGAGTCTCCAAATAAATATCGATTTACGAGATGATCTTCTAACAACTACCAGATTTATAGCGGGTTCTGAGTTATTGGAAGTGACCTCGGAAAAAACCACATTAGGGATGTCAATGGTTGTGGTAGAATTGGATCGCAAAGTCCTCATAGGTGCTGTCATGCCATGTAAGTCAGTATCAGGGCGAGCTAAAAGGGCGTGCGGCTGTGAAGTTGATGCTGTCTGAATATCGTCCGTATTGATTGTAGGATGTTTATGATTTGGATGCTGTTGCCTAGGTTGTTGTTTTCTAGGTGACTGTTTGTGTTGATTATCCAGGTTGTAATTAGTTGTTCGAGTTAAATCAAGTTCGTAGTGATTATTTTGCTGTGGCTGTTCTAATGTGAGTAGTTGTTGTTGTGGTTGAAGTATTCTTTGCTGCTTCTGTGGTTGTTATGGAAGTGGTTTAAGTAGTTGTTGCTGTTTAATTATTTCCTGTTGTATTAGGTGTAGCTGTTGTTGCGATTCTTTTAATTCATTCTTCTGGGCCACTATAAGCTTCTGGTGCTCACTGATAGGCTGTTGATTGTGTAGCAGACGATCAATATTATTAAAACCCACCATCATTTTTTGTTTATTTTCCGGATCGAAAACAAGTATCTCTTGAACTTCAGTGAACATGTCACATAAATTTTTGAAGATTTTCTGTAATTTTATTGTCTTCCAGTGCAAGAATCAGATGATATATTTCGATGTTTATCGCAGTAAAAGCAGAGGCCTGGTGGTGAAACGATCTTATCAATGTCTTTCCCTTTGATATTTAAGCATTTTGCATGCACATTATCTAGGCATATTGCGCAAGAAAGTTTGACATCGTTAGATGTTTTCATGATTACCAAACAAATCAATAGATGGCAGATTAATTAGGTGATGGTTGCAGTATTTGGTTATGACAGCAGTCGGTGATGTAGTGTGATGGTTTGAACATGCAATGAGTAAAAACCAAAACAAAGGGGGGAGTAAGATCACCAATGTAGGTGAGGTTAGGTTAGGTTTAGGTGGCTGTCGGCAGAAGCCGACACACAATTTAGGTCCATTGTGATACCACGTATGTATTATCTACCTCAACTCTGTAGATGGGACTGGCCAACGACACGAGGTTGTTCTCAAACGGTCCCCCATCTACGTACTAACCGCGCCCAACGTCGTTTAATTACGGTGATCTGACGAGAACCGATTAACTCGACGTGGTATGGTCGTTGGTATCACCAATGTAAGTCCAGGTATGATAGGCAGCAGTTGACCGTGGTAACAATATCACTCAGCGATGCAGACAGTTAAATGTAGTGTAAAGAAAGCACGAAATAAATCTAGTAGTCTCAATTGCTTATATGTTGGCAGAACATATACAAAAAATGAACTCACCGGGGGAAATGAGACAAAAGATTGGTTAGACGGCCAAAGAAAGACGAAACAAACTATATGTGGCAAAAAATAAAACGGTTGGAGAGAACCACTCAAAAAGTTTTTCGAATTTTAGAAAACTTTATAATTTAAATTTCATAAACTAAAAGTAAAACCAAAACTCGCGAAAATGATCAAATGTAGAAAGAATTACTATATCAAACGCTCCACGGGTTCAATATTTTCCGACAGGGTTATTAGGTACTTTTGAATTAAAATTGCAAGAGGAAGGCTTAATGCAGGCAAAATAAGGTTTTTTGAAAACAAATGTTTAGCGTTGTACATGACGTCATTCCTTGCGGAGCTAAGTTCCGGAAATGTGTTTAATGGATTTGCTCTAAGACTGGAGCTGAAGTGGAGAAAAAATTCTAATAGCAAACGAATCAGTTCACCGAGGATAGCTCAGCAGGCGCTACTTATAGATCCTCTTTGAATGCCGTACAGGGTCTGAGCAGAACAATAGGTAGAGCTGAAGTCCAGGTATCACAATTGCATAGCAGTACTGGAGATGGTTCGGGGAAGCGTGTTAGTCGGTCGATTATCGTCAGGCTTTGTAGCTGGTTGAAAATTGGCGATTGGCAAAATTGTATGTCGTATTGTTTCGTTCACTTGCCACTTTTAGCAGGCTCTGATAGTAGACAGCCCGAAAAGTCGCTAAGCTACAAGGTAATTTGTGATCAGTGTAAATCACAACATGTCTTCCTTAAAAGATGTGGGTGAAAGGCGATAGATTCTGCCTAAAAAATGCTAGGAGTTGCCAAGCACCCTGATACCGTTGCTGGAGTAACGCTTCAATAGCATGCTCCGAGGCATGTGCTAAGGTAGACTACTCTGCGTTGAAGTCTTGATAAGCAAGTAGAGCAACCGCCGCTGGATAGCTTGCAGTTTTTCCGGGAGTGGGAACATTTCTTTGGCAGATACAAGGTGTCCCAAAAATGTCACTTCACTTTTTCCGAAAACAGATTTGGCCACGTTAATCACCAGTGCAGCGTCCTGCAGTCGTTGACGAAAGAGTCGGAGGTGTTCCAGGTGCTTGTTTTTCGATGCTACGAGCTGGTCATCGATGTAGGCGAACACAAAAGGAATATCCCTCATCACCTCATCGATGAACCTTTGCCACGTTTCCGCGGCGTTGCGAAAGCCAAACGTAATACGGACAAATTTGAATAGGTCTAATGGCGTGATGTCTTTTTGATGTCCGATGAGGCAACAGAGATCTGGTTGAATGCCCGAACCAGGTCGATGGTAGAGAGTACAACCTGCCCATTTAAGTCTACTGTAAGATGCTGTAGGCATCGGACTTACCCGCATCTGGAATCGTGCGGTCGTTGAGAGGCCTGTAGTTGCCAGAGGGACGCCATTCTCCGGACTTCTTTTTTAAGAGATGCAGAGGCGAGAATCATGAACTGTCAGAACGACGTGCAGTGCTAAGTTGAATCGTTTTGGCGAATTAGGGTTTGGCAATCTTAAGACGATCTGGGGCTAGTCGACGTACTTTGCTGGAGATTGGAGGCCCTTTTTCATTTGTATGTAATGAACAGTGGAATATTGATTCTTTCTCTTAGCTGCGAATTCAGAAGTGCAGCATGTGGCTGCTCAAGGAATGATTGGATTGTGGCTACGGATAAGGACTGGACGTTTGAAAGCTTTCCCGCCGTTGGCAATCTGGTATGTTTGTCGATCATTTGTTGTTGCCTCACATCCACAAGCCATAGCGACCTTAAGTCGGCACCGATAATAGCACGGCTGACGTCAGCAACAATGAATTGCCATGCGAAGATTTTGTGCAGTCCAAAATCCAGGTTGAATTTGATCATGTCATAGGTGTTAATGAGCAATCCGTTGTCGGCGAAAAGCTGGTAGGTTAAAAGTGGAAGCGGTGGTTGGCTCTGCTGAAGCGGGTGGACGAATCTTCTGACTCCGGGTCGATCAAAAACTGTTGCTGGGAATTTATGTCGGCGGAGATGTGGGGGATGAGGATGAGGATGGATCTGTTTCTGCAACTGTACTGCTGCTTATGTTTAGCTCGTCCGCGTAATGGAAGTGATGCAGAAAGTACTGCTACTTCTCCTGTCAGATCGGCGATCTGTCAATGAAGGACATCCGTTTCTGCGCTAGTGCTCCATACCGTTGCTGGCGCAAAAACTGGCGCTGTGGAAATCCAATGTGCTTTAACACTTCGTTTGTCGATGTCGGGCACCAAACTCTTAAGGTGACGAGGGTCTTCATATGGTGTGCGATCGCCTTAATTATCTTTTTTCAAAAGCTGAATAACTTACGCTTCTTTGGATTTCGCGAAACGGGAAATCAGTGTGCTCCTCAGAGGTTGGTACGGGGTGTCGTCTGGTGGACTGATAATAATATCTTCCATATAGTGGTATAGCGCGACACAATTTATCAATTTGTTCGGTGACGCCAAAATTACTAAATTGCGCATACAGCTGGGTAAATTACAGCGCACAGCGTAATGCCCAAAATGTTGTACCGTACATGAGCGCCGGGCGCACAACTGCGAAGTAGACCTTTCAGCTATGGGTTCATTTTTGGTTACAGAAGATAACAGAGGTCACCTGCCATTGATCCAACCCACATTTTATGCGATGATTGTGCCTTTTCTGTAAGCTTTAATGTGCACAAGGGTTGAGTTTAAACGATTTTGATACTTCAATAAGCCCTTTAGTGTAATTTACAAAATTGAAACTCAGCGGCTTCATCATTTTCAATAAATTTTGAGCAATGAAGTGTGTCGATTAAGAAATTTTTTTGCATTCCATTCCAACTGAAATATTTGCATTATCCACTTTCCATCCATCAAATATTGGCCATAAGCAAGCAATTCTGAATTTTGTTTGAAAAATACACATAAATTTAGCCAATAAAATTACAAAACCAATGAAGTGCTTTGTATGTGTATAACAAGTGGAATGAAGGACAATCGATTTAAGATATCTCAATTTGATCGAAAATAAAAAATAAAATAAAATATGTATCTCATCTTTCTGGTTTACTTGTTGTCCTTTGTACTGTTGCCTCTTCTTTATGGGCTCTTGAGAACCCTAACTTAAATTCCTATGAATGTAGGAGGTATTTTTGTAAAAAGACAAACAGGAATGTGCCCTCGATTCTTACGCACGATTTCGTTGCCAACAAGTAAGAAAATGAGATACTGTAGGCATAATGGTTGTAGTATCATCGGCAAAGATATAAAACAAAATCATATAGAAACTGCTGGGATGAACTGTTTGATACGCTATCAATATGAAGCGTGGCATTGGGTGGAGAGTCTTTTTGCAGTTAATTTTTTTTTCGCCAAAAGGCTTTCGAAATTTTGTATGGCTGTATTATTTCCAAAGCCATTATCTACAACTTTGGAAAGAACACAAACCTTATAAGAAGATCCAATATGAGGGGAAGCTCTCATGTCAAAGAACCAATCTCGAAAAAAATTGAGCGCGACCGGCTCAGCTGGTACTGTCATGTTCAAAGGAGAGATCCAACAAACCCTGTCAAAAAGGCAATATCATTCAACATTTCCATACAAAGGCAAAAAAGAGGAATGCCTAAAAACTCCTGGATCATACAATGCAGCAACACCAGCTTCGGGAGGGCTGTCGCTATTTTCTGAGGTCGAACCGGCGAACCACACAGGCGGACCAGTATGGATGGGAGAGTATATATATCTACTCCATACAATCTACAAGTCCAATATAATTTATGTTTGGCCTCTAAATAAAAAAACGCTAGGAATCGATACCAAAAATGGGATTCCGGTTTGAGATATTATAAAACTAAACTTAGTAAGAAACGGAAGTCCAATGAATCGTTCAGGTAACCGCAAACCTTTAATATATATGCAATCCATGGATTTTTATGCAATCCTTTACACCGTGCAAACATTACAGATACATTATTATAACGAGGGGTTCCGGAGGGATATATTTTAGGTGCTCTGTTTTTGAATTGTCATTTAATTTGTATGACTTGCATGGAATTATCTACATGCTAAAATGTCTCCCAATGACATGAAACTTAATCTAAGATTTGATTGAAGACGCTTCAATGATGATTTAGCTCGGATAAATTTGCTCAAGATTACAAGCGTATTCTTAATCTGATAAGATCAATTACAAAGACCCTTGTCTGAATGACGTGATAGGTAGGTATGGCGGTTTACTAAAAACCGAATACTCACTGAACACCGTTTTGTTGCAACGAACTCCCGTCAACCTGCTTGTTAGCGTTCGTTAATGAGGTACCTCTAGCATAGGCGTCCGCAGGATTTTTTCAGGGCGGGCAGATAAAAAATGGTTATTAACTTCCCAGTGGAAGTTCTTGTAATGGGGCCGATTTTGTGAATCGCGGATTTTGACATATATCGGAATTATCTTTCGCCACGACTATCTGGAGAAACAAAGATGATATTGACATGAGACCGGGTATATTCGAAGCGTAATTACGTAACTCACAACTGATTAAATTTCCAGTGAAATCGGTACAGCCGTTTTTTGTTAGTAAATAAATAAATAAAATAATTTGGCTTTATTTGTATACTATTTATTGTCATTTGTCATTGAGCAAATCATTATTACATTGATATTATGGGATTATTATATATGGCGAGTGTAATAAAATTATTTTCAATATCCACCATTTGGGAAAGGAAATAATTTCTTATATAGTAACATCGTTACTATATGATTCCTCATAATTGATAAATCATACGGAATTTGGTTTCTGGTAATTTCTTGTAGCATAACAATGTTGCAAAATAGAGTGCAAATGCTCCGCAACCTATACCATTACTTTGTTCCTGAACTTTATGAAATATATGACTTTTTTCAAATCTGTATAAAGCGTCACTGGGAAGTTAGTCGTGTCGCACGCAGGTCACTTTTTAACTTCCCAGTGGAAGTTCTTGTAAAGGGGCCGATTATAGAGATGTCTGTCCGTGTGTATGTACGTATGTGCGTATGTACGTATGTGCGTTCGGAATTATCTTTCGCCACGATTATCTGGAGAACCACAGATGATATTGACATGGGACCGGATTTATTCGAAGCGTAATTACGTTACTCAGAAATGATTAAGGTTTCAGTGAAATCGGTCTAGCCGTTTTTTGTTAATAAATAAATAACTAAAAAAATAAAGGCAAACTAGCTGAATTTTGAAATTGATGATTTGTGCTATTTATTAACTTCCCAGTGGAAATTGTTGTAATGGGGCCGATTTTGTGAATCGCGGATTTTGAAATATCTCCACGTTTCAAGGTCACCAGCATCCAAATCCAGCGTTTTTATAGAGATGTCTGTGTGTACGTTTTTTGTTAGTAAATAAATAACTAAAATAATTCGCATTTATTTGTAGGTACTATTTATTGTCATTTGCCATTGAACAAATCATTATTACATTGTGCTCCGTTATTTCGTATACATGTAAATTTACAGGACTCCGTGTTCATAACAATTGTTGCAATAATATATATCACAATTCGCTGTTATTAACAACATTTAATTTCCACGAACAATATTAAAGAGCATTTTGCAATATTAAATAATTCTTAACCATATCTTATGGTTAACCACATTTCAAAATTTCCCACTAATCGTATAAATCATATTGATCCCACTGCGAAGTTAGTCGTGTGGACCTTGCGGTTCGCACCCAGACCACTTTTTATACCCTATTCTAAGGGTACATTAATTTTGACGCATAGTTTGTAACATACCTTAATATTGCCCGTAGACCCCTAAAAGTTACTATATTTATGATCAGCATCGATAGTAATGTCGATCTAGCCATGTCCGTCCGTCCGTCTGTCGGCAGAAATTAGGCCTTTAAACTGGACCTAGAGAGCTGAAATTTTAACCATATACTCTCTAGGGTCCCGAAATAATCAAGTTTAAGAATTTTTGAAATCCGCCCACAAACTCAAAAAAACAAATTTTTGGAAAAAATCGAATTTTGAGCTAGAAAGCTGAAATTTTTTATATATGATCTGTGACTCCTAAAACTGCTCGGGATAAAAAAATTTCAAAATCCGCCCACTGACACGCCAACAAATAAATAAAACAATTTGTTTGAAAATCCAAAGTTTGAGCTAGGGGGCTGACATTTATAATATATACTCTCTATGGGCCCTTTATGCTCATGTGTAAATATTTTCAAAATCCACCCACTGACACGCCCACAATTATTTTTTTTTGAAAATTCAAAGTTTGAGCTAGGGAGCTGAAATTTATAATATATACTCTCTAGGGGCCCTTTATTCTCGTGTGTTAATTTTTTTTAAATCCGCCTACTGACACGCCCGCAATTAAATAAAACAATTTTATTGAAACACCCAAGTTTGAGCTAGGGAGCGTTTTTTTTTTGATAAAATCCTTTAAATGTTATATAACAAAATATGTAGAGCGTTCTCAACAATTCAACCATACTTAGGCTTTTGTCACGCCCACTTATGAGGGATAGGAATAAGAATAGGGTATCCAACAGTTCGCCCAAGCGGACTGTAGCCCGTCCCTATGTTTTTGTTTTGTTTTCATTGATCTCTTTTCTCATACAAATTGATTTCTTTTTTTTTAGGTAATTCAATTTTAAAAGTAGTTAGTGCGACTTTCCGAACGCCTTTATGCTTTTTCTATTTGAAAATAATGAAGGTAATTGGCTTTCCACCAAAATTATTCAAAAAAATTTATTTTAAAAGTGAAAATGTTAATTTATTTAAAATAGTCAAACATTTACCAACAAATAAAAAAAATAATTATGAGCTTGCCCGTGAAGTTATTTCCTTGCACCAGAAAAAAGTAATTTCAACCGCCTTGTTTACTCTGGAGAAACGGTCGATTATCTTATTGTAAAAGTAGTTTTGTTCTTTGAAAAGATTCTAATGATATACATAACATACATAAAGGATCAAGTATTGTATAAGTCATCGTTGATCGAAGCCAAATCTTGACCTTCCGTAAAGTGCTGAATGATCGCTCTGAGCTGTAAGTAGTGGCTGGAATGTCAACCCATGGCAATGCAACCTATGCAAAGAACTGAACAAAACGATGATTAAAACTCTTCTACTTGTTTCAAGACATCACAGATATTTGAAGATTCATTAGATTTTGGATGCATTCTATTATAATACCACATATTAAACTCTGCGAGAAAATTGTGGTGAAAGATCCATCATTTTCTCCACAATCATCGAGATCTTTGATGTTTCCATACTCTGCATAGATTTTTGAATGCTTCCTTGAAAAAAACCTTAAAAAAATAATTTTTGGGTTTGTCGTAGTTTTTGGTTCTGGGCAATAGGTATTGGTTCCTTTTCTTATGGTAAAATTGGTGACGTGAAATAAAGACCAACGAAATAAGACCAAATCTTACATAATTTCCAAAAATAGGGGAGAAGTTTAATTAGAACTACATCTAATTTCTTAGTTTGAAATCGGACCGGAAAAATGCCAGTTAATAAAAAATAAAAAAAAATGTAAGTTGGTTGGTACATATGATTTATGTTTTCAATTGTAGGATACATCCTATGCTTGTGAAACATTGCAACAATATTGGAATTTGTTTTAATTTCGTTGGGCTTCATTTCACGTCACCGATCAAAGGCCATTCCAGGTGAGCGCAAACCATAAACTCTGAAAGACAGCTTTCAAAAAAATTACATAGACATACGAGGGGCGTTCAATATATTCTCGATTATCGGGGTGAAGCTGTGGTTGTATATATAAATTGACTTATTTATCAAGTAATACTATTATTTTAGTGCATTCATGAAAAATTTCATATAAATGTGATTATTAATTCGCGTTTTATCTCTAGTTAAACAGAATCATTATGGCAACTGAGACGATGATGGTGAAAATTGAGCATCGCGCTGTAATTAAATTTCTCACTAAGCAAGGAAAAGGTCAAAAAACTATTCATGAAGAGATGGTGGCTGTTTACCAGGGTTCCGCACCTTCATTATCAACTGTGCAAAAGTGGTCAAGTGAGTTCAAGAGAGGCAGAGAAGACGATCCCCGCTCCGACGCCCCGGCTACTGCTTGTACGGGAGAAAGCATCAAAGCATCGAAAAACTTGTGCTTGAGGATGCCCGAATAAAGGTGAAAATGATGGCAGAGATCACCAAGCTTTCAATTGGTACCATTCACACCATTCTTCATGACCATATTAACCTTTCAAAGGTCAGTGCAAGGTGGGTGCCACGAATGCTCACAGCGCCTCAGAAAAAAGTGAGAATCGCATGCTGTAGAGAGCTTTTGGAGATGTGTAGTGAGAACGCGGACGGTGTTATGGATCGAATTGTTAATGGGGACGAAACATGGGTCCACCACTATGACCCTGAAAGCAAACAAGAGTCCATGCAGTGGCATAAAAAAGGAACAGACCCCCCGAAGAAGTTCAAAGTCACTCCGTCTGGCGGGAAGCTCTTGGCCACAGTTTTTTGGGACTCAAAGGGAATCTTGCTCATTGAGTACAAAAAAAAGGTGGAACCATCAACGCCACATCCTACGCTTCCACTTTGCATAATTTGCGGGAGGAAATCAAAAAGAAAAGACGGGGTAAACTCGCAGCGGGTGTGTTGATTCTTCATGACAACGCTCCTGTTCACACGGCGCGAGTTTCCAAGGCTGCTGCGCGAGATTGTGGTTTCGAAGAAATCCAACACCCGCCATATAGTCCCGACCTTGCCCCTAGTGATTATTTCCTGTTTCCGGATTTGAAAAAATGTCTTCGTAGAAAAAGATTTTCGGATGATGAAGAACTCAAGTCGGCAATAAATGGGTATTTTGCAGAGAAAGAGGAAATTTATTTTTTTGAGGGTTTAAAAAAGCTTATCTCAAGATGTAACACATGCATTGATGTTAGGGGAAATTATATGGAAAAATAACGACAATTTAAATTGAATTCGCACAACAAGATACACCACCCAATAAAGAAGAGAAATGACTAACACCTTGTTTCTCCAACCTCTACACCAAAAAGATAATTTCTACCTAGTAGTATAATGGATAAAAAAAGTGGTATGGTGAAAGAGGTCAGAGCCCTGCAGGCGCCTATGATCTCTAGGTCTTGATCCAAGCTGTATAGTTTAAAAAAGTTATCAGTAGGTACCTACCTCAATAATTTTCTCAGAGACTTCCCACGTGTATCGAAGAAAGCTTTTCCTGACGCTTGTTGCCTGGTCCTAGCTGGTGCTAGACAGGCGCATAAAAAGAGGACTAGGTTTTATTTTTCAGTTGGAATATTCTGCGGCAGTGGGTGCTCTGCTTAGTCTCCTAAAGACCAGTGTCCTGTGGTTATCACTGAACAACGTACCACTTATAACTTTGAATGCCTTTGCCACTTGAGGAACAGAACAGTTGGAAGATACTTCCAAGACATTCAGGAACTATCCGATGATTCACTATCTAATCTTTAGAAGTTATTAGAACATCAAGATTGCTGGAGTGTGGATCAGGGATAGAATGCCAACGATGAAGGACCAGATTTAGAACAGAAGGCCCACCCACCGAAGGACATCACCATGGATCCACAAGGTATGGCAGCGTCAATCTGTTTCATCGAACCGGAAACATAGCCTAACCTAATCCATAACTTTCTTCTTCGTTCCCTGGTTTTTAAGGGATGTTTTTTCAACCCAGTTCTAACATTAGACAGCTTTATCTGTTAAATTGCAACAATACTGCACTTAAAATGCTGTATAAAATAACTTATGTAATGACCCCGATAATTATTGTACACTCTTCTGTGAACCGATTTAGTGACACTTATAATTATTACAATTGGTGCCTACACAGCTTGAGACGTATCTGCATACGAAGTTTTGTTTCATACGCTTATCTAGTTTGGGTTCACTTCGGTAATGATCTCGTCACTGTTCGGGGCCTGTCAGATGCAAATGGGAATACTGGGTTCAGCTCGAATCTGAGTGAAGGTACACCTGGCTTATTCTTCGGGGTGGGTATGTGAGATGGTTGCTCGCTTTAATCGAATGAATGCGGTTGACGTGTTTTTTACTTGTGAAATTCAAAAACCTGACGCGGCATGATGTCCCAGACTCTTCCATGTGCTTGATCGATCGTTTTGAGATATCATCAGGGAACTCCTTTCCTTGACCCATCCGATGCACCTTGTACTTGGATATCACGTTTCAATGGGGATGAGTTTTATAGACTCGTAGTCGTCCTTCTGCCTCTTAAAGTTGTTAATAAATCGATTGCTATATGGTAGTACCAAAACAAGTTTTCCGGTTGATGCCAATTTGGTCAATTATTTTTTATGTCATTCGGGTAGATCCCTCCTGATGCACAATCAGCCAGAATCAGTTACAAACGACCAATCAGCAATCCGCCTGCGGCAACCACGCAGGTACACCAATTGGAACGAACGCTACAACAAAAACTAAATGTGTTCGCCACTAAACTAAATCAAACCACAACAGAAATAAACAAGAAACAGGGTTGGTTATCCACCATAGACACCATAAATCTGCACTTGTTGAAAGCCTATGACCTTGTTATCGGAATACTTGAATAATACGAAGAGAGAAACCGCTCATTGATGAAGGTAATACTGCAGAGGCAGACGTGTTGGACAATATAGCGCCGAGCGATCTGATAATGCTTATACAAAAGTCGTCCAAACAACTGCCGCCAAATATCAGCATTATACCGAATCCAAGTATCAGAATAATTGCAAGGAGATATAAGAGACACCTTGTCATACAGCAGCTCCTCCCGTTGGTTACATCAATAGCGTACAATACGGTTAAGATCACTCCAGTACCCAAACGAGTAGCACATGACTCCTATATACTCCCCGTCATCCCAAAGTCAATAATTGCATCAGACCAAAATAGCCAAACATACTTTGGGCTATCAGAAAAGGCGTTTTTACAATGCGCCAACCAGCAAAACCAGAAATAGCTCTGCACTCCAACAGTTGTCATAGAAAAGACACCAGCTCCAACTGCACCATTGACGAACTAAACAAACGGCATAAAAAGGTTTCATGGACATACACAGAAATCAAGGTACCTTGCCTAATATTTTGAACATGTATTTCAAATAAATACGAGGTTCTACATGAGTAATAAGCCGACATCAGCCGGAATCTATGCAATGGGGTACATGAAGACATCGAATTGAAAGAAGTAGGAATAAACAAAGGCTGCATCATTTAAACCAAGTTCATATTGTTAATTGCAGTGTTAACGGAGACAATACTTATCAAGGCAACCTTCAACCAACCACTTACGTTGAACATATCCAGTTTAAGGATCATCAAACACAATTCACAATCGGTACCAGCATAAGCGACAATATTCAAATCCGACGACCAGTTTTCCACAGTCACAAAAGATCTGAGGCGCCTGCAGAATGATCGATCAAGCACATGGAAGGACTGGGATATTATGCCGCGTCAGGATCAATCACGATCTCACTTCCTGATATGCCTGCTTGCATTCTACAGATACAAAACACGTCAAACTCATTCATTCCCATCAACCGGGCCTGCTAATACCGTGCAACCATGTTCCACATTCACAAAAGAGTGTGGAACTTTGATTGAGGTCATACAATAAGTAAGCATAGGCAGCATTTAAGGTGCAATATTGTATTAAGAGCGTAATAAGTGAATCAAAAAAGTAGTTGCAAAACTCACTCACCAGCAGCGTTACCACTTCATAGAAAATCATCGAAGCAGAATTGAGACAAAAATTGAAGCAGTTTGAAAAAAAGTGAAGCAGATTAAAAATTACAGTTTTTGTTTTGTTTTCAATGAATTGTTTATTTAGTATATTTTATATTTATAAACGTATAAAATATTTGTTACAGGTTGATTCAGGGCGTTTTTATGTTTTGAATATGGAACCGCGTCCTAGCATGACGGTTTAAATTAGTTATGTTATTTGATTGTGAATCATGACAAGCCTTACAGTAAGCTCTGCCTTCTATTTGGCTTAGCCAATCTAGTTTTACCTCCCACTCCGGTTTGTATTTTTGATCGTATTTTTTTTTCAAACGACTTAATGTATTTTCCTTTGAGTCAACTTAGACTTCGGAACGGAAGTCAGAAGATTCAGATTCACTGCTTGACTCAAAGAAACAATCAGAGTAAGTTAAATAGTTATTTTCATCACTGTCATGAAGAAAATATGCATTTATCACTTTGCTAGCCATAGAACATTTTAGAGAATAATGAAGTTAATTACCTTTCCGAAATAACTACATCTTGCTGTAGTTCTTGGATTTCTAAAATTTTCACCAAATCATTCCTGGGAGTTTTAACCGCATTTGTTTGTGCAGCAGCACCATGGCTTTAAAAAAAATTATATATGTACAGTTGTACGTATGTATAAAAAAAAATTCTTTCGGCATACCTATCTTTGTTTACTACATCAAAATATCTTTTCATCGCAAATACTTTTACTTTGACTTGATTTGTATTTTTAAATAAGATGTAAGTTGCACGATAATAATTTTTGTAGCCAAATAAAAAGCACAGTTTCACTTGTAGTGTAGACGTATCAAATTGTAAACAAAACAGACGACAAACGAGAACGACGAACCGTTAAGAAATTTTAACTGGTTTATGCACTATGTGAGTGATGAGAGTGCATGAAAACATTATTGAACTCAAGGAAGAGTGAAAGGGTTAACAATATTATTTAATTTATATTTTTCTTGCAGTGAAGTTTGATCTGGTTCACAATAATTTTCAGATGACTGATCTGGGCTTACAAGCAAGAGTGTAAGATTTAGAGAGTTTTCAAAATAATTGAAGTAAGAGTTTTAAAAATGAAGCAGATATGAAGAATAAAGCAAAAGTGTGAAGTAGGAAGCAGATTTTGAGACTTTTAGAAAAAGCGAAGTAGATCTACTCCAATTGAAGCAAAGTGGTATCGCTGCTCACCAGTCGAACTCTTCTTATTATCTACATTGCGTCCCCTAAGAAACCACTTCCTTCCAACACATATAATGCACCAGTGATTATCTAATAGGTCTGTAATGAATAATTTCTTGCATATTCCAGTCGGCACCTCCATTTCATTCTTATAAAAAGCATTTTCATTTTCTCATCTTTTACTAATTAATTTGCTTCTCAAAATATATTAAAATGCACATCTTGGCGAAGTTTGAAATCCAAAAGAGAATGTAAGTAAATTATGCATTGTGTAATGGAATTAGATGTTACCCTCGAATCTATAGGGGTGAATGTTTGTCATATACTTGTGATCTTTCGTCCCTACCACAATCCAATGTAATATGAAACCAACAAGACGATTCACAATATCGATGATGTTATGCCGATGGAACTTTTCGGGCACAGACTCCATGAGAGTACCAAGGGCTGATTCGAGGGGTTGCTTAACCAGCAGAAGCGATAGGCATGCTTGCACACGCTCGAGCTAGCTCGCCGGAACGGAGTGGGTTCTTGCTTCTACTGCTAAGCAGACCATACATGTTTTCATGCCTGGTTCTATAATATTGAATAAATTGTTTCCGTACCTCATCGGAATGCGATTACCCACGAACTTCTCGTAGGTGTTGTTATAAATTCTTAGCCAAAACAAAGAGATGGGGAACCTGAGGTGTAAATAAGACCCCTTGAGTGTATGATTGACCCGCCCTTGGCCGTCCACACGAGAGGGCATGGAGGCCCCTTGGTCATTACCCAACTCAAACACAGGTAATGACCCCTTATTTTAACTTTATAGGCAATTACCTTTCCGCTGACATCTTGATCACCTGTAAATGAAGAGTTCACTTCCCCTACACGATTATGAAACTTAACCAATCATTTTTTACCGTCGAAAAGCAGTTTTCTAAGTACAGGTTATTATTCTTGAGTAGATTTATACTTTATTTAAACTTAATTGCACTTTATTAACTTATTAAGAACGTATAACAAGAGTTTAAAATACTTTATGCAGAGCTAAATTTGGAGCTAGCTTTGTTTGGTCATAGCTGTATACGACTTCATGGTATTCAACTTTACAATGCTTTTATTCACTTACGAGTATCTATACTATACTTATCTCTAATTTTCTTATTCCCTTGTGGGATACGGGCTACAAGCTTTCTAAATTTAATTATAAACAGATTTGAATCGACAAGAAGAGGACAATTTTCTTTCTATTTGCTCGTCGTGGTTTACGAGAAGATATCATTTAATTTTACGTTATTAGCAGTTTTTGAAACCTAACCGAAATCTGCCGAACCTTAGCCGATTTTACAACCTTCACACTTATTGCTTATCCGAAACGAGATAAAGAGTTGTTTCGGTGTAATTTACATTCGCCGGAGGCTCACAAACATAATTCGGTGTGAATCTGGCTCGAGGCTTGGCTAAGTACCAATTGGAGCCTGATAGTAATTCGTTTCGTAAGATGGCGCGAGGTGCCATCAGATTATGGATTTAAAATAAAAGAGATTCCTTTTGTATATGTTCACTGACTTTACTTTTAATTCCAATATTTTTTACTTTATATTATTGTGATAACAAGCTTTTGCAACTATCTAGAAGAGGCAGTTCCTTTTAGAATATACATTATACATATTTGAATTTTGAAAAACATCTGTCTAGCAGACTACAATGTCAAAAAGATTTTCGTGCAACCAATAATTAAATGGTGTTAGGAGCCATGTATCTTTTAATGGCTCATAGATGGATTGTTGGCGCTGGTACGACTGCCACAGCTATTCCCTCCTTAGTGACCATGTCACGACTGATGATGGTTTCAACTGCAGTCTGCGAAATGCACTTTCTTTTTCTTGCTGTAGGTTTTTAGTTCTGGCTGCTTGTCATCTGGGTCATTAAGAAAGAATGCAGGCTTAAGTCTTTCGATCGAAACGTTTTGAGTAGATCCATTGATGTCGATAGAAAAAACTCTGTCGCTTATCCTTTCGACGATCCTGAATGGTCCTTTGTACGGAGGTTCCAATGGTTTTTTTTACATGATCCGATCTGAGAAATACGTGTGTACATGAATGAAGGGTCTTGTGCACAAACGAGCTTTTTTTGATATGATGTGATGCAGGAGTAGGTCGTATCAATCGAATATATTCACGAAACTTTGAGATGAACTTGTCTGTATCACGTGGCATTTCGACATCTGTGAAGAATTCTCCAGGTAGACGAAGAGTTACACCGTATAACATCTCTGCTGCAGACGCACCTAGGTCTTCCTTAAAACACGTTCTTAGTCCGAGCATCGCCGTGGGAAGTAGTTCTGTCCATGGTGTTTCTGGGTTGCACATCAAGGCAGTTTTAAGAGAGCGATGCCAGCGCTCAATCATTCCGTTCGAAGCCGGGTGGTATGGTGTGGTTCGAATCTTATGTGCTCCAACTAGGGCTGCCAATGCTTTAAACAACTCCGACTCAAACTGAGTTCCCTGGTCCGTGGTTATTGACTTTGGTGCACCGAACCTGGCTATCCAAGATGAGTAAAAACTCGTTGCCACGGTATCAGCTGTCATGTCCTTCACAGGCACAATTTATGGCCAGCGTGTGAAACGATCAATCATCGTCAGACAGTATTTATAACCTTTGTCCTCTGGGAGAACAATTAAGTCGATGTGTACGTGGTCAAACCGCTGGTCGACTGCTGTAAATGATTTTGGTACCAGATGACTGTGTCGTTGAACTTTTGCACGTTGACAACTTGGGCAGGAACGAACCCATTCGGAAATGTTTTTCTTGATTGAAGGCCATGCATACTTTTGCAGGAGCTGTTTCAAGGTAGATCTCGTTCCAGGATGTGAAAGTGAATGAACTGAATCGAACATTTTGCGCCGAAGAGATTTTGGAATGTATGGGCGATTCTGTGATGTTGAAATATCGCAATAAATTTGGATTCCAGGCTGTAAATTCAGTTTCTTAAGTCGTAGGTATGTCGTATCACTCATGAGGTCTTTCAATTCTGAATCCGATGCCTGAGCGGCTTGAATTTCCGCCAATGAAATGGAAGTAGGCATGTCAATTGCACTAATTCTGGACAAGGCGTCTGCAGCTAAATTATTGGATCCTGAGACATGAATCATTTGCGTTGTAAACTCGGATATATAGTTGAGATATCGCAGTTGGCGCGGCGACGCCTTTTCGGGCTTCTGGCTAAAGGCAAATGTAAGAGGCCTATGATCCGTCTTAACTACAAAATTTCGTCCTTCTAAAATGTGCCTAAAATGCTTAATCGACAAGTAAATAGCCAATAACTCTCTATCGTATGTGCTATAATTTTTTTGAGCTGATTTCAATTTGGCAGAAAAGAATCCGATCGGTCTCCATACATCTAGAACTAACTGATCTAAGTGTTATCCCACAGCCGTATCGGAAGCGTCCGTTGTCAAACAAAGCGGAGCATCAGGTGCTAAAAACGTTATAAGTGTTTGATTAACAATGCTTGACTTACATGCCTCGAAAGCGTTTTCCATTTCAGAAGTCCAGGAAACCTTTCGTTGATCTTTCCTTTTAGAGTCTTTCAAAACGCTGTTTAGAGGTGCTTGCATTTTCGCTGCGCCTGGAATGCATTTTCGGTAAAAGTTTAAAAGTCCGATGAAACGTCGTAGCTCCAAGATGGTTATGGGTTTTGGATACTTGGATATAGCTTCTGCTCGTTCCTGTGGTGGCTTCATTCCATGCGGAGATATGCTGTATCCCAAAAACACTAATTCACTGACACCGAATTCACATTTTGAAGCGTTGATAGACAGGCCAGCCTCTTTAAGCTTTGACAATACAATTTGAAGATGAACTTGATGTTCACTTTCTTCTTCAGAAAAAATTAAGATGTCATCCAAGTAACAAAATACGAAATCTATATGTCGAAAAATGGAGTCCATATAGCGCTGGAATGTTTGGGTGGCGTTTTTTAAACCAAATGGCATAACCGTAAACTCAAACAATCCCATTGGAGTACTAACAGCGGTTTTAACAATGTCCTCCTTATGCATCGGTATATTGTAGTATGCTTTGTTGATGTCGATCTTTGAAAACAATCGTTTGTTGTGAAGTTTTTCACCAATTCCGTCGAGGTGTGGCACAGGATATCGATCTGGACATGTCTGAGCGTTTAACTTTCGATAGTCTCCGCATGCTCTCCAATCGCCCGTCTTTTTCTTGACAAGGTGAACTGGACTAGCCCACGGGCTACTCGAAGGACGGACTATGCCTAGTTGAAGCAATGTCTCGAACTCGTCCTGTATAGCTTTTAACTTTTCTCCACTATAGCGACGTGGGCGATCGGCAATCGGTTGACATTCAGTGACGATTCGATGGCACACTTGTGTTGACGTTGGTAGCTGATACGAGTTTGGTACCGTAATGTCAACGTACTGGTTGACTACATTATACCACTTGGAAGACGATCTAATTGTCGAAACACTTTGCTGAATTGCTGGTTCTAGTCCGCCTTGTGATTTCAGTGACGTCAGGGGATCTATTATTTGTTTTTTCTTTAAAACTATAATAAGTCCGAAATGTGATAAGAAATCAGCTCCTAATATAGCTGACTTTACGCTGGCCACGATGAAATTCCATGTAAACGACCGCCGAAACCCGAAATCAACTTTCATTCGCTTGATGCCAAAGGTTGGAATAATGGTGTCATTTGCTGCAAAAAGCTGAACTTCATGTGGAAGTGCATTTCGACTATAGCTAAGAATTTCTTTTGGAACAACTGAAACGTCAGAACCTGAGTCGATTAAAAATTTGATGTTGCTGTTGCGGTCTCGTATATGAAGTCTAAGCTCTGATATGCTGGAGTCATCTGTGCTGCCGCCAACTGCAAGTACTGACGGCAGCGCGTTTAGTTTTCCGTCTGGTTGGAAGTTGATGTTCTGACGAATTCGCATGGTTGCTCACACCTCCTAGCAGCCAGCCCAAATCTTATGTGAAACCGACAAACCTTCTGTGTACTGCGCGACTGACTTCTTTGCTGGACTCTGCTGCGTCCTCTGTTGTCGCTGCGAGAGCGTTGGTCGTTTGTGGCAAGGCTTACAGAAATTTCACTCAAGATCTTGATGACTTGGCTCCAAAAGGTTTCCAAAGCCAAAACTCTTGCATCAAGTGCATGAACTTGTGAAGAACCAGCTGCATCATGATGAACTGGCCTACTTTGTGACGTTGTAGTTGCCATGACGTAAGACGAAGATGGAGAATTGTCGAGAATACGATCAGCGATTTCAGCTAAATCATTTAAACATACAGATTTGCACGCAGAAAGGATACATCTGACATTATTGGGCATTCGTTGTAGCCACAACGTCGACATGGCATCTTCAGATACATTTGTGCCTGCTAAATCACGCATCTCTCGCAGCAGCTGGCTTGGTTTTTTGTTGCACAACTCCAACCCAGTCAAAAGTTTCACAAGCTGCTTCTCTTTTGATTCGCCGAATCGAGCAATAAGAATTTTTTTTAATTGTGTGTATTTACCTGTTTCCGGTGGGTTCTTCGCCACGTCCGAAACTTGACGCAGTGTGTCTGGGTCCAACGCCGTGATCACCGTGTAGAACTTGGACAAATCAGACGTTATTCTGTTCACGTGGAGTAAGCCATCAATTTGAGTGAACCAAAGTTCAGGGTCAGACGATAGAAACTGCGGTAGTTTGACTATACCCACTGTGTCGACGGCTACGTTGTTCTGACTTGTACCATTTGTATTTAATTTGTTCTCTGCTCCCAAGGCGATTTTATTCTCATTATTCGGCATGTCGCCATTGTCCTCGTCGTTCGACAGCATTCTTGTTTTTTTTTTTTTGCTTTTTGTTTTAATTTAACTTGTTAAATCGTCGTCGGGGTCACCAATTATGGATTTAAAATAAAAGAGACTCCTTTTGTATATGTTCACTGACTTTACTTTTAATTCCAATATTTTTTACTTTATATTATTGTGATAACAAGCTTTTGCAACTATCTAGAAGAGGCAGTTCCTTTTATAATATACATTATACATATTTGAATTTTGAAAAACATCTGTCTAGCAGACTACAATGTCAAAAAGATTTTCGTGCAACCAATAATTAAATGGTGTTAGGAGCCATGTATCTTTTAATGGCTCATAGATGGATTGTTGGCGCTGGTACGACTGCCACAGCTATTCCCTCCTTAGTGACCATGTCACGACTGATGATGGTTTCAACTGCAGTCTGCGAAATGCACTTTCTTTTTCTTGCTGTAGGTTTTTAGTTCTGGCTGCTTGTCATCTGGGTCATTAAGAAAGAATGCAGGCTTAAGTCTTTCGATCGAAACGTTTTGAGTAGATCCATTGATGTCGATAGAAAAAACTCTGTCGCTTATCCTTTCGACGATCCTGAATGGTCCTTTGTACGGAGGTTCCAATGGTTTTTTTACATGATCCGATCTGAGAAATACGTGTGTACATGAATGAAGGGTCTTGTGCACAAACGAGCTTTTTTTGATATGATGTGATGCAGGAGTAGGTCGTATCAATCGAATATATTCACGAAACTTTGAGATGAACTTGTCTGTATCACGTGGCATTTCGACATCTGTGAAGAATTCTCCAGGTAGACGAAGAGTTACACCGTATAACATCTCTGCTGCAGACGCACCTAGGTCTTCCTTAAAACACGTTCTTAGTCCGAGCATCGCCGTGGGAAGTAGTTCTGTCCATGGTGTTTCTGGGTTGCACATCAAGGCAGTTTTAAGAGAGCGATGCCAGCGCTCAATCATTCCGTTCGAAGCCGGGTGGTGTGGTTCGAATCTTATGTGCTCCAACTAGGGCTGCCAATGCTTTAAACAACTCCGACTCAAACTGAGTTCCCTGGTCCGTGGTTATTGACTTTGGTGCACCGAACCTGGCTATCCAAGATGAGTAAAAACTCGTTGCCACGGTATCAGCTGTCATGTCCTTCACAGGCACAATTTCTGGCCAGCGTGTGAAACGATCAATCATCGTCAGACAGTATTTATAACCTTTGTCCTCTGGGAGAACAATTAAGTCGATGTGTACGTGGTCAAACCGCTGGTCGACTGCTGTAAATGATTTTGGTACCAGATGACTGTGTCGTTGAACTTTTGCACGTTGACAACTTGGGCAGGAACGAACCCATTCGGAAATGTTTTTCTTGATTGAAGGCCATGCATACTTTTGCAGGAGCTGTTTCAAGGTAGATCTCGTTCCAGGATGTGAAAGTGAATGAACTGAATCGAACATTTTGCGCCGAAGAGATTTTGGAATGTATGGGCGATTCTGTGATGTTGAAATATCGCAATAAATTTGGATTCCAGGCTGTAAATTCAGTTTCTTAAGTCGTAGGGATGTCGTATCACTCATGAGGTCTTTCAATTCTGAATCCGATGCCTGAGCGGCTTGAATTTCCGCCAATGAAATGGAAGTAGGCATGTCAATTGCACTAATTCTGGACAAGGCGTCTGCAGCTAAATTATTGGATCCTGAGACATGAATCATTTGCGTTGTAAACTCGGATATATAGTTGAGATATCGCAGTTGGCGCGGCGACGCCTTTTCGGGCTTCTGGCTAAAGGCAAATGTAAGAGGCCTATGATCCGTCTTAACTACAAAATTTCGTCCTTCTAAAATGTGCCTAAAATGCTTAATCGACAAGTAAATAGCCAATAACTCTCTATCGTATGTGCTATAATTTTTTTGAGCTGATTTCAATTTGGCAGAAAAGAATCCGATCGGTCTCCATACATCTAGAACTAACTGATATAAGTGTGATCCCACAGCCGTATCGGAAGCGTCCGTTGTCAAACAAAGCGGAGCATCAGGTGCTAAAAACGTTATAAGTGTTTGATTAACAATGCTTGACTTACATGCCTCGAAAGCGTTTTCCATTTCAGAAGTCCAGGAAACCTTTCGTTGATCTTTCCTTTTAGAGTCTTTCAAAACGCTGTTTAGAGGTGCTTGCATTTTCGCTGCGCCTGGAATGCATTTTCGGTAAAAGTTTAAAAGTCCGATGAAACGTCGTAGCTCCAAGATGGTTATGGGTTTTGGATACTTGGATATAGCTTCTGCTCGTTCCTGTGGTGGCTTCATTCCATGCGGAGATATGCTGTATCCCAAAAACACTAATTCACTGACACCGAATTCACATTTTGAAGCGTTGATAGACAGGCCAGCCTCTTTAAGCTTTGACAATACAATTTGAAGATGAACTTGATGTTCACTTTCTTCTTCAGAAAAAATTAAGATGTCATCCAAGTAACAAAATACGAAATCTATATGTCGAAAAATGGAGTCCATATAGCGCTGGAATGTTTGGGTGGCGTTTTTTAAACCAAATGGCATAACCGTAAACTCAAACAATCCCATTGGAGTACTAACAGCGGTTTTAACAATGTCCTCCTTATGCATCGGTATATTGTAGTATGCTTTGTTGATGTCGATCTTTGAAAACAATCGTTTGTTGTGAAGTTTTTCACCAATTCCGTCGAGGTGTGGCACAGGATATCGATCTGGACATGTCTGAGCGTTTAACTTTCGATAGTCTCCGCATGCTCTCCAATCGCCCGTCTTTTTCTTGACAAGGTGAACTGGACTAGCCCACGGGCTACTCGAAGGACGGACTATGCCTAGTTGAAGCAATGTCTCGAACTCGTCCTGTATAGCTTTTAACTTTTCTCCACTATAGCGACGTGGGCGATCGGCAATCGGTTGACATTCAGTGACGATTCGATGGCACACTTGTGTTGACGTTGGTAGCTGATACGAGTTTGGTACCGTAATGTCAACGTACTGGTTGACTACATTATACCACTTGGAAGACGATCTAATTGTCGAAACACTTTGCTGAATTGCTGGTTCTAGTCCGCCTTGTGATTTCAGTGACGTCAGGGGATCTATTATTTGTTTTTCCTTTAAAACTATAATAAGTCCGAAATGTGATAAGAAATCAGCTCCTAATATAGCTGACTTTACGCTGGCCACGATGAAATTCCATGTAAACGACCGCCGAAACCCGAAATCAACTTTCATTCGCTTGATGCCAAAGGTTGGAATAATGGTGTCATTTGCTGCAAAAAGCTGAACTTCATGTGGAAGTGCATTTCGACTATAGCTAAGAATTTCTTTTGGAACAACTGAAACGGCAGAACCTGAGTCGATTAAAAATTTGATGTTGCTGTTGCGGTCTCGTATATGAAGTCTAAGCTCTGATATGCTGGAGTCATCTGTGCTGCCGCCAACTGCAAGTACTGACGGCAGCGCGTTTAGTTTTCCGTCTGGTTGGAAGTTGATGTTCTGACGAATTCGCATGGTTGCTCACACCTCCTAGCAGCCAGCCCAAATCTTATGTGAAACCGACAAACCTTCTGTGTACTGCGCGACTGACTTCTTTGCTGGACTCTGCTGCGTCCTCTGTTGTCGCTGCGAGAGCGTTGGTCGTTTGTGGCAAGGCTTACAGAAATTTCACTCAAGATCTTGATGACTTGGCTCCAAAAGGTTTCCAAAGCCAAAACTCTTGCATCAAGTGCATGAACTTGTGAAGAACCAGCTGCATCATGATGAACTGGCCTACTTTGTGACGTTGTAGTTGCCATGACGTAAGACGAAGATGGAGAATTGTCGAGAATACGATCAGCGATTTCAGCTAAATCATTTAAACATACAGATTTGCACGCAGAAAGGATACATCTGACATTATTGGGCATTCGTTGTAGCCACAACGTCGACATGGCATCTTCAGATACATTTGTGCCTGCTAAATCACGCATCTCTCGCAGCAGCTGGCTTGGTTTTTTGTTGCACAACTCCAACCCAGTCAAAAGTTTCACAAGCTGCTTCTCTTTTGATTCGCCGAATCGAGCAATAAGAATTTTTTTTAATTGTGTGTATTTACCTGTTTCCGGTGGGTTCTTCGCCACGTCCGAAACTTGACGCAGTGTGTCTGGGTCCAACGCCGTGATCACCGTGTAGAACTTGGACAAATCAGACGTTATTCTGTTCACGTGGAGTAAGCCATCAATTTGAGTGAACCAAAGTTCAGGGTCAGACGATAGAAACTGCGGTAGTTTGACTATACCCACTGTGTCGACGGCTACGTTGTTCTGACTTGTACCATTTGTATTTAATTTGTTCTCTGCTCCCAAGGCGATTTTATTCTCATTATTCGGCATGTCGCCATTGTCCTCGTCGTTCGACAGCATTCTTGTTTTTTTTTTTTTGCTTTTTTTTTTAATTTAACTTGTTAAATCGTCGTCGGGGTCACCAATTATGGATTTAAAATAAAAGAGATTCCTTTTGTATATGTTCACTGACTTTACTTTTAATTCCAATATTTTTTACTTTATATTATTGTGATAACAAGCTTTTGCAACTATCTAGAAGAGGCAGTTCCTTTTATAATATACATTATACATATTTGAATTTTGAAAAACATCTGTCTAGCAGACTACAATGTCAAAAAGATTTTCGTGCAACCAATAATTAAATGGTGTTAGGAGCCATGTATCTTTTAATGGCTCATAGATGGATTGTTGGCGCTGGTACGACTGCCACAGCTATTCCCTCCTTAGTGACCATGTCACGACTGATGATGGTTTCAACTGCAGTCTGCGAAATGCACTTTCTTTTTCTTGCTGTAGGTTTTTAGTTCTGGCTGCTTGTCATCTGGGTCATTAAGAAAGAATGCAGGCTTAAGTCTTTCGATCGAAACGTTTTGAGTAGATCCATTGATGTCGATAGAAAAAACTCTGTCGCTTATCCTTTCGACGATCCTGAATGGTCCTTTGTACGGAGGTTCCAATGGTTTTTTTACATGATCCGATCTGAGAAATACGTGTGTACATGAATGAAGGGTCTTGTGCACAAACGAGCTTTTTTTGATATGATGTGATGCAGGAGTAGGTCGTATCAATCGAATATATTCACGAAACTTTGAGATGAACTTGTCTGTATCACGTGGCATTTCGACATCTGTGAAGAATTCTCCAGGTAGACGAAGAGTTACACCGTATAACATCTCTGCTGCAGACGCACCTAGGTCTTCCTTAAAACACGTTCTTAGTCCGAGCATCGCCGTGGGAAGTAGTTCTGTCCATGGTGTTTCTGGGTTGCACATCAAGGCAGTTTTAAGAGAGCGATGCCAGCGCTCAATCATTCCGTTCGAAGCCGGGTGGTGTGGTTCGAATCTTATGTGCTCCAACTAGGGCTGCCAATGCTTTAAACAACTCCGACTCAAACTGAGTTCCCTGGTCCGTGGTTATTGACTTTGGTGCACCGAACCTGGCTATCCAAGATGAGTAAAAACTCGTTGCCACGGTATCAGCTGTCATGTCCTTCACAGGCACAATTTCTGGCCAGCGTGTGAAACGATCAATCATCGTCAGACAGTATTTATAACCTTTGTCCTCTGGGAGAACAATTAAGTCGATGTGTACGTGGTCAAACCGCTGGTCGACTGCTGTAAATGATTTTGGTACCAGATGACTGTGTCGTTGAACTTTTGCACGTTGACAACTTGGGCAGGAACGAACCCATTCGGAAATGTTTTTCTTGATTGAAGGCCATGCATACTTTTGCAGGAGCTGTTTCAAGGTAGATCTCGTTCCAGGATGTGAAAGTGAATGAACTGAATCGAACATTTTGCGCCGAAGAGATTTTGGAATGTATGGGCGATTCTGTGATGTTGAAATATCGCAATAAATTTGGATTCCAGGCTGTAAATTCAGTTTCTTAAGTCGTAGGGATGTCGTATCACTCATGAGGTCTTTCAATTCTGAATCCGATGCCTGAGCGGCTTGAATTTCCGCCAATGAAATGGAAGTAGGCATGTCAATTGCACTAATTCTGGACAAGGCGTCTGCAGCTAAATTATTGGATCCTGAGACATGAATCATTTGCGTTGTAAACTCGGATATATAGTTGAGATATCGCAGTTGGCGCGGCGACGCCTTTTCGGGCTTCTGGCTAAAGGCAAATGTAAGAGGCCTATGATCCGTCTTAACTACAAAATTTCGTCCTTCTAAAATGTGCCTAAAATGCTTAATCGACAAGTAAATAGCCAATAACTCTCTATCGTATGTGCTATAATTTTTTTGAGCTGATTTCAATTTGGCAGAAAAGAATCCGATCGGTCTCCATACATCTAGAACTAACTGATATAAGTGTGATCCCACAGCCGTATCGGAAGCGTCCGTTGTCAAACAAAGCGGAGCATCAGGTGCTAAAAACGTTATAAGTGTTTGATTAACAATGCTTGACTTACATGCCTCGAAAGCGTTTTCCATTTCAGAAGTCCAGGAAACCTTTCGTTGATCTTTCCTTTTAGAGTCTTTCAAAACGCTGTTTAGAGGTGCTTGCATTTTCGCTGCGCCTGGAATGCATTTTCGGTAAAAGTTTAAAAGTCCGATGAAACGTCGTAGCTCCAAGATGGTTATGGGTTTTGGATACTTGGATATAGCTTCTGCTCGTTCCTGTGGTGGCTTCATTCCATGCGGAGATATGCTGTATCCCAAAAACACTAATTCACTGACACCGAATTCACATTTTGAAGCGTTGATAGACAGGCCAGCCTCTTTAAGCTTTGACAATACAATTTGAAGATGAACTTGATGTTCACTTTCTTCTTCAGAAAAAATTAAGATGTCATCCAAGTAACAAAATACGAAATCTATATGTCGAAAAATGGAGTCCATATAGCGCTGGAATGTTTGGGTGGCGTTTTTTAAACCAAATGGCATAACCGTAAACTCAAACAATCCCATTGGAGTACTAACAGCGGTTTTAACAATGTCCTCCTTATGCATCGGTATATTGTAGTATGCTTTGTTGATGTCGATCTTTGAAAACAATCGTTTGTTGTGAAGTTTTTCACCAATTCCGTCGAGGTGTGGCACAGGATATCGATCTGGACATGTCTGAGCGTTTAACTTTCGATAGTCTCCGCATGCTCTCCAATCGCCCGTCTTTTTCTTGACAAGGTGAACTGGACTAGCCCACGGGCTACTCGAAGGACGGACTATGCCTAGTTGAAGCAATGTCTCGAACTCGTCCTGTATAGCTTTTAACTTTTCTCCACTATAGCGACGTGGGCGATCGGCAATCGGTTGACATTCAGTGACGATTCGATGGCACACTTGTGTTGACGTTGGTAGCTGATACGAGTTTGGTACCGTAATGTCAACGTACTGGTTGACTACATTATACCACTTAGAAGACGATCTAATTGTCGAAACACTTTGCTGAATTGCTGGTTCTAGTCCGCCTTGTGATTTCAGTGACGTCAGGGGATCTATTATTTGTTTTTCCTTTAAAACTATAATAAGTCCGAAATGTGATAAGAAATCAGCTCCTAATATAGCTGACTTTACGCTGGCCACGATGAAATTCCATGTAAACGACCGCCGAAACCCGAAATCAACTTTCATTCGCTTGATGCCAAAGGTTGGAATAATGGTGTCATTTGCTGCAAAAAGCTGAACTTCATGTGGAAGTGCATTTCGACTATAGCTAAGAATTTCTTTTGGAACAACTGAAACGGCAGAACCTGAGTCGATTAAAAATTTGATGTTGCTGTTGCGGTCTCGTATATGAAGTCTAAGCTCTGATATGCTGGAGTCATCTGTGCTGCCGCCAACTGCAAGTACTGACGGCAGCGCGTTTAGTTTTCCGTCTGGTTGGAAGTTGATGTTCTGACGAATTCGCATGGTTGCTCACACCTCCTAGCAGCCAGCCCAAATCTTATGTGAAACCGACAAACCTTCTGTGTACTGCGCGACTGACTTCTTTGCTGGACTCTGCTGCGTCCTCTGTTGTCGCTGCGAGAGCGTTGGTCGTTTGTGGCAAGGCTTACAGAAATTTCACTCAAGATCTTGATGACTTGGCTCCAAAAGGTTTCCAAAGCCAAAACTCTTGCATCAAGTGCATGAACTTGTGAAGAACCAGCTGCATCATGATGAACTGGCCTACTTTGTGACGTTGTAGTTGCCATGACGTAAGACGAAGATGGAGAATTGTCGAGAATACGATCAGCGATTTCAGCTAAATCATTTAAACATACAGATTTGCACGCAGAAAGGATACATCTGACATTATTGGGCATTCGTTGTAGCCACAACGTCGACATGGCATCTTCAGATACATTTGTGCCTGCTAAATCACGCATCTCTCGCAGCAGCTGGCTTGGTTTTTTGTTGCACAACTCCAACCCAGTCAAAAGTTTCACAAGCTGCTTCTCTTTTGATTCGCCGAATCGAGCAATAAGAATTTTTTTTAATTGTGTGTATTTACCTGTTTCCGGTGGGTTCTTCGCCACGTCCGAAACTTGACGCAGTGTGTCTGGGTCCAACGCCGTGATCACCGTGTAGAACTTGGACAAATCAGACGTTATTCTGTTCACGTGGAGTAAGCCATCAATTTGAGTGAACCAAAGTTCAGGGTCAGACGATAGAAACTGCGGTAGTTTGACTATACCCACTGTGTCGACGGCTACGTTGTTCTGACTTGTACCATTTGTATTTAATTTGTTCTCTGCTCCCAAGGCGATTTTATTCTCATTATTCGGCATGTCGCCATTGTCCTCGTCGTTCGACAGCATTCTTGTTTTTTTTTTTTTGCTTTTTTTTTTAATTTAACTTGTTAAATCGTCGTCGGGGTCACCAATTATGGATTTAAAATAAAAGAGATTCCTTTTGTATATGTTCACTGACTTTACTTTTAATTCCAATATTTTTTACTTTATATTATTGTGATAACAAGCTTTTGCAACTATCTAGAAGAGGCAGTTCCTTTTATAATATACATTATACATATTTGAATTTTGAAAAACATCTGTCTAGCAGACCACAATGTCAAAAAGATTTTCGTGCAACCAATAATTAAATGGTGTTAGGAGCCATGTATCTTTTAATGGCTCATAGATGGATTGTTGGCGCTGGTACGACTGCCACAGCTATTCCCTCCTTAGTGACCATGTCACGACTGATGATGGTTTCAACTGCAGTCTGCGAAATGCACTTTCTTTTTCTTGCTGTAGGTTTTTAGTTCTGGCTGCTTGTCATCTGGGTCATTAAGAAAGAATGCAGGCTTAAGTCTTTCGATCGAAACGTTTTGAGTAGATCCATTGATGTCGATAGAAAAAACTCTGTCGCTTATCCTTTCGACGATCCTGAATGGTCCTTTGTACGGAGGTTCCAATGGTTTTTTTACATGATCCGATCTGAGAAATACGTGTGTACATGAATGAAGGGTCTTGTGCACAAACGAGCTTTTTTTGATATGATGTGATGCAGGAGTAGGTCGTATCAATCGAATATATTCACGAAACTTTGAGATGAACTTGTCTGTATCACGTGGCATTTCGACATCTGTGAAGAATTCTCCAGGTAGACGAAGAGTTACACCGTATAACATCTCTGCTGCAGACGCACCTAGGTCTTCCTTAAAACACGTTCTTAGTCCGAGCATCGCCGTGGGAAGTAGTTCTGTCCATGGTGTTTCTGGGTTGCACATCAAGGCAGTTTTAAGAGAGCGATGCCAGCGCTCAATCATTCCGTTCGAAGCCGGGTGGTGTGGTTCGAATCTTATGTGCTCCAACTAGGGCTGCCAATGCTTTAAACAACTCCGACTCAAACTGAGTTCCCTGGTCCGTGGTTATTGACTTTGGTGCACCGAACCTGGCTATCCAAGATGAGTAAAAACTCGTTGCCACGGTATCAGCTGTCATGTCCTTCACAGGCACAATTTCTGGCCAGCGTGTGAAACGATCAATCATCGTCAGACAGTATTTATAACCTTTGTCCTCTGGGAGAACAATTAAGTCGATGTGTACGTGGTCAAACCGCTGGTCGACTGCTGTAAATGATTTTGGTACCAGATGACTGTGTCGTTGAACTTTTGCACGTTGACAACTTGGGCAGGAACGAACCCATTCGGAAATGTTTTTCTTGATTGAAGGCCATGCATACTTTTGCAGGAGCTGTTTCAAGGTAGATCTCGTTCCAGGATGTGAAAGTGAATGAACTGAATCGAACATTTTGCGCCGAAGAGATTTTGGAATGTATGGGCGATTCTGTGATGTTGAAATATCGCAATAAATTTGGATTCCAGGCTGTAAATTCAGTTTCTTAAGTCGTAGGGATGTCGTATCACTCATGAGGTCTTTCAATTCTGAATCCGATGCCTGAGCGGCTTGAATTTCCGCCAATGAAATGGAAGTAGGCATGTCAATTGCACTAATTCTGGACAAGGCGTCTGCAGCTAAATTATTGGATCCTGAGACATGAATCATTTGCGTTGTAAACTCGGATATATAGTTGAGATATCGCAGTTGGCGCGGCGACGCCTTTTCGGGCTTCTGGCTAAAGGCAAATGTAAGAGGCCTATGATCCGTCTTAACTACAAAATTTCGTCCTTCTAAAATGTGCCTAAAATGCTTAATCGACAAGTAAATAGCCAATAACTCTCTATCGTATGTGCTATAATTTTTTTGAGCTGATTTCAATTTGGCAGAAAAGAATCCGATCGGTCTCCATACATCTAGAACTAACTGATATAAGTGTGATCCCACAGCCGTATCGGAAGCGTCCGTTGTCAAACAAAGCGGAGCATCAGGTGCTAAAAACGTTATAAGTGTTTGATTAACAATGCTTGACTTACATGCCTCGAAAGCGTTTTCCATTTCAGAAGTCCAGGAAACCTTTCGTTGATCTTTCCTTTTAGAGTCTTTCAAAACGCTGTTTAGAGGTGCTTGCATTTTCGCTGCGCCTGGAATGCATTTTCGGTAAAAGTTTAAAAGTCCGATGAAACGTCGTAGCTCCAAGATGGTTATGGGTTTTGGATAATTGGATATAGCTTCTGCTCGTTCCTGTGGTGGCTTCATTCCATGCGGAGATATGCTGTATCCCAAAAACACTAATTCACTGACACCGAATTCACATTTTGAAGCGTTGATAGACAGGCCAGCCTCTTTAAGCTTTGACAATACAATTTGAAGATGAACTTGATGTTCACTTTCTTCTTCAGAAAAAATTAAGATGTCATCCAAGTAACAAAATACGAAATCTATATGTCGAAAAATGGAGTCCATATAGCGCTGGAATGTTTGGGTGGCGTTTTTTAAACCAAATGGCATAACCGTAAACTCAAACAATCCCATTGGAGTACTAACAGCGGTTTTAACAATGTCCTCCTTATGCATCGGTATATTGTAGTATGCTTTGTTGATGTCGATCTTTGAAAACAATCGTTTGTTGTGAAGTTTTTCACCAATTCCGTCGAGGTGTGGCACAGGATATCGATCTGGACATGTCTGAGCGTTTAACTTTCGATAGTCTCCGCATGCTCTCCAATCGCCCGTCTTTTTCTTGACAAGGTGAACTGGACTAGCCCACGGGCTACTCGAAGGACGGACTATGCCTAGTTGAAGCAATGTCTCGAACTCGTCCTGTATAGCTTTTAACTTTTCTCCACTATAGCGACGTGGGCGATCGGCAATCGGTTGACATTCAGTGACGATTCGATGGCACACTTGTGTTGACGTTGGTAGCTGATACGAGTTTGGTACCGTAATGTCAACGTACTGGTTGACTACATTATACCACTTGGAAGACGATCTAATTGTCGAAACACTTTGCTGAATTGCTGGTTCTAGTCCGCCTTGTGATTTCAGTGACGTCAGGGGATCTATTATTTGTTTTTCCTTTAAAACTATAATAAGTCCGAAATGTGATAAGAAATCAGCTCCTAATATAGCTGACTTTACGCTGGCCACGATGAAATTCCATGTAAACGACCGCCGAAACCCGAAATCAACTTTCATTCGCTTGATGCCAAAGGTTGGAATAATGGTGTCATTTGCTGCAAAAAGCTGAACTTCATGTGGAAGTGCATTTCGACTATAGCTAAGAATTTCTTTTGGAACAACTGAAACGGCAGAACCTGAGTCGATTAAAAATTTGATGTTGCTGTTGCGGTCTCGTATATGAAGTCTAAGCTCTGATATGCTGGAGTCATCTGTGCTGCCGCCAACTGCAAGTACTGACGGCAGCGCGTTTAGTTTTCCGTCTGGTTGGAAGTTGATGTTCTGACGAATTCGCATGGTTGCTCACACCTCCTAGCAGCCAGCCCAAATCTTATGTGAAACCGACAAACCTTCTGTGTACTGCGCGACTGACTTCTTTGCTGGACTCTGCTGCGTCCTCTGTTGTCGCTGCGAGAGCGTTGGTCGTTTGTGGCAAGGCTTACAGAAATTTCACTCAAGATCTTGATGACTTGGCTCCAAAAGGTTTCCAAAGCCAAAACTCTTGCATCAAGTGCATGAACTTGTGAAGAACCAGCTGCATCATGATGAACTGGCCTACTTTGTGACGTTGTAGTTGCCATGACGTAAGACGAAGATGGAGAATTGTCGAGAATACGATCAGCGATTTCAGCTAAATCATTTAAACATACAGATTTGCACGCAGAAAGGATACATCTGACATTATTGGGCATTCGTTGTAGCCACAACGTCGACATGGCATCTTCAGATACATTTGTGCCTGCTAAATCACGCATCTCTCGCAGCAGCTGGCTTGGTTTTTTGTTGCACAACTCCAACCCAGTCAAAAGTTTCACAAGCTGCTTCTCTTTTGATTCGCCGAATCGAGCAATAAGAATTTTTTTTAATTGTGTGTATTTACCTGTTTCCGGTGGGTTCTTCGCCACGTCCGAAACTTGACGCAGTGTGTCTGGGTCCAACGCCGTGATCACCGTGTAGAACTTGGACAAATCAGACGTTATTCTGTTCACGTGGAGTAAGCCATCAATTTGAGTGAACCAAAGTTCAGGGTCAGACGATAGAAACTGCGGTAGTTTGACTATACCCACTGTGTCGACGGCTACGTTGTTCTGACTTGTACCATTTGTATTTAATTTGTTCTCTGCTCCCAAGGCGATTTTATTCTCATTATTCGGCATGTCGCCATTGTCCTCGTCGTTCGACAGCATTCTTGTTTTTTTTTTTTTTGCTTTTTTTTTTAATTTAACTTGTTAAATCGTCGTCGGGGTCACCAATTATGGATTTAAAATAAAAGAGATTCCTTTTGTATATGTTCACTGACTTTACTTTTAATTCCAATATTTTTTACTTTATATTATTGTGATAACAAGCTTTTGCAACTATCTAGAAGAGGCAGTTCCTTTTATAATATACATTATACATATTTGAATTTTGAAAAACATCTGTCTAGCAGACTACAATGTCAAAAAGATTTTCGTGCAACCAATAATTAAATGGTGTTAGGAGCCATGTATCTTTTAATGGCTCATAGATGGATTGTTGGCGCTGGTACGACTGCCACAGCTATTCCCTCCTTAGTGACCATGTCACGACTGATGATGGTTTCAACTGCAGTCTGCGAAATGCACTTTCTTTTTCTTGCTGTAGGTTTTTAGTTCTGGCTGCTTGTCATCTGGGTCATTAAGAAAGAATGCAGGCTTAAGTCTTTCGATCGAAACGTTTTGAGTAGATCCATTGATGTCGATAGAAAAAACTCTGTCGCTTATCCTTTCGACGATCCTGAATGGTCCTTTGTACGGAGGTTCCAATGGTTTTTTTACATGATCCGATCTGAGAAATACGTGTGTACATGAATGAAGGGTCTTGTGCACAAACGAGCTTTTTTTGATATGATGTGATGCAGGAGTAGGTCGTATCAATCGAATATATTCACGAAACTTTGAGATGAACTTGTCTGTATCACGTGGCATTTCGACATCTGTGAAGAATTCTCCAGGTAGACGAAGAGTTACACCGTATAACATCTCTGCTGCAGACGCACCTAGGTCTTCCTTAAAACACGTTCTTAGTCCGAGCATCGCCGTGGGAAGTAGTTCTGTCCATGGTGTTTCTGGGTTGCACATCAAGGCAGTTTTAAGAGAGCGATGCCAGCGCTCAATCATTCCGTTCGAAGCCGGGTGGTGTGGTTCGAATCTTATGTGCTCCAACTAGGGCTGCCAATGCTTTAAACAACTCCGACTCAAACTGAGTTCCCTGGTCCGTGGTTATTGACTTTGGTGCACCGAACCTGGCTATCCAAGATGAGTAAAAACTCGTTGCCACGGTATCAGCTGTCATGTCCTTCACAGGCACAATTTCTGGCCAGCGTGTGAAACGATCAATCATCGTCAGACAGTATTTATAACCTTTGTCCTCTGGGAGAACAATTAAGTCGATGTGTACGTGGTCAAACCGCTGGTCGACTGCTGTAAATGATTTTGGTACCAGATGACTGTGTCGTTGAACTTTTGCACGTTGACAACTTGGGCAGGAACGAACCCATTCGGAAATGTTTTTCTTGATTGAAGGCCATGCATACTTTTGCAGGAGCTGTTTCAAGGTAGATCTCGTTCCAGGATGTGAAAGTGAATGAACTGAATCGAACATTTTGCGCCGAAGAGATTTTGGAATGTATGGGCGATTCTGTGATGTTGAAATATCGCAATAAATTTGGATTCCAGGCTGTAAATTCAGTTTCTTAAGTCGTAGGGATGTCGTATCACTCATGAGGTCTTTCAATTCTGAATCCGATGCCTGAGCGGCTTGAATTTCCGCCAATGAAATGGAAGTAGGCATGTCAATTGCACTAATTCTGGACAAGGCGTCTGCAGCTAAATTATTGGATCCTGAGACATGAATCATTTGCGTTGTAAACTCGGATATATAGTTGAGATATCGCAGTTGGCGCGGCGACGCCTTTTCGGGCTTCTGGCTAAAGGCAAATGTAAGAGGCCTATGATCCGTCTTAACTACAAAATTTCGTCCTTCTAAAATGTGCCTAAAATGCTTAATCGACAAGTAAATAGCCAATAACTCTCTATCGTATGTGCTATAATTTTTTTGAGCTGATTTCAATTTGGCAGAAAAGAATCCGATCGGTCTCCATACATCTAGAACTAACTGATATAAGTGTGATCCCACAGCCGTATCGGAAGCGTCCGTTGTCAAACAAAGCGGAGCATCAGGTGCTAAAAACGTTATAAGTGTTTGATTAACAATGCTTGACTTACATGCCTCGAAAGCGTTTTCCATTTCAGAAGTCCAGGAAACCTTTCGTTGATCTTTCCTTTTAGAGTCTTTCAAAACGCTGTTTAGAGGTGCTTGCATTTTCGCTGCGCCTGGAATGCATTTTCGGTAAAAGTTTAAAAGTCCGATGAAACGTCGTAGCTCCAAGATGGTTATGGGTTTTGGATACTTGGATATAGCTTCTGCTCGTTCCTGTGGTGGCTTCATTCCATGCGGAGATATGCTGTATCCCAAAAACACTAATTCACTGACACCGAATTCACATTTTGAAGCGTTGATAGACAGGCCAGCCTCTTTAAGCTTTGACAATACAATTTGAAGATGAACTTGATGTTCACTTTCTTCTTCAGAAAAAATTAAGATGTCATCCAAGTAACAAAATACGAAATCTATATGTCGAAAAATGGAGTCCATATAGCGCTGGAATGTTTGGGTGGCGTTTTTTAAACCAAATGGCATAACCGTAAACTCAAACAATCCCATTGGAGTACTAACAGCGGTTTTAACAATGTCCTCCTTATGCATCGGTATATTGTAGTATGCTTTGTTGATGTCGATCTTTGAAAACAATCGTTTGTTGTGAAGTTTTTCACCAATTCCGTCGAGGTGTGGCACAGGATATCGATCTGGACATGTCTGAGCGTTTAACTTTCGATAGTCTCCGCATGCTCTCCAATCGCCCGTCTTTTTCTTGACAAGGTGAACTGGACTAGCCCACGGGCTACTCGAAGGACGGACTATGCCTAGTTGAAGCAATGTCTCGAACTCGTCCTGTATAGCTTTTAACTTTTCTCCACTATAGCGACGTGGGCGATCGGCAATCGGTTGACATTCAGTGACGATTCGATGGCACACTTGTGTTGACGTTGGTAGCTGATACGAGTTTGGTACCGTAATGTCAACGTACTGGTTGACTACATTATACCACTTGGAAGACGATCTAATTGTCGAAACACTTTGCTGAATTGCTGGTTCTAGTCCGCCTTGTGATTTCAGTGACGTCAGGGGATCTATTATTTGTTTTTCCTTTAAAACTATAATAAGTCCGAAATGTGATAAGAAATCAGCTCCTAATATAGCTGACTTTACGCTGGCCACGATGAAATTCCATGTAAACGACCGCCGAAACCCGAAATCAACTTTCATTCGCTTGATGCCAAAGGTTGGAATAATGGTGTCATTTGCTGCAAAAAGCTGAACTTCATGTGGAAGTGCATTTCGACTATAGCTAAGAATTTCTTTTGGAACAACTGAAACGGCAGAACCTGAGTCGATTAAAAATTTGATGTTGCTGTTGCGGTCTCGTATATGAAGTCTAAGCTCTGATATGCTGGAGTCATCTGTGCTGCCGCCAACTGCAAGTACTGACGGCAGCGCGTTTAGTTTTCCGTCTGGTTGGAAGTTGATGTTCTGACGAATTCGCATGGTTGCTCACACCTCCTAGCAGCCAGCCCAAATCTTATGTGAAACCGACAAACCTTCTGTGTACTGCGCGACTGACTTCTTTGCTGGACTCTGCTGCGTCCTCTGTTGTCGCTGCGAGAGCGTTGGTCGTTTGTGGCAAGGCTTACAGAAATTTCACTCAAGATCTTGATGACTTGGCTCCAAAAGGTTTCCAAAGCCAAAACTCTTGCATCAAGTGCATGAACTTGTGAAGAACCAGCTGCATCATGATGAACTGGCCTACTTTGTGACGTTGTAGTTGCCATGACGTAAGACGAAGATGGAGAATTGTCGAGAATACGATCAGCGATTTCAGCTAAATCATTTAAACATACAGATTTGCACGCAGAAAGGATACATCTGACATTATTGGGCATTCGTTGTAGCCACAACGTCGACATGGCATCTTCAGATACATTTGTGCCTGCTAAATCACGCATCTCTCGCAGCAGCTGGCTTGGTTTTTTGTTGCACAACTCCAACCCAGTCAAAAGTTTCACAAGCTGCTTCTCTTTTGATTCGCCGAATCGAGCAATAAGAATTTTTTTTAATTGTGTGTATTTACCTGTTTCCGGTGGGTTCTTCGCCACGTCCGAAACTTGACGCAGTGTGTCTGGGTCCAACGCCGTGATCACCGTGTAGAACTTGGACAAATCAGACGTTATTCTGTTCACGTGGAGTAAGCCATCAATTTGAGTGAACCAAAGTTCAGGGTCAGACGATAGAAACTGCGGTAGTTTGACTATACCCACTGTGTCGACGGCTACGTTGTTCTGACTTGTACCATTTGTATTTAATTTGTTCTCTGCTCCCAAGGCGATTTTATTCTCATTATTCGGCATGTCGCCATTGTCCTCGTCGTTCGACAGCATTCTTGTTTTTTTTTTTTTTGCTTTTTTTTTTAATTTAACTTGTTAAATCGTCGTCGGGGTCACCAATTATGGATTTAAAATAAAAGAGATTCCTTTTGTATATGTTCACTGACTTTACTTTTAATTCCAATATTTTTTACTTTATATTATTGTGATAACAAGCTTTTGCAACTATCTAGAAGAGGCAGTTCCTTTTATAATATACATTATACATATTTGAATTTTGAAAAACATCTGTCTAGCAGACTACAATGTCAAAAAGATTTTCGTGCAACCAATAATTAAATGGTGTTAGGAGCCATGTATCTTTTAATGGCTCATGGCTCCTAACACCATTTAATTATTGGTTGCACGAAAATCTTTTTGACATTGTAGTCTGCTAGACAGATGTTTTTCAAAATTCAAATATGTATAATGTATATTCTAAAAGGAACTGCCTCTTCTAGATAGTTGCAAAAGCTTGTTATCACAATAATATAAAGTAAAAAATATTGGAATTAAAAGTAAAGTCAGTGAACATATACAAAAGGAATCTCTTTTATTTTAAATCCATAATTGGTGACCCCGACGACGATTTAACAAGTTAAATTAAAAAAAAAAGCAAAAAAAAAAAAAAACAAGAATGCTGTCGAACGACGAGGACAATGGCGACATGCCGAATAATGAGAATAAAATCGCCTTGGGAGCAGAGAACAAATTAAATACAAATGGTACAAGTCAGAACAACGTAGCCGTCGACACAGTGGGTATAGTCAAACTACCGCAGTTTCTATCGTCTGACCCTGAACTTTGGTTCACTCAAATTGATGGCTTACTCCACGTGAACAGAATAACGTCTGATTTGTCCAAGTTCTACACGGTGATCACGGCGTTGGACCCAGACACACTGCGTCAAGTTTCGGACGTGGCGAAGAACCCACCGGAAACAGGTAAATACACACAATTAAAAAAAATTCTTATTGCTCGATTCGGCGAATCAAAAGAGAAGCAGCTTGTGAAACTTTTGACTGGGTTGGAGTTGTGCAACAAAAAACCAAGCCAGCTGCTGCGAGAGATGCGTGATTTAGCAGGCACAAATGTATCTGAAGATGCCATGTCGACGTTGTGGCTACAACGAATGCCCAATAATGTCAGATGTATCCTTTCTGCGTGCAAATCTGTATGTTTAAATGATTTAGCTGAAATCGCTGATCGTATTCTCGACAATTCTCCATCTTCGTCTTACGTCATGGCAACTACAACGTCACAAAGTAGGCCAGTTCATCATGATGCAGCTGGTTCTTCACAAGTTCATGCACTTGATGCAAGAGTTTTGGCTTTGGAAACCTTTTGGAGCCAAGTCATCAAGATCTTGAGTGAAATTTCTGTAAGCCTTGCCACAAACGACCAACGCTCTCGCAGCGACAACAGAGGACGCAGCAGAGTCCAGCAAAGAAGTCAGTCGCGCAGTACACAGAAGGTTTGTCGGTTTCACATAAGATTTGGGCTGGCTGCTAGGAGGTGTGAGCAACCATGCGAATTCGTCAGAACATCAACTTCCAACCAGACGGAAAACTAAACGCGCTGCCGTCAGTACTTGCAGTTGGCGGCAGCACAGATGACTCCAGCATATCAGAGCTTAGACTTCATATACGAGACCGCAACAGCAACATCAAATTTTTAATCGACTCAGGTTCTGCCGTTTCAGTTGTTCCAAAAGAAATTCTTAGCTATAGTCGAAATGCACTTCCACATGAAGTTCAGCTTTTTGCAGCAAATGACACCATTATTCCAACCTTTGGCATCAAGCGAATGAAAGTTGATTTCGGGTTTCGGCGGTCGTTTACATGGAATTTCATCGTGGCCAGCGTAAAGTCAGCTATATTAGGAGCTGATTTCTTATCACATTTCGGACTTATTATAGTTTTAAAGGAAAAACAAATAATAGATCCCCTGACGTCACTGAAATCACAAGGCGGACTAGAACCAGCAATTCAGCAAAGTGTTTCGACAATTAGATCGTCTTCCAAGTGGTATAATGTAGTCAACCAGTACGTTGACATTACGGTACCAAACTCGTATCAGCTACCAACGTCAACACAAGTGTGCCATCGAATCGTCACTGAATGTCAACCGATTGCCGATCGCCCACGTCGCTATAGTGGAGAAAAGTTAAAAGCTATACAGGACGAGTTCGAGACATTGCTTCAACTAGGCATAGTCCGTCCTTCGAGTAGCCCGTGGGCTAGTCCAGTTCACCTTGTCAAGAAAAAGACGGGCGATTGGAGAGCATGCGGAGACTATCGAAAGTTAAACGCTCAGACATGTCCAGATCGATATCCTGTGCCACACCTCGACGGAATTGGTGAAAAACTTCACAACAAACGATTGTTTTCAAAGATCGACATCAACAAAGCATACTACAATATACCGATGCATAAGGAGGACATTGTTAAAACCGCTGTTAGTACTCCAATGGGATTGTTTGAGTTTACGGTTATGCCATTTGGTTTAAAAAACGCCACCCAAACATTCCAGCGCTATATGGACTCCATTTTTCGACATATAGATTTCGTATTTTGTTACTTGGATGACATCTTAATTTTTTCTGAAGAAGAAAGTGAACATCAAGTTCATCTTCAAATTGTATTGTCAAAGCTTAAAGAGGCTGGCCTGTCTATCAACGCTTCAAAATGTGAATTCGGTGTCAGTGAATTAGTGTTTTTGGGATACAGCATATCTCCGCATGGAATGAAGCCACCACAGGAACGAGCAGAAGCTATATCCAAGTATCCAAAACCCATAACCATCTTGGAGCTACGACGTTTCATCGGACTTTTAAACTTTTACCGAAAATGCATTCCAGGCGCAGCGAAAATGCAAGCACCTCTAAACAGCGTTTTGAAAGACTCTAAAAGGAAAGATCAACGAAAGGTTTCCTGGACTTCTGAAATGGAAAACGCTTTCGAGGCATGTAAGTCAAGCATTGTTAATCAAACACTTATAACGTTTTTAGCACCTGATGCTCCGCTTTGTTTGACAACGGACGCTTCCGATACGGCTGTGGGATCACACTTATATCAGTTAGTTCTAGATGTATGGAGACCGATCGGATTCTTTTCTGCCAAATTGAAATCAGCTCAAAAAAATTATAGCACATACGATAGAGAGTTATTGGCTATTTACTTGTCGATTAAGCATTTTAGGCACATTTTAGAAGGACGAAATTTTGTAGTTAAGACGGATCATAGGCCTCTTACATTTGCCTTTAGCCAGAAGCCCGAAAAGGCGTCGCCGCGCCAACTGCGATATCTCAACTATATATCCGAGTTTACAACGCAAATGATTCATGTCTCAGGATCCAATAATTTAGCTGCAGACGCCTTGTCCAGAATTAGTGCAATTGACATGCCTACTTCCATTTCATTGGCGGAAATTCAAGCCGCTCAGGCATCGGATTCAGAATTGAAAGACCTCATGAGTGATACGACATCCCTACGACTTAAGAAACTGAATTTACAGCCTGGAATCCAAATTTATTGCGATATTTCAACATCACAGAATCGCCCATACATTCCAAAATCTCTTCGGCGCAAAATGTTCGATTCAGTTCATTCACTTTCACATCCTGGAACGAGATCTACCTTGAAACAGCTCCTGCAAAAGTATGCATGGCCTTCAATCAAGAAAAACATTTCCGAATGGGTTCGTTCCTGCCCAAGTTGTCAACGTGCAAAAGTTCAACGACACAGTCATCTGGTACCAAAATCATTTACAGCAGTCGACCAGCGGTTTGACCACGTACACATCGACTTAATTGTTCTCCCAGAGGACAAAGGTTATAAATACTGTCTGACGATGATTGATCGTTTCACACGCTGGCCAGAAATTGTGCCTGTGAAGGACATGACAGCTGATACCGTGGCAACGAGTTTTTACTCATCTTGGATAGCCAGGTTCGGTGCACCAAAGTCAATAACCACGGACCAGGGAACTCAGTTTGAGTCGGAGTTGTTTAAAGCATTGGCAGCCCTAGTTGGAGCACATAAGATTCGAACCACACCACCCGGCTTCGAACGGAATGATTGAGCGCTGGCATCGCTCTCTTAAAACTGCCTTGATGTGCAACCCAGAAACACCATGGACAGAACTACTTCCCACGGCGATGCTCGGACTAAGAACGTGTTTTAAGGAAGACCTAGGTGCGTCTGCAGCAGAGATGTTATACGGTGTAACTCTTCGTCTACCTGGAGAATTCTTCACAGATGTCGAAATGCCACGTGATACAGACAAGTTCATCTCAAAGTTTCGTGAATATATTCGATTGATACGACCTACTCCTGCATCACATCATATCAAAAAAAGCTCGTTTGTGCACAAGACCCTTCATTCATGTACACACGTATTTCTCAGATCGGATCATGTAAAAAAACCATTGGAACCTCCGTACAAAGGACCATTCAGGATCGTCGAAAGGATAAGCGACAGAGTTTTTTCTATCGACATCAATGGATCTACTCAAAACGTTTCGATCGAAAGACTTAAGCCTGCATTCTTTCTTAATGACCCAGATGACAAGCAGCCAGAACTAAAAACCTACAGCAAGAAAAAGAAAGTGCATTTCGCAGACTGCAGTTGAAACCATCATCAGTCGTGACATGGTCACTAAGGAGGGAATAGCTGTGGCAGTCGTACCAGCGCCAACAATCCATCTATGAGCCATTAAAAGATACATGGCTCCTAACACCATTTAATTATTGGTTGCACGAAAATCTTTTTGACATTGTAGTCTGCTAGACAGATGTTTTTCAAAATTCAAATATGTATAATGTATATTCTAAAAGGAACTGCCTCTTCTAGATAGTTGCAAAAGCTTGTTATCACAATAATATAAAGTAAAAAATATTGGAATTAAAAGTAAAGTCAGTGAACATATACAAAAGGAATCTCTTTTATTTTAAATCCATAATTGGTGACCCCGACGACGATTTAACAAGTTAAATTAAAAAAAAAAGCAAAAAAAAAAAAACAAGAATGCTGTCGAACGACGAGGACAATGGCGACATGCCGAATAATGAGAATAAAATCGCCTTGGGAGCAGAGAACAAATTAAATACAAATGGTACAAGTCAGAACAACGTAGCCGTCGACACAGTGGGTATAGTCAAACTACCGCAGTTTCTATCGTCTGACCCTGAACTTTGGTTCACTCAAATTGATGGCTTACTCCACGTGAACAGAATAACGTCTGATTTGTCCAAGTTCTACACGGTGATCACGGCGTTGGACCCAGACACACTGCGTCAAGTTTCGGACGTGGCGAAGAACCCACCGGAAACAGGTAAATACACACAATTAAAAAAAATTCTTATTGCTCGATTCGGCGAATCAAAAGAGAAGCAGCTTGTGAAACTTTTGACTGGGTTGGAGTTGTGCAACAAAAAACCAAGCCAGCTGCTGCGAGAGATGCGTGATTTAGCAGGCACAAATGTATCTGAAGATGCCATGTCGACGTTGTGGCTACAACGAATGCCCAATAATGTCAGATGTATCCTTTCTGCGTGCAAATCTGTATGTTTAAATGATTTAGCTGAAATCGCTGATCGTATTCTCGACAATTCTCCATCTTCGTCTTACGTCATGGCAACTACAACGTCACAAAGTAGGCCAGTTCATCATGATGCAGCTGGTTCTTCACAAGTTCATGCACTTGATGCAAGAGTTTTGGCTTTGGAAACCTTTTGGAGCCAAGTCATCAAGATCTTGAGTGAAATTTCTGTAAGCCTTGCCACAAACGACCAACGCTCTCGCAGCGACAACAGAGGACGCAGCAGAGTCCAGCAAAGAAGTCAGTCGCGCAGTACACAGAAGGTTTGTCGGTTTCACATAAGATTTGGGCTGGCTGCTAGGAGGTGTGAGCAACCATGCGAATTCGTCAGAACATCAACTTCCAACCAGACGGAAAACTAAACGCGCTGCCGTCAGTACTTGCAGTTGGCGGCAGCACAGATGACTCCAGCATATCAGAGCTTAGACTTCATATACGAGACCGCAACAGCAACATCAAATTTTTAATCGACTCAGGTTCTGCCGTTTCAGTTGTTCCAAAAGAAATTCTTAGCTATAGTCGAAATGCACTTCCACATGAAGTTCAGCTTTTTGCAGCAAATGACACCATTATTCCAACCTTTGGCATCAAGCGAATGAAAGTTGATTTCGGGTTTCGGCGGTCGTTTACATGGAATTTCATCGTGGCCAGCGTAAAGTCAGCTATATTAGGAGCTGATTTCTTATCACATTTCGGACTTATTATAGTTTTAAAGGAAAAACAAATAATAGATCCCCTGACGTCACTGAAATCACAAGGCGGACTAGAACCAGCAATTCAGCAAAGTGTTTCGACAATTAGATCGTCTTCCAAGTGGTATAATGTAGTCAACCAGTACGTTGACATTACGGTACCAAACTCGTATCAGCTACCAACGTCAACACAAGTGTGCCATCGAATCGTCACTGAATGTCAACCGATTGCCGATCGCCCACGTCGCTATAGTGGAGAAAAGTTAAAAGCTATACAGGACGAGTTCGAGACATTGCTTCAACTAGGCATAGTCCGTCCTTCGAGTAGCCCGTGGGCTAGTCCAGTTCACCTTGTCAAGAAAAAGACGGGCGATTGGAGAGCATGCGGAGACTATCGAAAGTTAAACGCTCAGACATGTCCAGATCGATATCCTGTGCCACACCTCGACGGAATTGGTGAAAAACTTCACAACAAACGATTGTTTTCAAAGATCGACATCAACAAAGCATACTACAATATACCGATGCATAAGGAGGACATTGTTAAAACCGCTGTTAGTACTCCAATGGGATTGTTTGAGTTTACGGTTATGCCATTTGGTTTAAAAAACGCCACCCAAACATTCCAGCGCTATATGGACTCCATTTTTCGACATATAGATTTCGTATTTTGTTACTTGGATGACATCTTAATTTTTTCTGAAGAAGAAAGTGAACATCAAGTTCATCTTCAAATTGTATTGTCAAAGCTTAAAGAGGCTGGCCTGTCTATCAACGCTTCAAAATGTGAATTCGGTGTCAGTGAATTAGTGTTTTTGGGATACAGCATATCTCCGCATGGAATGAAGCCACCACAGGAACGAGCAGAAGCTATATCCAAGTATCCAAAACCCATAACCATCTTGGAGCTACGACGTTTCATCGGACTTTTAAACTTTTACCGAAAATGCATTCCAGGCGCAGCGAAAATGCAAGCACCTCTAAACAGCGTTTTGAAAGACTCTAAAAGGAAAGATCAACGAAAGGTTTCCTGGACTTCTGAAATGGAAAACGCTTTCGAGGCATGTAAGTCAAGCATTGTTAATCAAACACTTATAACGTTTTTAGCACCTGATGCTCCGCTTTGTTTGACAACGGACGCTTCCGATACGGCTGTGGGATCACACTTATATCAGTTAGTTCTAGATGTATGGAGACCGATCGGATTCTTTTCTGCCAAATTGAAATCAGCTCAAAAAAATTATAGCACATACGATAGAGAGTTATTGGCTATTTACTTGTCGATTAAGCATTTTAGGCACATTTTAGAAGGACGAAATTTTGTAGTTAAGACGGATCATAGGCCTCTTACATTTGCCTTTAGCCAGAAGCCCGAAAAGGCGTCGCCGCGCCAACTGCGATATCTCAACTATATATCCGAGTTTACAACGCAAATGATTCATGTCTCAGGATCCAATAATTTAGCTGCAGACGCCTTGTCCAGAATTAGTGCAATTGACATGCCTACTTCCATTTCATTGGCGGAAATTCAAGCCGCTCAGGCATCGGATTCAGAATTGAAAGACCTCATGAGTGATACGACATCCCTACGACTTAAGAAACTGAATTTACAGCCTGGAATCCAAATTTATTGCGATATTTCAACATCACAGAATCGCCCATACATTCCAAAATCTCTTCGGCGCAAAATGTTCGATTCAGTTCATTCACTTTCACATCCTGGAACGAGATCTACCTTGAAACAGCTCCTGCAAAAGTATGCATGGCCTTCAATCAAGAAAAACATTTCCGAATGGGTTCGTTCCTGCCCAAGTTGTCAACGTGCAAAAGTTCAACGACACAGTCATCTGGTACCAAAATCATTTACAGCAGTCGACCAGCGGTTTGACCACGTACACATCGACTTAATTGTTCTCCCAGAGGACAAAGGTTATAAATACTGTCTGACGATGATTGATCGTTTCACACGCTGGCCAGAAATTGTGCCTGTGAAGGACATGACAGCTGATACCGTGGCAACGAGTTTTTACTCATCTTGGATAGCCAGGTTCGGTGCACCAAAGTCAATAACCACGGACCAGGGAACTCAGTTTGAGTCGGAGTTGTTTAAAGCATTGGCAGCCCTAGTTGGAGCACATAAGATTCGAACCACACCACCCGGCTTCGAACGGAATGATTGAGCGCTGGCATCGCTCTCTTAAAACTGCCTTGATGTGCAACCCAGAAACACCATGGACAGAACTACTTCCCACGGCGATGCTCGGACTAAGAACGTGTTTTAAGGAAGACCTAGGTGCGTCTGCAGCAGAGATGTTATACGGTGTAACTCTTCGTCTACCTGGAGAATTCTTCACAGATGTCGAAATGCCACGTGATACAGACAAGTTCATCTCAAAGTTTCGTGAATATATTCGATTGATACGACCTACTCCTGCATCACATCATATCAAAAAAAGCTCGTTTGTGCACAAGACCCTTCATTCATGTACACACGTATTTCTCAGATCGGATCATGTAAAAAAACCATTGGAACCTCCGTACAAAGGACCATTCAGGATCGTCGAAAGGATAAGCGACAGAGTTTTTTCTATCGACATCAATGGATCTACTCAAAACGTTTCGATCGAAAGACTTAAGCCTGCATTCTTTCTTAATGACCCAGATGACAAGCAGCCAGAACTAAAAACCTACAGCAAGAAAAAGAAAGTGCATTTCGCAGACTGCAGTTGAAACCATCATCAGTCGTGACATGGTCACTAAGGAGGGAATAGCTGTGGCAGTCGTACCAGCGCCAACAATCCATCTATGAGCCATTAAAAGATACATGGCTCCTAACACCATTTAATTATTGGTTGCACGAAAATCTTTTTGACATTGTAGTCTGCTAGACAGATGTTTTTCAAAATTCAAATATGTATAATGTATATTATAAAAGGAACTGCCTCTTCTAGATAGTTGCAAAAGCTTGTTATCACAATAATATAAAGTAAAAAATATTGGAATTAAAAGTAAAGTCAGTGAACATATACAAAAGGAATCTCTTTTATTTTAAATCCATAATTGGTGACCCCGACGACGATTTAACAAGTTAAATTAAAAAAAAAAGCAAAAAAAAAAAAAACAAGAATGCTGTCGAACGACGAGGACAATGGCGACATGCCGAATAATGAGAATAAAATCGCCTTGGGAGCAGAGAACAAATTAAATACAAATGGTACAAGTCAGAACAACGTAGCCGTCGACACAGTGGGTATAGTCAAACTACCGCAGTTTCTATCGTCTGACCCTGAACTTTGGTTCACTCAAATTGATGGCTTACTCCACGTGAACAGAATAACGTCTGATTTGTCCAAGTTCTACACGGTGATCACGGCGTTGGACCCAGACACACTGCGTCAAGTTTCGGACGTGGCGAAGAACCCACCGGAAACAGGTAAATACACACAATTAAAAAAAATTCTTATTGCTCGATTCGGCGAATCAAAAGAGAAGCAGCTTGTGAAACTTTTGACTGGGTTGGAGTTGTGCAACAAAAAACCAAGCCAGCTGCTGCGAGAGATGCGTGATTTAGCAGGCACAAATGTATCTGAAGATGCCATGTCGACGTTGTGGCTACAACGAATGCCCAATAATGTCAGATGTATCCTTTCTGCGTGCAAATCTGTATGTTTAAATGATTTAGCTGAAATCGCTGATCGTATTCTCGACAATTCTCCATCTTCGTCTTACGTCATGGCAACTACAACGTCACAAAGTAGGCCAGTTCATCATGATGCAGCTGGTTCTTCACAAGTTCATGCACTTGATGCAAGAGTTTTGGCTTTGGAAACCTTTTGGAGCCAAGTCATCAAGATCTTGAGTGAAATTTCTGTAAGCCTTGCCACAAACGACCAACGCTCTCGCAGCGACAACAGAGGACGCAGCAGAGTCCAGCAAAGAAGTCAGTCGCGCAGTACACAGAAGGTTTGTCGGTTTCACATAAGATTTGGGCTGGCTGCTAGGAGGTGTGAGCAACCATGCGAATTCGTCAGAACATCAACTTCCAACCAGACGGAAAACTAAACGCGCTGCCGTCAGTACTTGCAGTTGGCGGCAGCATAGATGACTCCAGCATATCAGAGCTTAGACTTCATATACGAGACCGCAACAGCAACATCAAATTTTTAATCGACTCAGGTTCTGCCGTTTCAGTTGTTCCAAAAGAAATTCTTAGCTATAGTCGAAATGCACTTCCACATGAAGTTCAGCTTTTTGCAGCAAATGACACCATTATTCCAACCTTTGGCATCAAGCGAATGAAAGTTGATTTCGGGTTTCGGCGGTCGTTTACATGGAATTTCATCGTGGCCAGCGTAAAGTCAGCTATATTAGGAGCTGATTTCTTATCACATTTCGGACTTATTATAGTTTTAAAGGAAAAACAAATAATAGATCCCCTGACGTCACTGAAATCACAAGGCGGACTAGAACCAGCAATTCAGCAAAGTGTTTCGACAATTAGATCGTCTTCCAAGTGGTATAATGTAGTCAACCAGTACGTTGACATTACGGTACCAAACTCGTATCAGCTACCAACGTCAACACAAGTGTGCCATCGAATCGTCACTGAATGTCAACCGATTGCCGATCGCCCACGTCGCTATAGTGGAGAAAAGTTAAAAGCTATACAGGACGAGTTCGAGACATTGCTTCAACTAGGCATAGTCCGTCCTTCGAGTAGCCCGTGGGCTAGTCCAGTTCACCTTGTCAAGAAAACGACGGGCGATTGGAGAGCATGCGGAGACTATCGAAAGTTAAACGCTCAGACATGTCCAGATCGATATCCTGTGCCACACCTCGACGGAATTGGTGAAAAACTTCACAACAAACGATTGTTTTCAAAGATCGACATCAACAAAGCATACTACAATATACCGATGCATAAGGAGGACATTGTTAAAACCGCTGTTAGTACTCCAATGGGATTGTTTGAGTTTACGGTTATGCCATTTGGTTTAAAAAACGCCACCCAAACATTCCAGCGCTATATGGACTCCATTTTTCGACATATAGATTTCGTATTTTGTTACTTGGATGACATCTTAATTTTTTCTGAAGAAGAAAGTGAACATCAAGTTCATCTTCAAATTGTATTGTCAAAGCTTAAAGAGGCTGGCCTGTCTATCAACGCTTCAAAATGTGAATTCGGTGTCAGTGAATTAGTGTTTTTGGGATACAGCATATCTCCGCATGGAATGAAGCCACCACAGGAACGAGCAGAAGCTATATCCAAGTATCCAAAACCCATAACCATCTTGGAGCTACGACGTTTCATCGGACTTTTAAACTTTTACCGAAAATGCATTCCAGGCGCAGCGAAAATGCAAGCACCTCTAAACAGCGTTTTGAAAGACTCTAAAAGGAAAGATCAACGAAAGGTTTCCTGGACTTCTGAAATGGAAAACGCTTTCGAGGCATGTAAGTCAAGCATTGTTAATCAAACACTTATAACGTTTTTAGCACCTGATGCTCCGCTTTGTTTGACAACGGACGCTTCCGATACGGCTGTGGGATCACACTTATATCAGTTAGTTCTAGATGTATGGAGACCGATCGGATTCTTTTCTGCCAAATTGAAATCAGCTCAAAAAAATTATAGCACATACGATAGAGAGTTATTGGCTATTTACTTGTCGATTAAGCATTTTAGGCACATTTTAGAAGGACGAAATTTTGTAGTTAAGACGGATCATAGGCCTCTTACATTTGCCTTTAGCCAGAAGCCCGAAAAGGCGTCGCCGCGCCAACTGCGATATCTCAACTATATATCCGAGTTTACAACGCAAATGATTCATGTCTCAGGATCCAATAATTTAGCTGCAGACGCCTTGTCCAGAATTAGTGCAATTGACATGCCTACTTCCATTTCATTGGCGGAAATTCAAGCCGCTCAGGCATCGGATTCAGAATTGAAAGACCTCATGAGTGATACGACATCCCTACGACTTAAGAAACTGAATTTACAGCCTGGAATCCAAATTTATTGCGATATTTCAACATCACAGAATCGCCCATACATTCCAAAATCTCTTCGGCGCAAAATGTTCGATTCAGTTCATTCACTTTCACATCCTGGAACGAGATCTACCTTGAAACAGCTCCTGCAAAAGTATGCATGGCCTTCAATCAAGAAAAACATTTCCGAATGGGTTCGTTCCTGCCCAAGTTGTCAACGTGCAAAAGTTCAACGACACAGTCATCTGGTACCAAAATCATTTACAGCAGTCGACCAGCGGTTTGACCACGTACACATCGACTTAATTGTTCTCCCAGAGGACAAAGGTTATAAATACTGTCTGACGATGATTGATCGTTTCACACGCTGGCCAGAAATTGTGCCTGTGAAGGACATGACAGCTGATACCGTGGCAACGAGTTTTTACTCATCTTGGATAGCCAGGTTCGGTGCACCAAAGTCAATAACCACGGACCAGGGAACTCAGTTTGAGTCGGAGTTGTTTAAAGCATTGGCAGCCCTAGTTGGAGCACATAAGATTCGAACCACACCACCCGGCTTCGAACGGAATGATTGAGCGCTGGCATCGCTCTCTTAAAACTGCCTTGATGTGCAACCCAGAAACACCATGGACAGAACTACTTCCCACGGCGATGCTCGGACTAAGAACGTGTTTTAAGGAAGACCTAGGTGCGTCTGCAGCAGAGATGTTATACGGTGTAACTCTTCGTCTACCTGGAGAATTCTTCACAGATGTCGAAATGCCACGTGATACAGACAAGTTCATCTCAAAGTTTCGTGAATATATTCGATTGATACGACCTACTCCTGCATCACATCATATCAAAAAAAGCTCGTTTGTGCACAAGACCCTTCATTCATGTACACACGTATTTCTCAGATCGGATCATGTAAAAAAACCATTGGAACCTCCGTACAAAGGACCATTCAGGATCGTCGAAAGGATAAGCGACAGAGTTTTTTCTATCGACATCAATGGATCTACTCAAAACGTTTCGATCGAAAGACTTAAGCCTGCATTCTTTCTTAATGACCCAGATGACAAGCAGCCAGAACTAAAAACCTACAGCAAGAAAAAGAAAGTGCATTTCGCAGACTGCAGTTGAAACCATCATCAGTCGTGACATGGTCACTAAGGAGGGAATAGCTGTGGCAGTCGTACCAGCGCCAACAATCCATCTATGAGCCATTAAAAGATACATGGCTCCTAACACCATTTAATTATTGGTTGCACGAAAATCTTTTTGACATTGTAGTCTGCTAGACAGATGTTTTTCAAAATTCAAATATGTATAATGTATATTATAAAAGGAACTGCCTCTTCTAGATAGTTGCAAAAGCTTGTTATCACAATAATATAAAGTAAAAAATATTGGAATTAAAAGTAAAGTCAGTGAACATATACAAAAGGAATCTCTTTTATTTTAAATCCATAATTGGTGACCCCGACGACGATTTAACAAGTTAAATTAAAAAAAAAAGCAAAAAAAAAAAAAACAAGAATGCTGTCGAACGACGAGGACAATGGCGACATGCCGAATAATGAGAATAAAATCGCCTTGGGAGCAGAGAACAAATTAAATACAAATGGTACAAGTCAGAACAACGTAGCCGTCGACACAGTGGGTATAGTCAAACTACCGCAGTTTCTATCGTCTGACCCTGAACTTTGGTTCACTCAAATTGATGGCTTACTCCACGTGAACAGAATAACGTCTGATTTGTCCAAGTTCTACACGGTGATCACGGCGTTGGACCCAGACACACTGCGTCAAGTTTCGGACGTGGCGAAGAACCCACCGGAAACAGGTAAATACACACAATTAAAAAAAATTCTTATTGCTCGATTCGGCGAATCAAAAGAGAAGCAGCTTGTGAAACTTTTGACTGGGTTGGAGTTGTGCAACAAAAAACCAAGCCAGCTGCTGCGAGAGATGCGTGATTTAGCAGGCACAAATGTATCTGAAGATGCCATGTCGACGTTGTGGCTACAACGAATGCCCAATAATGTCAGATGTATCCTTTCTGCGTGCAAATCTGTATGTTTAAATGATTTAGCTGAAATCGCTGATCGTATTCTCGACAATTCTCCATCTTCGTCTTACGTCATGGCAACTACAACGTCACAAAGTAGGCCAGTTCATCATGATGCAGCTGGTTCTTCACAAGTTCATGCACTTGATGCAAGAGTTTTGGCTTTGGAAACCTTTTGGAGCCAAGTCATCAAGATCTTGAGTGAAATTTCTGTAAGCCTTGCCACAAACGACCAACGCTCTCGCAGCGACAACAGAGGACGCAGCAGAGTCCAGCAAAGAAGTCAGTCGCGCAGTACACAGAAGGTTTGTCGGTTTCACATAAGATTTGGGCTGGCTGCTAGGAGGTGTGAGCAACCATGCGAATTCGTCAGAACATCAACTTCCAACCAGACGGAAAACTAAACGCGCTGCCGTCAGTACTTGCAGTTGGCGGCAGCACAGATGACTCCAGCATATCAGAGCTTAGACTTCATATACGAGACCGCAACAGCAACATCAAATTTTTAATCGACTCAGGTTCTGCCGTTTCAGTTGTTCCAAAAGAAATTCTTAGCTATAGTCGAAATGCACTTCCACATGAAGTTCAGCTTTTTGCAGCAAATGACACCATTATTCCAACCTTTGGCATCAAGCGAATGAAAGTTGATTTCGGGTTTCGGCGGTCGTTTACATGGAATTTCATCGTGGCCAGCGTAAAGTCAGCTATATTAGGAGCTGATTTCTTATCACATTTCGGACTTATTATAGTTTTAAAGGAAAAACAAATAATAGATCCCCTGACGTCACTGAAATCACAAGGCGGACTAGAACCAGCAATTCAGCAAAGTGTTTCGACAATTAGATCGTCTTCCAAGTGGTATAATGTAGTCAACCAGTACGTTGACATTACGGTACCAAACTCGTATCAGCTACCAACGTCAACACAAGTGTGCCATCGAATCGTCACTGAATGTCAACCGATTGCCGATCGCCCACGTCGCTATAGTGGAGAAAAGTTAAAAGCTATACAGGACGAGTTCGAGACATTGCTTCAACTAGGCATAGTCCGTCCTTCGAGTAGCCCGTGGGCTAGTCCAGTTCACCTTGTCAAGAAAAAGACGGGCGATTGGAGAGCATGCGGAGACTATCGAAAGTTAAACGCTCAGACATGTCCAGATCGATATCCTGTGCCACACCTCGACGGAATTGGTGAAAAACTTCACAACAAACGATTGTTTTCAAAGATCGACATCAACAAAGCATACTACAATATACCGATGCATAAGGAGGACATTGTTAAAACCGCTGTTAGTACTCCAATGGGATTGTTTGAGTTTACGGTTATGCCATTTGGTTTAAAAAACGCCACCCAAACATTCCAGCGCTATATGGACTCCATTTTTCGACATATAGATTTCGTATTTTGTTACTTGGATGACATCTTAATTTTTTCTGAAGAAGAAAGTGAACATCAAGTTCATCTTCAAATTGTATTGTCAAAGCTTAAAGAGGCTGGCCTGTCTATCAACGCTTCAAAATGTGAATTCGGTGTCAGTGAATTAGTGTTTTTGGGATACAGCATATCTCCGCATGGAATGAAGCCACCACAGGAACGAGCAGAAGCTATATCCAAGTATCCAAAACCCATAACCATCTTGGAGCTACGACGTTTCATCGGACTTTTAAACTTTTACCGAAAATGCATTCCAGGCGCAGCGAAAATGCAAGCACCTCTAAACAGCGTTTTGAAAGACTCTAAAAGGAAAGATCAACGAAAGGTTTCCTGGACTTCTGAAATGGAAAACGCTTTCGAGGCATGTAAGTCAAGCATTGTTAATCAAACACTTATAACGTTTTTAGCACCTGATGCTCCGCTTTGTTTGACAACGGACGCTTCCGATACGGCTGTGGGATCACACTTAGATCAGTTAGTTCTAGATGTATGGAGACCGATCGGATTCTTTTCTGCCAAATTGAAATCAGCTCAAAAAAATTATAGCACATACGATAGAGAGTTATTGGCTATTTACTTGTCGATTAAGCATTTTAGGCACATTTTAGAAGGACGAAATTTTGTAGTTAAGACGGATCATAGGCCTCTTACATTTGCCTTTAGCCAGAAGCCCGAAAAGGCGTCGCCGCGCCAACTGCGATATCTCAACTATATATCCGAGTTTACAACGCAAATGATTCATGTCTCAGGATCCAATAATTTAGCTGCAGACGCCTTGTCCAGAATTAGTGCAATTGACATGCCTACTTCCATTTCATTGGCGGAAATTCAAGCCGCTCAGGCATCGGATTCAGAATTGAAAGACCTCATGAGTGATACGACATCCCTACGACTTAAGAAACTGAATTTACAGCCTGGAATCCAAATTTATTGCGATATTTCAACATCACAGAATCGCCCATACATTCCAAAATCTCTTCGGCGCAAAATGTTCGATTCAGTTCATTCACTTTCACATCCTGGAACGAGATCTACCTTGAAACAGCTCCTGCAAAAGTATGCATGGCCTTCAATCAAGAAAAACATTTCCGAATGGGTTCGTTCCTGCCCAAGTTGTCAACGTGCAAAAGTTCAACGACACAGTCATCTGGTACCAAAATCATTTACAGCAGTCGACCAGCGGTTTGACCACGTACACATCGACTTAATTGTTCTCCCAGAGGACAAAGGTTATAAATACTGTCTGACGATGATTGATCGTTTCACACGCTGGCCAGAAATTGTGCCTGTGAAGGACATGACAGCTGATACCGTGGCAACGAGTTTTTACTCATCTTGGATAGCCAGGTTCGGTGCACCAAAGTCAATAACCACGGACCAGGGAACTCAGTTTGAGTCGGAGTTGTTTAAAGCATTGGCAGCCCTAGTTGGAGCACATAAGATTCGAACCACACCACCCGGCTTCGAACGGAATGATTGAGCGCTGGCATCGCTCTCTTAAAACTGCCTTGATGTGCAACCCAGAAACACCATGGACAGAACTACTTCCCACGGCGATGCTCGGACTAAGAACGTGTTTTAAGGAAGACCTAGGTGCGTCTGCAGCAGAGATGTTATACGGTGTAACTCTTCGTCTACCTGGAGAATTCTTCACAGATGTCGAAATGCCACGTGATACAGACAAGTTCATCTCAAAGTTTCGTGAATATATTCGATTGATACGACCTACTCCTGCATCACATCATATCAAAAAAAGCTCGTTTGTGCACAAGACCCTTCATTCATGTACACACGTATTTCTCAGATCGGATCATGTAAAAAAACCATTGGAACCTCCGTACAAAGGACCATTCAGGATCGTCGAAAGGATAAGCGACAGAGTTTTTTCTATCGACATCAATGGATCTACTCAAAACGTTTCGATCGAAAGACTTAAGCCTGCATTCTTTCTTAATGACCCAGATGACAAGCAGCCAGAACTAAAAACCTACAGCAAGAAAAAGAAAGTGCATTTCGCAGACTGCAGTTGAAACCATCATCAGTCGTGACATGGTCACTAAGGAGGGAATAGCTGTGGCAGTCGTACCAGCGCCAACAATCCATCTATGAGCCATTAAAAGATACATGGCTCCTAACACCATTTAATTATTGGTTGCACGAAAATCTTTTTGACATTGTAGTCTGCTAGACAGATGTTTTTCAAAATTCAAATATGTATAATGTATATTATAAAAGGAACTGCCTCTTCTAGATAGTTGCAAAAGCTTGTTATCACAATAATATAAAGTAAAAAATATTGGAATTAAAAGTAAAGTCAGTGAACATATACAAAAGGAATCTCTTTTATTTTAAATCCATAAGATACATAGGCTAATTGGGAGATTTTTATCCCTTTTTATATTTTCTAACTAGATATTCAACCCTATCGAGGTATTCGTTCGGAAGAAATTCCGAAACGAAACGCAAATCCTATCGGAACTCAGATTGCGATCGAGGTATCCGTTTCGGAACAAGATAAATAAAGCATACAAACGCATTTATTTGATAGCAAATCAGCTGCTTTTAATCCATTACAGTGTGAAATACTTTGTGATAAATCGAATACAATTCCAAATTGATCGCTAATGCGACTCGAGATGACCACTAAACATCAAAAATTATATTTTTTTATTTTATTCCGTCCAATTTGTACCACTTTTCCATTTTACTCAAAATAATCCGCAGCACTTTCTTGTCGGAGAGTTTCGAAAGAAATTTGCTGTGGATCTGTTAAAAGTAAGTGACATAAACGCGGTACAACGCAATGCGACAAGGTGCGCTATATGTCATCGGAGAATTTTTCCGAAAGTTGTATCGGAAGGGATACCTCGAATGAAATTTCTCCGATTTCGTACAAATCGGAGAAAATTCCGTTCCGAACGAATACCTCGATAGGGCCGATTTTCACCAATTATAGAAAATGGTTCTCAGTTAGAAATCAGTGTACAAATATATATACTCGTATGTGTATGCAAAAGTATGTAAATATAATTCTCAATATGTTATGAGGATGCGTTCAATTTCCTCTGAATTTCATTAAAATTTATTGAATATGACTCACCGGTATTAACCCCAATCATAGAATCCGGCGGATTGAATCCGACGGATTTCATCCGATCCGCATCCGCATACTTGCCCTATCATAGAAACCGGCGGATGAACTGCAGTACCGGTCCGCGAAACTTGATTATCGAAAAATTCGAAATCAGCTGGTCTGCTGTCAAATGGAGATATTTTCAAAAAAATATTGTTGGGTTTTTCAATAAATTTTACAGACGAAATGGATACTGTTGGGTTTTATTTAAATTTGGAAAGTGAAAATGAAACTGATAGCAGACATATTCGAAGGAGCATAAGATTGCGAGCAGAGGACATATTGCAGTTACCTGATACTCAGTACGTAAATTGAAAATAAAGAGTTTCTTTCCCATCATTACGTCACAATTTATTTTTAGATTTATTAAAAACTTCAGGCTCAATAAATCTGCATTCCAGTTTGTTTTAAGTGAGTTAGAAAGCAAATTCCACAACTGGTTAGATCCTCATCACTTACACCTAAATGTATCTAAGTTAGCGGCGTTTTTAAGGTTTCTGGGAGAAGGAGGTTACCAAACTGGTACTGGAAAAGACTTTAATATTGGAATGGCGCAATCAACAGTATCAACAACGATTTCGGAAGTCTTAAACATTTTAGAGGAATGTTTATGTCCCAAATGGATAAGCCTGAAAATGTCAGAGGGGAAACAAATGGAAGCCAACATTTATTTTTACGAGAAGTCAGGAATTCCAGGGATCGTAATATGCGTTGATGGTACGCATTGTGTCTTTTTGTTTCATCAACTAATGATTGGTTGATTGCATCCGCCTGTTTTTGGTAATCACCTAACCGATCTAATGAACGATATACTTTTTTTACAATGCAATTTGTTTCATTGGATTGCTCTTTCATTTTTGAGAGGCCTTCGGATATCGTATGATAAAGCTTTTCTTGCTTATTTATTTGCCGTGCAAGAAGTTCCAACTGTTTTGGTAATGTTTGCTTCCTTGGTAGATCTGAGTTATTGGTGGGGAAAATATTTAAAAGGTTGGGGTTGTTTTCTGAGCTATGTGTTTCTTGCCCGGGTCAACCACTTCAGTTTCCAAATCTACTGTGTCTTCGAGCAGAGCTGATGTGACAATAGTTTCGCTGAGAGGTTTTCGTATATTTGGAGCACCGTAGCAGCTTGTTCCAGGCAACCTCTCTACGTAGTCCTTCAAGCATACCAGCTCAATAACCTCATTCTCCAGAGGAGTAAACAAAATTTCTTTATTTGTACCTTCACCAGTAGCTTTCAATTCGCGGAAGTTCTGCGATAGTTTCTTTCTTAAAGCCGACTTGTTGTCTGACCAAACCTAATGTAAACTTTGTTATAAACCACTTGCAATTGATTGATTGATTTATTTACCTTTTTCCATTCTGAAACTTCCTTAGCAGGTAGCCCAAGCTGTTCAGCTTGTTTCTCAAATATTCCCAAAACGTTTGCATTATCTCCGGATCATTTTTCGTCAAATTCCTAGCAATGTCAGGATTTTTCTTCATGTGATTCACCATCACTAGGAATTGTGAACGAGTTGTTTGTTTCCTTAAAAAAAAGTATGTTATTGATCTGTATTTGCAAACATTTTACACGCTTACTCACTTCCTATTCATTTTTTTTAATTAAACAACAAAAAACAATTCTTCTTTTTTGAAATCCGCAGCTACTTTGGTGCGGATTGAAAACATAAACAAGTGTATGAGCTGCGGATGGTCTGCGTTGACAGTGATACCTATGTTCGAAAACGTCCTTACCGACATCCGATCACTTACATTACTGCGTTTTCAATGATACTCGTAGCAAAGCATACAAATTGATGTGCTACTCCCTCCGCAGCCAATCCGCCGGATTCTATGATTGGGGTGATTATTTAATTATTACCGCTCACTTTTGTTGTTTCCTTATCTCCGCTCCACGATGATGTGCACAGCATGGTGGTTTGGCTCAGGTGACTTTTATGTTTTATCTACACTTGGGAAAGATTTATAGGATTAGCACAGCTGATTCAGAAAAGGGTTGAACGACCTTTTCATGCAGATTTCCCAGATGGGAAATGGAAATGTTTGTATGTATATGTATATATAATTTGAAATATATATGAATAGAATAAAGAACAACTAAACATGCGACTAACTACTGATAGCGTGGCTTCTAGGACTGCGTCGTCCGGTGTTGTCGCTGATGTTGACGAGTGGATGTGGTGTTCTTGTTGTTGTAGGTGACGAAACTATCGGCGTTGGAATTTCTGCTGTTTTATTAGCAGTCGTTGATGTATTGGCTGCTTTGCTTCTATTTGATCCTGGAATTCTGCTGCTACTCGGGTGGTTTACTCTGGTGCTCGTGGTACTGATGAATTTCTTATGATACACAGCTTCTGCGATGCAATCCGATATTAGGCGTTTTTCTTTTTTAGCCCCGAGCGGGGAACAGAGCGGAACCCGAGCGAACAGAGCTCGCTCCGAGACCTGAGCCTGAGCGCTCCGAGCTAATTAAGAAACAGAATTGAGCACTGAACTGTGATTAGATAATTTTTTTTTTTATTAATTTTCAAAATAGTCAGGTTTGCTTCTGAAATTGGTGTTTGTCAAGAATTGTTCCATTTAAATTATAATTTCTAGTAAATAAACTATGGAAAAAGCACAAATAATAAATGAAGTCAGCCGCACTCAGCTTTTCGCTCGATGTGCTGGGTCATTTTTAATCGAGCTCATCGAGCGAGCCCTGAGCTTGCTCAGAGATAAAAAAGAAATACAAATTTTGTGCTCAGAGCGCTCCGAGCTAAAAAAGTTACACAGTTCTTTTTTTGACAGCTCAGTGCCCCGCTCGGAGCTAAAAAAGAAAAACGCCTATTGAGGTTATCTGGCATAGCGCTCATTTAGGGCGCTAGTCTGGCGAAGTCCGTCGCTACTGACGATTATTGCTGTTGTTGTTGTGACTTTTTATACCCTATTCTAGGGGTATATTAATTTTGACGCATAGTTTGTAACATACCTTAATATTGCCCGTAGACCCCTAAAAGTTACTATATTTATGATCAGCATCGATAGTAATGTCGATCTAGCCATGTCCGTCCGTCCGTCGGCAAAAATTAGGCCTTTAAACTGGACCTAGAGAGCTGAAATTTTAACCATATACTCTCTAGGGTCCGAAAATAATCAAGTTTACGAATTTTTGAAATCCGCCCACAGACACGCCCACAAACTCAAAAAAACAAAATTTTGAATTTTGAGCTAGGAAGCTGAAATTTTTTATATATGATCTATGACTCCTAAAACTGCTCGGGATATAAAATTTTCAAAATCCGCCCACTGCCACGCCCACAAAAAAATAAAACAATTTTATTGAAAAACCAAAATTTGAGCTAGGGAGCTGAAATTTTTAATATATACTCTCTATGGGCCCTTTAAGCTCATGTATAAATATTTTCAAAATCCGCCCACTGACACGCCCACAAATAAATAAAACAATTTTTTTGAAAATCCAAAGTTTGAGCTAGGGAGCTGAAATTTATAATATATACTCTCTATGGGCCCTTTATGCTTATGTGTAAATATTTTCAAAATCACAATTATTATTATTTTTTTTTTTTGAAAATTCAAAGTGAGCTAGGGAGTTGAAATTTATAATACTCGTATATACTCTCTAGGGGCGCTTTATGCTCATGTGTTAATTTTTTTAAATCCGCCTACTGACACGCCCACAATTAAATAAATTTTTTTTATTGAATCACCCAAGTTTGAGCTAGGGAGCGTTTTTTTTGATAAAATCCTTTAAATGTTATATAACAAAATATGTAAAGCGTTCTTAACAATTCAACCATACTTAGACTTTTGTCACGCCCACTTATGAGGGATAGGAATAAGAATAGGGTATCCAACAGTTCGCCCAAGCGGACTGTAGCCCGTCCCTATGTTTTTTTCTCGTCTCAACGCCTCTTTGGATGGCGTGGACTCGAAATATGGTCGTGAGAGGCACGGATATGACGGCAAGGTTGGCTTTGCCCACCGGTTTTAATGGATGTGGTGTCCTTAGATTCCTTTCATTTTTCTGTTTATGGTGGGGTGATGATTACTGAGATGACTCGGAGAAAAAAGCCGCCGGCAATTGTTCAGCGCTTATATCCTGGTTGGGATTTTGGTGGTCACCCATCACTTTGCACATTATACTTTTCATCACAGATTCTACGTTATGTGTTATTTTTATTTAGGATGTTTGTAATGAGCTCGGTGCTCTACTCTTGTGCAAAAAAAAATCAGAAAATAAAAACCAAAATTTAAAGATTTACTTTGCCTTTCGATGCCATTGATAACTCAAGATGGAATTTTCTCCATCAACCATCTTGGTTGACGGTCAAACAAAAAAGAAGCAAGAGTGGAAGTGAGATAGAGACACGAAGACTGGTTTTAATGATGGTGGCACTTTGCGGTTTCCGTCTGAGGTTGTTATTTCCTCTTTTCGATCGGTTTGAGTTGGTACGCTTGATCTAACAGGCTCGTTACATTGGTGTTGGAATAAACTGGTCAATTACGTTTGTAATTGTGCTCAGTTGAATGGCATTAGCAGATGCCAGATTTTAATTTTTTCCACTAGCTATTTATATTTTTTTTTCATATGCTGGCCCCTACAATTGATGAAATAAACACGAAATAATAAATACTAAAATATTCAGCAAATGATACAAATTAGTAAAGTTTAAAACCACCAAAGTGCATATCGCAGTTCTATTTGCCGTCTCAGGGTTAAATTTACCCGCCTCTTATTTATAAACTAAACTTACTTAAAAAATGTTTAAATCCCATTGCTAAAAAAAGTTGCCCATTTTTTTCCTACCCTTTGTTACATGAATCCTTTTTTTGCATTGCATATTGCAAGGCAGTTCTAAATAAAAACATCCTGCAGGCATGTTAATAGTTACACCATCCCAGAAGAGCGTGCGGATGATGCAAATTCTCTTGCACTTTGTACTCGCATGTGCCCTGAGTTTGAAATATTTTATTTACGAAGCCAACATAGCTTTATCATTTAGAAATGTAGGCACTAGAAATGTGAGGTTTTTTTTGCGAAATGCAAGGTGACAGGTAAACCTATAGAGATGCAAACATCTTGTGGAGATACAAAAAAGGCTATTAAACAAAAATCCATGCATTAAATATTCTAAATCAAATATTGGCGTTAATGTTTAATAGGCGGTAACAGGAGGCAGTTGACATGGCAGATTACGTGAAGAAGGTTTCCCTAAAATTCCCAGTTTAGCCAGTAAGAACCTTACTTCCTCCCCAAGAAAATAGCAGAAACTGCTAGCATCCAACACAAAAGCAGCATCACTTGTCATCAGTATTTAGAGCGCTGTACCTCTGATCGAGGGGTTTCTGATTCAAACTATTTGTCCACTGTCACACCCCCTGCAAAATTCTGACAAGCAACCAAGTCTATAAATTATCATGAGGAGTTTATTGAAATTGCCGTTCGGATTCGGCGGAAAATAGCAGGTATCTTCTATTCGTAAAAAATATATCTATAGTATGATTTTGCATACACAACTGGTTGGTAGAGCGAAAAGGCCTTTTATGGGCCATTAATGCCTTAATTTTTTGTTGTTTTTTTTTTTTTAACCGATTCAACTTGGTGGGTATGTTAATGTAAAAAATAATAGTAAAACTGGCTTCACAATACTTGTTTTTAGAAATGGCATTGGAAACAAAGAAATTGTTTCAAAGAATATGTGTTCATTGTGTAGATATGGAAAATGATTTCGAGTCTTTTTTAATACAAAAAAATAACAATTGTTTTGTTTAGTGACAAAAAAATCTTCAAGGCTGTAAACATGGCCGAAATCAGTGAATTAAAAAAAATCGTCACCTGGAGGCCTAAGTAGAACCAATTATCCCAATAGCCACTGTTATTTTCAAGATACAGGCTGCGTTCTCAATATTCTGTAACTCCAATTTATAAGAATATAATTAAAATGAAATGAAACCAACTGCTTCTTACAACGTTATAAACCATAGTGAATTTATTTATTGCAAACGTACAAAAAAAAGGCTGGATGAATTATTTAACCTTGAACATAACCTTTACATCTGTCATCAAATCAGCAGCGGATGCATCCAGAGTTTTATGGGTAGTAATTTGCAACTTGGGGTGACGTCAGAGTCACCAACAGCCACTAAAGTCGCTCATCGGTAGCGCTAAGTGAGAGGAGATACCATATAAATAGTGTTGTGCGGATTACTCTTTGGGACGGTAAAAGGAAAAATCAACATGATGAGACCAACTACATCTAGCTAGACCCTTTTTTTACAGTGCAGAGCTGGAAATTAATCCAAATTAAGTTGTGTTTTGCGAATCACAATAGAACAGCAATGTGGTTCGTGTATTTGACTTACTGGGAGGGAATGGGAAAGGAATTTCACTGATGGCTGAATCCTAAAAACGACTAGCCCTAGTAAAATGCCATTTGTATAGTAGTTATTCTTCTTGTACCGTAGAGGGGCACAATATGTTTATAAGAAATAATTTTTGGATATGATTTTGTCCCTATAGAGGAGTGAAATGTGTGCTTGAGCAAATGAGAGACAAAACTAATGACACGGATTAAGATGGAAATGGAAACGTTTGGGCGAAGGCGGAACACAATACATAATTATTGACTAAAACTACTAAACTATGGCAGAGGAATAAGATAGGTCCAAAAAGAATTTTTCAAAGTATTGAACGGAAACACCTGCTTACAGAGATCTTCTAAAAATTAACCGATGCTCATTTTAAGTAACGAATACTAAATATCAAACAATTGCATTTTGCACATCTTTGCGAAAGAATGTCTTAGGTTGCAGTCAAATTCTGTCGTTTCCATTTAATAGGTCGTCAGGAATATGTTGATGTGAGCAACTGGATGGGGCTTAACGCGATATATAGAAAGCAAAAATCCAGAAAGCAAAAATTTCGAAAGTAAAAATCTCGAAAACAAAAATCTAGAATTAAAAAAAATCTCGAAAAAAAAAATTAGAAAGCATAATCTCGAAATACAAAAATCTAGAGAAAAAAATCTTGAATGCGCGCGAATTGTACCCATTGTCTCAAAAATTAATATATTCATTCGAGATTATTTACTACTCTTTAACATCCACGATTGACTGACGGGAGTATTTAAAAAAAGAAAACAAATTTGAAAAGTACTAGACGAAAAAGAAGAAAAGAGGAGTTATGTGGGGTACCTTAGGAGTCTTGCGTACAGCTCGAGCTTATAACATAATAATTCATCCTTTATTGTTATACCTATTTATGCATTTATAGCTATGTTTATGAATTTAAAACTTTTTTGTTTGTTTTTAAATATTTTTATAATGATTGTTGCTGCACAACAAAATGACACTTCAGCGATGCGATTGTGTCTTTGCTGGAAGGCTAGATACCCGAATGCAATAAACAAAAACCAAGCAAATCTAAATGCTCAACATACTGGACAACTAGCTCTAATGCACGTAACACAAACGAGGAGTATCGAGATACAAAAAATAACACAATTGAAATTAATTGAAAGTATCATCAAAGGCAATCACCGCACAACAATGATGATACTGGACGACATGACGAAGGTGTGTTTTTGCAGAAGGTTAATTGCTCGAATGAATTCGAATAAAGCTCACAATGCAACCCACCAATTAGCGAGCAATTAGCTCTATTGCACACAACACAAAATAACGAAGGAAAACGATAAAAAAACTAAATTCAAAACACCACGAAACCACTTCACGATACATCACCACGGATTTAAGTCGAGGACTGTCAAATGTGAATGCACAACCAGAGAAGGGGACAGTGTGTGGTCATCACCTCTGACCAACAGGCAACAATTTTCATGATGGCCGAATAAAATGTGTGAGAGATCCACATCACTACAAAAGTGCACTCTAACACCCACTCCGAATATGTGGGGCATTGTTGCAAGAGCCGAAGGAACACACAGAACCGCGCATTGTCCTGGTGTTAGTGCGACATTATTGGTTACAACTTTACGTAAATTAAAAAGGAGTAACATCTTGGGGGGGGTCAACAACCTCTGCAGAAACAGCTAGAGCTTTACATAAGCAATCAACTGCTTCAACGGAACAGACATGATCTATTTGAATTACTCGTCAACCAACCGTCAAACAATAAAGTTTAATTTTAAAACGGAAGTTTGAATCGAGTTTTAATTTTTCTGCTTTTCAGTTCGCCTAACTGAGACATTTACTTGTACCGCTTGCAATCGCCTATTGCAAGATTAACTCTTTAAATTCCCGCTCGCCTCAGCGCGGAACAATGATTTTTATATTTACCAAAAAACATTGATTTTTTGTTGTTATTTACCCAAATTGCTGAATAAACTAAATTTGTAATGCGTTTTCTAAGCTTAAACTCTTTAAATAGGTAAGAAAAATATCTCGAATTAATTTTTTTTTCGAGATTTATTTCGAAATATGGTCTTTCGAGATTTTTGTCCATTCGAGATTCTTTTCTTGTGCATTCGAGATTTTTGCATTCTAAATTAAAATTTTTTTCCGAAATTTTTTGCATTCAAGATTTTTGTCATTCGAGATTACGTCATGATCCCAACTGGATGTCCTCTTTCTTCTAGTTCCTTGGGCCGTTATTGTTTCACTTCATGTGAACGACCCGACCGCCAGATATCGTCATATTTAAATTTTTGCAGAAGGCGTTCAAATGTAATTTGCCCGTTAGACAGTATAAAAAATGGTATCGACCAGATTAATAAAGATCATCAAATTATTCACCAGTGGACGCTCAAGTATAACTTGGGGAAATCACAATAAAAATAAATATTAGGCATTAACGGCCCATAGAGGGCCTAAAACCTAGCTTTTCCACCACTTTCTTTGCGAAGTGGAAGGGACCTACAATTTTAAGCCGAATCCGAACGGCAAATTTGAGAAGCTTCTCATGACAATTGATACACTTGGATGTTTGTCAGACGTTCGCAAGAGGTGGGGCAGTGGAAAAAAACTCAAGATGCTATTTGGCCCCGGAATTGAACCGGGGACCTTTCGATTAGTAGGCAGACACACTTTTGGACTTTGAAATTCATTTTTTTATTCATTGTTAAATATCTACTTACATACTAGACAAAAATGGTTAAACCTAATTTAAAATTAACAGGATACTTATTCTTATTTATTGGTCCTTATGCGGACGCTCTAAACTTAACTATAACCTTATAATTATTGCCTTTCGGCCTAAAAACTATTTTACGAACTAATCTTACATATATATTCCTCGAGAAAATTTACTAAAACTCGGTATTGAGATTTTATATAAAACAAATTACAAACTACCTATTCTACTTACTTAAACTACTTAACGTATTCTAACTATAATTAGGATTCTGAGCACTCGTTGCCTTGCGCAACAAGTGGTCAAAATCCCAATTGCTTTCCGAGCGCCTGGCATTCGTCAACGTGCACACGCGCCGCCGTGAGCCGACTGAAGCCTTACAGCGTCAGTCAACTCCCGGAAGCACCATCACACGTTGGCGAGCCCGGCCTCTCCCAAAAACGCCCTAGCTGACTTAATCTAACTTATAAGCTAAGAGGATGTTACCTAGAGTAACGCACCGTCCTGGGAGGGCATGTTGACCCCTCACCCCTCAACAAGCCACCAAAATTCGGCGAATTGCTTTTCCGTATCGAATCTATCCCTCTCCGATATTGCGGTACTAAAACGGTGGAACTCATGAGCATTGGCGACGTCCCCGTCATGGAGGAGCCGATTATCTCTCGCGCTGCGGTAGCGATGGTATAAGACCAGAATACCATCCCTCGTCTGTACCAGCCCTTTTGCATCAATATGGATAAATGCCTCTGGCGGGATAAAGCCAGACCGGAGCGTACTCTCTATGTACATTTCATTGGGGTAGTAATCCCCAAATATCAGACTATTGTCGCTGGCAATCGCCCTTGCAACGTGCCTTCGAGTGACCTTAATGAGGAAATTATCAATCCTATTCAACTGAGCCCCATCCTATAGGACCTTGTTGGGATAGTATTTTATATAGTTGGATTCAGGCGTTCGGAACAACCGGAGACAGGTCCTAAGACATTGTCTCTCCAAAACCAGAATCTTTTCCATATAACTAGGCTCTATATTAAACCATAATGGACAACCATAAGCGATGATTGGCCACGTAGCAAATGACCTTCACTCTAGAGTCAAGTTGACTGCTATGAAACAGTCTCCTTGTCAGAGCATAAGCCTTCTTGGCCCCAGCAAGACAGGCAACTATATGTCTATCGAAATACAGATACTGGTCAAGCCAGTTACCTAGATATCTAACTACGCTTCTCACCGCCAATGGCTGCCCATTTCGTCCAATAATGGCCAATTTCTTCCAGTTTTTTCTGGTATCCCTAGAGGCCCCAGCCAATGGAGCTCTGAACACGATTGTTTCCGTCTTCTGAAAGTTGATTTTCAACTTCTAGTCGTCGCAATATCCCTTAATTTGATCGAAGTCACGCTGCAAAAGAAAGTTAATGACCTCGATTTTAGGACCTGATCTGTATGCCACCAAATCGTCGGCATACGCTATAGCATGTCTGAGTGAACCCACCAGATCACTCGTGGAAATGTTAAACAGGATCGGAGAAATGACCGCCCCCTGCTGTAAACCGTTTTTAATTTCAAAGACTCTGCTCGAAGTCACGTTGCCACATTTGACAACGAACTTCTTTCCCGTAAGCATATTTTAAATTACATATAGCAAAGGTTTGTGCACCCCCCGCCTGGTCAACTTGTAGAAAAGTCCCTCTAACCATACGGTGTCGAAAGCCTTCTCAAAATCAACCAGACAAGCACCCGTGCATTGGTTCTTGCATTTATTCCACTGAATGTCGGAAACCAGTTTCGACGCGGCATGAATAGTGTCATGCCTCGCCCTGAAACCAAACTGGTTGTCCGGAATTATGTTATTGTCCTCGACCCACTTTAACAGGGCTCTATTGAAAACCTTTTCAAAGACCTTGCTAATATTCGGAAGCAAGCTAATTGACCGTAGATTGGCAGGGTTCGTCCTATCTTTACCTTTTTTCGGGGTAGGGTGTACCACAGCTACCTTCCAATGCGCCGGATAATGTGCATTATTCAGCGCATTGTTAAACAACGTGGTGAAAATATCTACAGCCTCCAGAGGCAGGTGTCTCAATACGACGTTTGGGACACCATCCATCCCCGCCGACTTTTTATTCTTTAGTGACTCGAAGATGCACAGAAGATCATCCTTCGACACGAACAACTGCGATGCATCTCGGCCATTGGCGACAACTGCATTAGCATGGTTTTCATCAGTGAACACGGTGAATCCGTTATTCTCAGATCAGCAATTCTCATGTTCGGTGCGCAGATAGAAGTGGCTCACCAGAGCCCTATTCTCAATGTCGTGGTTACGGCAAACAGGATTGTTCACCGTATACACGGCCTCGAAACAAGCGCCCAGCAAATCCACTTTCTCCCGTGGGTCCTCGACCACGAAAAAATCGTCGTTTGAAGCGACACTTTCTGGACTTATTCCAGCAGACAGTACTGTCTGTCTGTTCTCTGCTGTCTGGGAGATTCGAACACAAGGAATATCATTGCGATCTTTCCTCCTGAACAACTTATTTATCTGTGGGAACATATTCGGACTACAGGTTTTAATAGCCCGAATTTTATTGCCCCAATACAGACTTACAGATTTTCTGTAATTTTCTTTTATCAGCTGTTTCAGGATTCGGATCTCTGACTTCAGCATCCTTACCTCCGGGTTGTCGCGATCAGTAAATTGCCTGTACAGCCGTTTAAGCCTCGAAAGCAGTCTACTTTTCTGTCGGTATAGTGCGTCGATTGTAGGGTTTCTGTACTTTTCTTTCTGGTAGGCCTAGGCAAACACACTAACCATTGAGTTACTGCGCCCGACGGGGAAATCAAAAACATTATGCAATTATAAACGGATATATGTATATATAACAAGCTTCCCAGCGATGAATTCAGGTCAATCAAATAATATTGATTAAGTAAATTCTGCTACGAACTTGGGGATATTCTTCAACGCAGCATCAACTTAGACTGATTATGTCAAGTGACTGATATCGTCAACTCAAAAGTATTTCGAGCCTTTAGGGCGAAACAACGTGCATGCATTTCGAACTGGGGCCAGATCACGTATAGTAAATGCGATCGAAGGACAAAGTGTCGACCAAAGAATTCTCTGACTATCTCTATAGATAGCTACCGTTGAATTGATGTCGTTGAATCATTTTTACTTTACGTTTACGTGGCCTCAGTTCTTAATGCATGACTTTCGTAACCCGGCGAACGTTGTTTCTTCCTATTATGCATGAGTCAACACATTTATTTTTCTGGACTTATTCTAATTCCACGAAAAAATAACAAACATGTCATGTGAATCGGCCCACTGGCTTAAAAGTCATATTGTGGCGCCACCTAGCGGGGCAACACTACCGCCATTCTCGAAAGCTAGCAAACTATGAAGTCAATAGGTCGAGTGGCTATTTAGGTGACTGTAATGTTTCCTTTGCATTGTTTGAGTGAACAACAGTATCTTTATTATAAAGCCAATGATTTTATTTATAAAGATAATCACCTAAATAAAATTAATTTGTTTTATTCATGAACAAGTTATGATTTATTTAGATTTTTTGAATGCTCAATATGGGTAAGGGTATGAAGATGGCATATATACGCAGTTTTCCCAAAAGACTCGAATAACGATACTTTAGCCAAACGAGTCTTCAAATAAATTTATAATTCCATTACACAACTTGAATAAATTTGAATATTTTTCGTTTTCAAAACCTTTTTTTTTATATTTTTTTGTATAAGAGTTTGTAGAATTTCTTAAAGCACCACTTTTTTCCAAAATTAACGTTTTAAATAAAATCGAATCGAAACCGGCGAAGTGATTTTCAAGTTTTAAGTTCATACAACCATTTTAAGCAAATTCCAAAGTACCTATACTTGAATTTTCGATATACTTACTTGGTTTGGTCTTTAAAATGGGGGCTCGGTCTTCCTTGAAGACTCGAACCTGGGGCCTTTAGTCGACAATCCTCTTCGCTGGAGCATTATTGTCCATTTGCTCGATGTATTAGCTTTTTGGAATACATCCACATCTTGGTACAGCTCATATAGTTCGCGTTTGTATCTTCTCCTCCATTCGCCCTACTCGCACACAGGGCCAAATATCCAACGGAGTATTTTTATTTAGAAAGAAGACAAAATTCCTTTCCTGCAATGAAATTTTTGAAATAGGTATCATTGTATGATTTGTTTGATCGGTGTATAGACAGGTTGAAAAAATCACCACACAATAGACAACGCTTGTCGTAAAAGGCGACTAAGGGGGAAATCACATCTATGCAATTTAAACATCCAGGTGAGCCTAGCTACACATTTAACAGCTTAAAGCTGTCCGGATGTGCATTGAAATCCGTGGGTTGACACGACTGGTAAAAGCAAGCTCAAACAAGAAATAATAGGAGCATGTACGTGTCAAAAGAGAGGCAGGCCTAAAAACTTCTGTATCACACAAATGCAGCAACACCAGCATTTGATTGGCCTCATTGACGAAGTGATTTAAAATAGGGAGGCCTGCGTTATTTTCTGAAGTAAAATCGGCGAACCCCACATGCGAACCACTAGGAATATGATCCCATTGATCCTGATCATAGCATCACCGCCATTGAGGAAGAAGAAGAAGATTGTATCATTTGTTTATTGACAAAAGTTTTTTATTTTTTTTTCAAAATTTTACTTTTCTCAAAAACGGGTCTAAAGACTTCGACCTGTTTCGACGTTTGAACGAAGGATGGAGGATGCCATAATCAGATTTTCCCAAACGGTTCATAAAATAAAGTTTTTATGCTTTTAACCCGTTTAGGACCACTAATATTAATTTTCAGAAAAACTCCAATATTTGAATTATAACTATTTTATTAAGTATGTATAAACATTTCGCATTTAATATTTTTTTCAATCATTGTGACAATACGTAAAAAGGAAATTAAGTTTGGTGAGACTTAAAACAATGAGAATGTATGGGAATTGTGCATTTGTTATGTTATAACGAGATTTGAACAGAAAGACGGGTATTTGCTGACTAACTATTTCTGTTTATTACGTCATATTTATAGATGGTCAGTTCTCACTTATGACATCTCTGCCAGACTATTTAAAAGAATATTTTTTTTATTTTATAAATATAACTATGTACATATATACATTTAATAGTATCGTCGAATATATATATTTAAGTAATTCAAAATCTGCGTATTTTAATTATAATTCAATATTTTTTCAATTCATTAGCTGGTTGAGCAATTATTAATTCATTTACTTGTAAATCGATCAGGAGCTCTTCTTATCCGACTGGAACGTCTAATGACCTCGTTGTTTTGAACCGGCACCATTGGCTGTGTGGCTTGCAGCGCAGACCCCTCAAGTGCAGATTCATCGGTCTGTATGCGCTCTGGGATAGATGGTTCAACGTTCTGCGGCGGTTGGTTGCATGATGGATTAGTTGAAGAGGTCTCACCTAATGTATGAAGTTGCACTTCATCGTATCCCTCAGTTCCGTTTGTAATCACTCTTTCCTTGGATAGTTCGCATGTTGCCTATCTTTCTTAATTGATCCACGTGTCTCTTCCAAACTCGACTATCATCCAGTTTAACGCTGTAATGTAGATTGCCCAAGATCGCTTCTATCGTCCCGAACTGCGACTTGTTGCTCGACATAGTACCTTGCAGCCACCCGCTCTCCCACCGAAAATTGTTTTGTTGGAAGTTGCCGCTCCGTGTTGACTTCGACTGGTAATAGTAGATCAAGCTTTGACTGAATCTGACGACCCGACATCAGCATCGATGGTGATTTACCTGTGGTTGGATGGATTGCTCGCCTGTAAGCAAATAAAATTGTATTTATTTAAGGTTCATTGAATTGGTACTACAATGCGCTGTTCGAATTTTGTTTTTAATAGTTTGGACGAATCGTTCTGCGAGCCCATTTGTTGCGGGATGATATGGGGCACCCTGCTTATGTACCACACCGTTTTTCTTCAAAAACAACTGAAATTCTTTGGAGTTGAATTGGGTTCCGTGATCACTCACGAAAACCTTCGGTATACCAAAAGACGAAAATATTTGTTCATATGTAGTAGTACTCGTTGTTATATTGGGAATTATGTGCACTTCCGGCCATTTACTGTATGGATCAATCAGTACGAATAGGTATTTCCCCATAAACGGCCCTGCGAAGTCGGCATGCACCCTTTCGAATACCTTCCTTGGAGCCACCCAACAATGCACTGGAGCTTCCTTTTTAGGATCCCCTCGAGTAGCTTGACATAGTCGACAATTTGACACTAGCTTTTCAATGTCGCTATCCATTTGGTTCCACCAACAGTATGCTCTTCCTAAGCTCTTCATCCTTGAAATTCCAAAATGTCCCGTATGTAATTCCAGTAGGACTCGTTCCGCAGCTCCCTAGGTATATATACGCGTATACCGCGAAGCAAACACCCGTTTTGAAGGGTGAACTCCGTTTGTGATATACCGAATCTTTTATTCGGTTCGCATTCAAGGCCATACCTAAGACATTCTATTAATAGACTTGCTTCTTTGTCTGCTTTGGTTTTCGCACTTAATTCAGAAACCGTGACTGGCAAATTTTCAATGGCTTCCACCTCTAAAACGTCTGTCTCTTCGATATGCTTATATGTATCCGCACTGGGCAAACGTGACATCGCATCGGCATTGGCATTATCTTGTGATTTCTTCAGTTTGATGTCGTAACTAAAATGCTCCAAAAATATGGCCTAATGCTGCATTCTCGTTGCAGATAGTGTAGGCAAACCTTTGTGAGGAGAAAAAAATTGCGAGATGGCTTTATTATCTGTTACTAGGGTACATTTTTCCCCGTAAAGATATTGGTAGAATTTCCTTACCCCATAAGTTTCAGGTCTGATCAATATGGCGGCCATGCCAGTAGATCCACATTTTGACTCTGAATCCAAGTTTTAGTTATTCTTGCGGTATGTATCGGTGCATGTTCCTGTTGGAAAATCCATCGTTATTTACCAAACAATTCGGAAAAATGAGGGAAAGCTCTTCCCAGTATATAGGTGGAGGTGATTGCGGTCATTCTTGAGCTTGGAAAATCAAGGTTTGCAGTTCCGTAAAAGCTTACTGCTCCCCCATACGATTACTCCGTCTCCCTTGCTGTGTCTTGATTGCTCTTGTTGTTATCGACATAATATGCAATATGTAATTCTTCTATTCTAGAGACCCCCAACAAAAAATATTTCATTAGCCTGCTAAGCTATGTGTTTTTTATAGATTTATTATGTTTGTTTTCTATGAGAAACTTTTAAAATCGACTGAGAAAATAAATAAAAATAAATCTTTTACTAAGAAGTACTTACTTTTTCTAGCAACATTATTCACTTGCAAGGCGGAAATTTCTTTTAACTTATAATTGGAACGCCATATGTGCATATTTTTTAGACGTAGGTACGTGTATAAAGAAAAGAAACTTTTGATTTTGACGGCGTATACGGCAAACTCATTTTTGACGAAAATTTAAATATTTTACCAACTAAAATATCTGATAACTGTACAAAAAAGGATGATGGCGGGGATGGTTAGTAGACTGCCATAACTTTAAATGCGATTTCCCAAAATACATGAAAATGTTTTGGACAGCAAAGTACTTAGGCTTAAAAAGGAACTGACTTATCTACAATTCCTCCATTGAAACTCTTCCGTCTGCTTAATCGGCAGAACCCAACTAACAACATGCACGGAGAATTCTTGTCTTCTATTTTTTTTAAAGTGTTTTATCTCCACTTCAGCTGTTCTAAAATCGGTTCGCTTAATGCCATAAATAAATGTATAGCATATTTCATCCACCTATCATAACCCACACCAGCTCCTTCAACCCAAGCTATATTATTAAGTGCTTCGTTTGGTTCAGAAAGTTCCACACTAAATTGTTAACAAAATTATGTTACCTTTCCTGATAGCGCTGTCCTCAATTTAACTTAATATCTAAGCCTAATTTATCTAAGCCATATACAAACATACTGAAGTATCTGCACAAAAGATGATTTAATATATTACTTCTAACAAACTTTAGTAGAAATACACACATAAAAGGTATAAACTGTTTCGATTGAGTTGATAACACCAACTCCATGTCTAAAATCCATAAATTAACCCACTTGGTCCTTGGTTGCCGCTACCTATCCACACCATAATACAATTTCATGAATATTGATGCTTTGAAGGAACAACTAAAGCATGTAAGGGGTCTACTTAGCATTCGGAAGCTAATAAACAACTTTATTACTCTAAAAGCTTTTACGGAAGCAGTCAAATTACGAAAAGCTATGGAATGAGCAAATGTTGTAGGTAGGTAAAGGCGCAAGTCGAAGTTTATAACAAAGCAAACAACGCATCCCTACGGTAGTCTGATGCGAGCGGTGTTTTCGATAGCAAAATCAGTTGTCAAGTGGAAGTTAAAGATAAAGTATAATATATATTTGACTTTTAAATACATCGCGATAGATACGAGTATATGAAGAGATTAAATTCAAAGTTGTAACAGACAAGGAGTCTGAGCTTCACCAAATTCGGTTGGTTGAATGTTGTAGTAAGAATGTGGTTGGCATGCAAAAGGCTTTATTTCAGTTCCAAATCTCATTTTTCTCAGCTAAAGTTGGGTTTGGTGTGCAAAATTATTAAGAGATACATTCCATAGAAAGGAAGTCGAGCTTATCTCATTCAAAAGAATAGCCGTGTTTCTTTGCACGCGGATATAGGGATGGCATCAGAAAACGACTATCGCCGCTTAGGAATTCATCAAAAAAAACTTGGCAGCACACATGCACCTATGACATGCACCGTGACACAGCTGTAAGTTGTAGTTCAGAAATTTGTATTGAAAATCCTGAAATTGAAAAATATTTACTTCCGCCAATTGAAACTGATGCCAAGCATATTCTAAAATTATGAAAAGCAATTTCACATTAACAGATTTGCTAAATTCAATTACCTTTATAATGAAGTTTAGAAAATAATAATAATAAAATTACGAACAAAATATTCGGCGGGATGTGTTAGTGGTCAGAGGGATGTCAAACTTTGACATTTCCTGAAAAATTCATCGCATGAGTTCATCAGAAACGAAGAAAATGGGGTTTGGAAGCACTGTTTATCCCCGCTAACTGACTTAACGGCGATAGCTATCCCCGCTAAAGTTAGCGTATATAGGATAAGTTGTTGTTGTATTTTACATGCAAATTTCAAATTATCTCTATATCCGCGTGCAAAGAAACACAGCTAATATCGTGTATAAAAAATAAAAAATCACGACTGGGTCGTTCGAAACTTTCTCTTTTTTATAAGAATTGTTTTTGCAACACATTTTCTCCGTAACCATTTTCTATACTCGTTAAATCGGGAAAAAAGTACCACAAACATGTAGATATTATAAAGATAGCTTTATTTGATTTATCCTACTTAATTATATTTAAAGTTCAGTTTCAATAAAAAAGTATTTTTTTTTTGATTTGGTGATACCTGTGTTAAAGTTATCCCTTTTCTTGAGAATATTTATACTCATTTTAAAAGGGACCTAATTGTTTTTAGTCCGTGCAATATTACTTATTGTTTAGCTTTTTATTTGCAAGTATTTATGTTTTTACAAATCATTAGTAAAATTGGTGATTGGTTAGCAGAAGCCAAAAACAGGGGAAACAAATTAAGCCACTTTTTATAGGTGTATGACTAAAGATTGAAACTATACTGGATTTTCCTGGGACATACTGGATTCGAGGTCTAGATACTAGACTGGCTGTTTTACTGAAATCTAGAAATTTAAAAACATTAATTTTATCAGTTTGTGCTTACAATAGGCGTTTTTCTTTTTTAGCCCGGAGCGGGGAACAGAGCGGGGCCCGAGCGATCAGAGCTCGCTCCGAGCTGAACGTAACCTGAGCGCTCCGAGCTAATTAAGAAACAGAATTGAGCACTGAACTGTCATTAGATAATTTTTTTTTATTAATTTGCAAAATAGTCAGGTTTGCTTCTGAAATTGGTGTTTGTCAAGGATTGTTCCATTTAAATTATAATTTCTAGTAAATAAACTATGGAAAAAGAACAAATAATGAATGAAGTCAGCCGCGCTCAGCTTTTCGCTCGATGTGCTCGGTCATTTTCAATCGAGCTCATTGAGCGAGCCCTGAGCTAGCTCAGAGATAAAAAAGAAATACAAATTTTGTGCTCAGAGCGCTCCGAGTTAAAAAAGTAACACAGTCCTTTTTTTGACAGCTCAGTGCCCCGCTCGGAGCCAAAAAAGAAAAACGCCTAATGAATGTCGAACAAACTCTTACTTAAACCTGACACTTTGCGTATGTTGAACGCACTTTTCTAGCACACACGAGACACGAAATGCTTTGACAAGTTTTTATAAATTTCCTGTTTCTTCCATCGATTCGTTCTCGTCCGATTTTCAATACAATTTTCTTTTGTCTAATGTTTCCACTCTTTCTCTATTTTGCATGTCATAATGCAACATGGAATGGAATTGCACTGATTTCTTAAGATTTTTGAAAACGCAAGCAGAGTTCGTCCGAAAAACTTCGCATGCTTTCAAACAACCGCAGACAGCACCGCAGTCACTGGACGTTATTCCGATGTCAGGCCAGTTCGCTGAATTGAACACATACTCAGAACAATAAGAAAATGTTCTGTACTCTTTTTTAATCAAGAAACAAAAAAAAGGTGAGAGCCACGCTGCACTCACGGTATAGTTGATGTGTACACACGTAGGCACAGTTGCGCGTTAGCTATCTAATTTGTTATCTAGCTAACGCCACAACTACGAGTAAGTGACTAACGTAGTTAAATTAGCTGCTTGATTGAATGTCCCTTTTATTTTACATCAGGTTATTTTACAAAGAGGTCCTTGGAGCCACAATAATTAAACCAGAAAAAGGATATTTTCCCAAAATGTCTTTAGAAACGGCACGGTATATATGAGTTCAATGTTATTTGAATGAGGGGTGATAGAAACAATAAACATTTTGGTAAAATGCCCTTTTTTCGACTTTTAAGGACCTTTTTGTTGTTCCAAAGACGTCTTAGTCAAATAACATTGAACGCAGATATACCGTGCAGAGTCTAATGACATATTGGAAAAATATCCTGTTTCGACTATTAAGTACCTTTTTTGTTGTTGCAAGGAATTCTTAGTCAAATAACATTGAGCAGAGATATATCGTGAGGATTGTAATGACATTTTGGAAAAATATTCTGTTTTCGACTATTAAGGACCTTTTTTGTTGTTGCAAGGACCTCTTAGTCAAATAACATTGAACACAGATATACCGTGTGGATTCTAACGGCATTTTGGAAAAATATCCTTTCTTCGACTTTTAAGGACCTTTATTTTTGTTGCAAGGACCTCTTTGTCAAATAACATTAAACACAATATACTGCGCGGTTTTTTATGAGTTTTTGAAAAAAATGTTTGTTTTGGGCTTAAGGACCTTATTTGGTTCTCCAAGGACCACTTGGTAAATACATAACCTTATTACAACTAAAAGTGACATTCTTAAATCGGCCATCGGTTACCGAAGTACAAATCGATATTTTTCCTCTTACCTTCAACTGATGTACAACAAACTTCAAGCTATACAACCTCGATTATTCAAAACAAATCTAATTCCACACAACTTCCCGGTGTTTCGTAAGGACATAATAATCTCTAAAATTGAACATAATTAAAACTGGAAAATGTATAACGAAATAAATAAAATAAAAAAAAACAACGACACGCGGTTGTTCTCAAACGGTCACCCATCTACGTACTAACCGCGCCAAACGTCGTTTAATTGCGGTGATCTGTCGAGCACCGATTAACTCACGTGGTATGAAAATCTGATGGTGACGGGAAAATCTGACGGTGACGCGAAAATCTGACGATGACGGCGACGCTTGATATTTCCAACTAGCCCCTACCGAGACAAAAGATATTTACACATCAAAAAATACAAATTGCACTGCAAAATCATTTTTTTCTTACTTGGCAGGTTTCTACTTAGATTTTGTAAAATGAATGATTGGGATACCGAAAAGAGGATTTGGATAGTGCAGCGGTACCATGCTATGCAGTCCTTCATTTCCGTCCAAAGGGAATTTATGGGGGAGTTTGACGGCACTCCCCCGAGTAGATGGACCATTATGAGGCTGGTAAACATGTTTGCCGAATCTGGAAGCATCAGACGAAGACCATATCATCGAGATCCCTATGTTCGGGTTCAAGACACAATCGCGGCTGTAGCATCGTCAATTCAGGCAAATCCAAGCGTTTCGACTCGAAACTTATCGGCGCAAATTGGAATTAGCAGACGGTCATTACAACGGATAATTCATGATGACTTAAACTTGTTCCCGTACAAGGTCCAAATTGCAAGCAAGTTAAACCCTCTGGATTTTCATATGCGCCTGGAATTTCGCCAAAAAATTATTGAAATTTCCGACGAAGGCAATAGCTTTATAAATTGTTTGTTTATGTCTGATGAGGCCCATTTTGATCTAAACGACAATGAAAATAAGCAAAATTGCCGTATATGGAGTGAATCCAATCCAGAAATACTCTATGAGACAGTAGGTACTGCACCCAGAACGAGTAACTGTGTGGTGCGCAGTTTCGTCAAGGTGCATTGTGGGGCCATACTTCTTTGGGGACCGTTATTTGAAGATGTTGGAGGAGTTTTCTATACCCAGAACTGCGCCGAAGAAGTATCCGGTTCAACAGCATTTGGTTCCAGCAAGATGGAGAAACTACACACATACGAAAATTCCCAAACAAATTAATATCAGGAAACTCCACTTTCCGCTGGCGCCCAAGGTCAACTGACCTGACTGCACCAGACTTTTTTTCATAGGGTTATGTGAAGCAAGAGGTGTACAAAATGAAACCAAGGAATTTGACTCAATTGAAGCAGTCCATTAAAACAATCATTGAGGCGATCACGACTTCAACCCATTCTTATTTTGGTACCCCTGAGATACTGGCAATCGCACAATCTGCCTGGTATTAACGATGGCAAAACCACGAAATGATATTACCATTTTTTCCGACAGCCGGGCAGCCATAAAATGAATTTCTGCTACTGAAACAGCATTAACATAGCCCACAATGAGAAGGGTGACGAACTGACAAGAAAAGGGACCGCAATGGATCAAGATCGGACAATTCAGTCGATCAAACACCACTCTGCAACCTCAGAGAACGGATGGATTACAAGATCTGGATAAAAGCCAACAGCAGGTGAAAATCAATAACAACATGTGACTTATCACCGAAACTGTAGTCAAAGTGTGATAAGAGCAGAACCAGTGATTTCTTACGGTGCAATCACTGTCTCAGCTAGTCGATGGCCTCATTGGCCATAACTTCCTCAGGAACTATACAATAAAATTTCACCTCAAGGATGGCGATATCTTTAGAGGCTGCGGTGATAAGGAAACTCAATAATAAACAAAAGGGTATCACAATGGAACCAAGAAGGACCCAAGTGTGTTGTAGCTGTACTGCTATATCAAGCCGCTAAACTAGCCCAACTTATACATTTCAGGAATTTGACATTTGGAAATAATAACCATGTATTTCTTAGAAAATCTACGAAAAAACCGTGAACTCACTTCATCAACAAATTTTTTTGCATGAGACGGATGCAAGTAAGTCAGACAAGCATACCAACTTAAAATTTGCTCATGGCAGATGCTCTGTCTCTTTACCTTTTGCGCTGTCTCAGAGCTCAGTCTCATAAGATTGAGCTAACTCTTCTTGCCAACCACCCAGAATGAACTGATCATGGTTTCCATTTGAAAACAAGAAGCTATTCTTCTTATCGAATATATAAATTAACAAATGCGATCATTCTGACAAGATGACGCCCAAGTAATCTAGAATAAATTTACACTAGTATAGTTCTTTTTCATTCTTTCTCATCGTGAAATGTCTGGCTCCAATATTGTTAATGTTTAACTCCAATTTCGGGTTCACTCCATTAAATGCATTCAAAAAGAAATGCAAATATACATTTGCTCGAAAGTAATCCAAAAGAAAAATGTTCATGCTATACATTTAGTAAAGGACAAGAAAATTCCATTTATTATTAGATTAAGTTGAGCGTATCTAATGTAATTGCCACAATTTTCAGCAGATGGCTACGTAATTAAATAGAAAAGCTTTTACATCTTGAGCTTCCTCTTTATTTTTCTTCGGGAAATAAAATGAGACGAATGTCCGAAAAAAACATTTAAAGTCCAACGAGAATTTCCCTCGACGAAGTACCAGTAGTCAATTTTGAAATTAGCAATTTTTTGTTATTTGGATACTTTGCGCTTGGATTAAGATGCAAATCTGATGACATAAAAATGAATTTTCTCACCGAAATGAGATAATAAAATCGTACAGCCTATGGTATCTTCAGCGCAATATCTGACTTCGGCTTGATGTCGCTATTTTGAAGAACATGTGGAATGGTTTTATGGCGGAAACAATAAATTGTAGATAAACTGAATAAATAAATGAAGTGTGACGGAGAGGTCGAAATAGCCGTATCGTATAATAACTTGGGTGGGACCATTTCAGCAATGATTTTATTCAGAAATAGGGAACGGACCGATAACGCGAACAAATTTACCATGTTCGTCGAGAGAATGTTTTATTTTCGTTAGTGTCAGGAAGCAATGAAAAAGAAGAAGAAGAAGTTTTACGAAGGAAGGTGGGAAATAAACAATTATCATTGTGGCAATGACAAAGAGGCGATTTCATTATCTACATACATACTTGTATAGCTTTCGCAATCGTATAATGTCCTGGTGGCGTTTATCACAGGGGGGTGTTGAGATGTCTTCTTCAACAGTAAGCGATTAATGTATTTGACGAGCATAAGCCGGCGTTCTGCTGAAATTTATTTATTGCCACACCTATTTCACAGGGACAACTCAAAACCCAAGTTTTATACAGAAAATCTGTTGACTGCGATTAAAACCAATCCATACCTTTGATGATGACAGTACCCTTAGCTTCTCATATTCGTTTCTTGGGTCACGCTCCTCATCTTCGGGTGTGGAACTGCACCGGCAACGTATGTTAAGCTCATTAAATTCCGATCTCAGTGGGGTAAAACCAATAGAGTGGAATTTAATGCTTCCAATACACAATGCTGTCTCCTGTCATTAAAGCAAAACCCACACACACTGCCATTATTCATGAATGGCACTTGTATCGCTGAAACCAAAAGACTTTCCATTCTCGGTATGTGTGTTAATGACAACCTTCGTTGGAATGACCACATATTCGATGTCGCCAAGAACGCCGCGAAATGTCTAGGCTTCTTTAAGCGTTGTAAGAAATATTTCACCCCTTCTGATCTGGCTAAAATTTATAAGGCGCTTATTCACCCGAAACTGGAGTACAACGCTCATATCTGGTCCGGTGCACCAACAACGTATTTGGAGTTACTTGTTAGGATCCAAAAACGCGCGATAAAACTCATTGGCGACCGAGACATCACGAGATCGATTGACTCTCTTAGTCATCGTCGTAATGTCTCGTGCCTTTCGTTATTTTATCGTTATTATCACCATAAGTGCTCAAACGAAATAGCCAGCTACATTCCTCCCCGTGAACATTTCAACCGCAATACCCGCCATGCCAGGAATGCGCATCAGTTTACCCTTAAGCCTCTATGCGGAAGTACAGTGAAATACAAGGAATCTTTCCTTATCCGTACAACAGGAATGTGGAATGCTCTTCCCCGCTCCATTTTTCATTGTGATTTACAAACATTTAAAACCAATGTGCATCGGCATCTCTCCCTATCTTCTAACCCTAATTTCCTTTAGGCCCGCGCTGTGTAGCTAATACATTATAAGGGTATCAAAAAATCCCTTTACTGCGTGTCCATTATAAAAAAAAAGATATAATACTCATATAACACTCATTAGATCTCATCACAAGTTTTTATATGAATTGAAATCATGGCATCTCGATTTTGATCATGACGAAATTGAAGTTTTAGTCACATACATAGCATAACTATTTTCCGTTTTTATACCCTATTCTAAGGGTATATTAATTTTGACGCATACTTTGTAAAATACCTTAATATTGCCCGTAGACCCCTAAAAGTTACTATATTTATGATCAGCATCGATAGTAATGTCGATCTAGCCATGTCCGTCCGTCCGTCCGTCCGTGAGTCCGTCCGTCGTCAAAAATTAGGCCTTTAAACTGGACCTAGAGAGCTGAAATTTTAACCATATACTCTCTAGGGTCCCGAAATAATCAAGTTTACGAATTTTTGAAATCCGCCCACAAACTCAAAAAAACAAAATTTTGGAAAAAATCGAATTTTGAGCTAGGAAGCTGAAATTTTTTATATATGATCTATGACTCCTAAAACTGCTCGGGATATAAAATTTTCAAAATCCGCCCACTGCCACGCCCACAAAAAAATAAAACAATTTTATTGAAAAACCAAAATTTGAGCTAGGGAGCGGAAATTTATAATAAATACTCTCTAGGGGCCCTTTACGCTCATGTGTTAATATTTTTTAAATCCGCCTACTGACACGCCCACAATTAAATAAAACAAGTTTGAGGTAGGGAGCGATTTTTTCGATACAATCCTTTAAATGTTATATAACAAAATATGTAGAGCGTTCTTAACAATTCAACCATACTTAGACTTTTGTCACGCCCACTTATGAGGGATAGGAATAAGAATAGGGTATCCAACAGTTCGGACGTACAATGAAGTTCATCTTTCCTCAGCCGTACAACACGAATGTGGAATACTCTTATACGCATTGTTTTTCCTTCACATTATAACCTACAAACGTTCAAAACCAACGTGCATCGGCATCTGTCCTCTTCTTCTCACCCTTATTTCCTTAACGCCCGCGCTGTGTAGCTAATACAATATAAGGGTCCCAAAATCCCTTTAGTGCTTATTATAAAAAAAAAAAAAATCAGGAGAAAAAGAAGCGTAACAATGTAAATGGATTATAATATTATAAAGAAAGCTAATTTGATTTGTCAACTGCATTAAAAAATGCAGTTTGAATAAAAAAATATTCCTTTATTCGCTTCAAATGCACCTTCTGAATATTTGTATTATTTTTTGATTAAAACTGAGCTCATCAATTGCATGCAGTTTTTCAAAGCTTTAGCAATAGTTATAAAAAAACATTTATAAAAATTTTATAAAAAAAAAGTATTTCGAAAATCTGAGTAGGCAGATTTCTTCTTTATACGAGTACATACAGTCCCTGGCCAAATTATTAGACGAAATGTAATTTTTTAATATTTTTATGTGTTGCACGAGTTTATATACAATATTGTTATATTTAAACGTACATATAATGTGTTTTTATTTAGGAGATTTTGTATATGATTCCATTTTGTATTTATTTTTAACATGTTGCACTACAGTGTTAACCAATTGATACGCGAAAGTAAACAAGTACAAACAAAGTACATAGAACTTTACAGTGCGTCTAATAAATTGGCCAGGGACTGTATTTGTATCTAGTAATATATCAAATTTCCTTGAAATCACGTCACCCGTTTTTGAGATAGCTATTTTTGGTTTCTTGAGTTACCGTTAATCGAGTCTGTTGCGAAAATTTCTGACACTCAATTTAAGTATGCAAGACATGAAATTTAATCTAAATCGTTAGAGCCGTTTTCGAGAAAAGTGAGATTTTTAAAATATTTCGAACATTTTAGTAAACAATTGCCTTTCAAGTGGTAGTATTAAGTAGGTGGGTGGTAAAATGTCTTTTAAATAACTTGACAAGTTTTTGAGATATAAGCTTTTTAATACAATACCGTTACTCGAAAATTTTCGCAAAAACTGAGTACGCCATTTTTTACCCTCAAATTAATCCATACTAATATTATAAATGCGAAAGTAACTCTGTCTGTCTGTCTCGCTTTAACGCCAAAACCATTGAACCGATTTAAATGAAATTTGGTACACAGATAGTCTAGAGCCTGAGAATGGACATAGGCATAGGCCATATTTTACCGTGGGAAAATGCTTCATCCGCTGTCCAGAAGCGGAGATCTAAGCTGATATCTAAGAAAAGTTGTAACTCTCGAATGCTTTCTAGCTCCTAGCTTTGGAATGACTCATCCAAATGAAATAAGATTTTTTTAAATATAAAGTTCAATTATGTACAAAGATTTTAACATATAAATCATCTTTGTGGGTTATCCTGAAGTTGAACAATAAGCATTAACTATAAATTTTATACAATTCAAAAAAGTAAAATGTTCGATTGAAGCTAGATCGTTGGATTTTCCCAGCGTTCAGTGGATGCAAATTTGTGTGTGTGTGCGGCCCAAATCTGTTGCTCTTCCTGTACCTTTTGTGCTGTGTGCTTTTTCTTTCTTTTTCTTATGCACCATTTGCAGTTTGTGTTGTTTTTTTTGTGGCGCATGGGATTGAGAAAGATAGGGTATGAAACGTAAATGAGATTGAGAGGGAGTCACACCCAGAGTATATCCATATAATGAGTAGGGACACTCTCGACGTTTTCTTTATCAGTTCTTATCAGCAAGTATTTTGTTTTAAATTTGAGAAGTGGCAGACTGGCGAAGCAAGGCGAGCACGGGACAGCTAGTTATTTTATATATTTTAATAATGATCAAAATCGTTTGATCGTTGAGAAAATGGGTGTTGAACTAACAATTTGTATGGTACCTTTATTTAAAACGATAGAATAAAAAAAAGCTGCCTTGAGTCATAGGCCTAGAAACTTCAATGGCTGACGGACGGAAGGAGCGACCCAACGGATAGAAATTTCAGACCCACTTTTCTGGAATTCTCTATAGTCGTAATATCACACCGCATACTCAGTTTGAGTTTGCAGTATATTTCTCTTTACTATAGTAAAGAATAGAAGAAACTTAAGAATGTGCATGTATTACGTGGACAAAAATTGAAACAAGAATGCCATCAGAGTTATCTTGCAGTCATAAGATTGGGATCAGTGTCGAGCACAAAGTTTTCATCAAACTATTTTTGCATATTAATATTAAATATCATTATGCATGTTGCGCATACTCATTCGTCATACCCATACAAAATGCGACTACACTTTTATATCCCATTTCCGGCCTCTGCTGAAAGGTATAAAATGAAATTTCGCTGTTCAGTCACACATTTTTCAAGTTTAAACGCAAATTAAAGAATGCAATTTTGTATAATGGAACACAGACAGTAATGTTTGCGTTTTAGACACTATGCGATTTTTTAAAAACAAAAAAATGAAGTGATTGCATGTTGCGCATCATTATCGATTGGCAACTTAATCGTGGGTGCTCACTGCTCAGTGGTTATTGAACTACTGACAGAGCGTTCTCAGTATCAAATCACGCCGGGCGCAGGAACATTTTTTTTGTCCACTGTTCTCTTGCGAAAGTCTGACAAACATCCAAGAGTCTAATTGGCCGCCTAATATTTACTAACTTTCACGTATACCTGTTGTGGTATACTTAAGAGACATTAATTGCGATTTTGCTGAACTTTCGAACTTAAACTGAAGTATGATAGTCACAATATAGGCAAGGCAAAAAAAGTGTTCTTCGCATTTCCGTCCGTGTCGGTCCGTTTATGACCGAGGCTCCTGCCACAATAGGTGCACAAACTTCGCATTCGGTATTACTATCAACTCGCAGCAATTTCTTTTTTTATTTTATCATTCAAAATAACTGTTTTTCTTAGGCCTACCAAGTTTTTCGTCGAAAATTGGTACTTTACGAAAATGCTTTGCTTATATCTCAAAAACAGGTCAAGTTATTTCTACAAAAAATTGAAACCAACGATTAGTAGAGTGGATTTATTAATTCATAAAAAGTAATATTTACAAAAACAGTTGATTTTTAAACATAAATCTTTTGAGGCATGGTCGGAAGGGCCAGATGATATCCTTTATTAATACATTCTTGAATTTTGTGAATTAATGGTGCTTTGGTAACAAATTTAATTAAATTTAAAATTCTTCTCTCATTATTTGCTTTCTATATTATGTAAGCGCTATTTTTATAGGTCCGTTCGCGTACTTTATGTGTAGAAAAATGAAAAGTGTCAAATCTCCAAAATCGAGAGAGAATCCTCTCATTTCTAAGAAAAGTACGCGAACGCTTTTGTGTAAAAACTTCTTAATTTGGCTTGAAAAGAAGCAACAGCTGTTTTTTTTTTGCTGGCAAACTTATAGGATTTCATCATTTGACAGTTTTCATTTTCTTACCAGCCGAAATTCTGTGTGAAGAAAAATGAACGAAACTACATTTTTCTTTCGTTCATCTTTTTACCATTTTCTCAGTACGCGAACGCGTTTGTGTAGTTTTGCACGAAAGTTTATATAAATTTACGTGTGCATATTAGTTCGCTTACCTTATATATTGCGATAATTTTTCCCAATCTGTTCCATTTAACATTGCTATGAGGTCATGTTTACATGAGAGATTCGATCCGGATTCAATCCGAATTGAATTCCATGCAACCGCAGATTGAAAGATTGAGGGATTCATTCAATGCGATCACAACATTTTCTGCGATTGGATTGAAAATCAGCATGTAAACGCAAATTGAAAGATCGAGAGATCGAGTGAGAGTGTGTGTGCGAGTCCTCTTTTTTTCCTTTGTTATGTACACTTGACTGGGATTTTTGTCGCCACTTCAGTCGTTCCGCAGCTCTCATCGAGATAGGTCGGCTAGTTAGTGTTCAGCGGGAAAAAAGGAAAGTGTATCGATTATAAAAGCGATTTAGCCAAGTGTTTTTAAGTCCAAAGTTGGCTTAGTAAGCTAGACGTCCGCGTCTGACGCCGGAGACTCAGGTTCGATTCTCGGCCAGTCTTCAATTTTTAAATTTTTTTCGGCAATTTAGTGATAGAGACACAAAGATAAAAAAAAAAAAAAAAAAAAAACAAAAGTGCCGCAACGTATCAGGCGATGGACCCCGGAAAATCGGTGGTCCCGCTTACGGGTGTGGGTGTGCCGTTGAGACGTGTGGTGCGAACACGTGAGCCGTCAAAAAAATCAGCAGCAACAACAGCAGCAACAACAGCAGTAACAACAGCAGTAATGAAAGCAGCAACAGCAGGCACAAAAACAGCGGCAGCTTGTATGCCAAGGGCAGCCTTAAATGCCATTAAAGTGACACCAAGTCCAACAGCGTGTTCCGCGTTGCCCAGGCGGGGATCATCGCAGGCAACACCAGCAACAACAACATCAACAACAACAACGCCAACAATAAAAGCTCTCGCTACAACGCCAGAAGAAACTGTAAGCGAGGAGTATCGGACGGTGGAAAAACGGCGACGGAAGTTGAATCCGAAGCCGAACCTTTCAGCCAAAAGAAGGTTAAACTTGGCAGGCCATAGTGTGGCAACATCGGTGGCTGTATCCGATGATGACGGAGCACAATCCAGCTCTTATGAGTATGACGGGGGAGAGGGCCGGTACGTCGGAGAGGGAAACTCCTTCAAGGACCTACCGGTCGATGATGAGGTCACCGTCCAAATGGACGAAGAAGAAGATGAGGAGGCGCAGCTGGACAAGCTTATAAAAGAGTTGCTGGAGAAGCGCAACCAGTTGCGCCTAAAGAAAACGCAGCAGCAGCAACAACAAGCTATGTTAAAGCAGCAGGTGCAGCAACAGCTGCATGTGAAGCAGCAACAAAGACAACAACAGCAACAACAACAGCCACAACAACAACACCAACAGCAACAACATCAGCAGCAACAACAACAACAACATCAGCAACAAAACCTGCAATCAGAGCAGCAACCGCAGCAACCGCAGATACAGGTGCAGCAACAACAGCAGCAGCAACAAAAAAAACAGCGGAAATCAAGGATTCCACCCATAAATGTGAGTAACTTTGATATTATAGATAGTATTAGGCTATGCAAGTTAATTACAAAAGACTTTCATGTCAAAAGGCTATCTGCCAACAACCACATAATTATATGTAATAAAATTGAGGAGTACCATAGGGTGCGCACCGCCCTGGGAGAGGTTAAGACCGAGTACTTCACGTACACCCCAAGGGAGCAAAAGCTAAAAACCGTGGTATTAAAGGGAATTGATCCCTCAATTAAAACTGAGGAGCTTGAAAGAGAGCTTAAGAATTTTGAAAGCGATGACCTCAAGTTCGTGGGGGTCAAGCCGTTTTCTTCAGCTGTGGCAAGAGGTGGTAACCGTTACTTACCATTCTTTTTAGTGCAGCTCACTCCCGACAGCAAAATTGACAGGCTGCGAAATATCCGCTACCTGTACTATCATGCTGTAAGATGGGAGAAAATAAAAAGGTCGGATCGCATACTTCAATGTATGCGCTGCCAAAGGTTCGGGCACGCCGCAGCTAACTGCAACATGCAGTTCAGATGCGTAAAGTGCGACAAGGACCACAAACATGGTGAATGTTCTCTTGGCAAGGAGAGAGTTGAAGACCGGAGTGTCCTCTCTTGTGTGCTCTGCAGGGACTCTGGGCATCCCGCCAACTTCAGGGGTTGCCCAAAGTACCAGGAGCTGAAAAAGCGAGTCCAGGCCCGCAGACAGCAGTCGGAAGACGATAGGCGTCAAAAGAGTCGCTCGTTCTCGAATTTTGTGGCACCCAACGTGTCCTTTGCCCAAATGGCAGCTGGACCGGGTCAAGCCCAAATGACATTAAACCAACCAAAGGTAGCCCAAAAGGCACCAGAGGTGGATCTGGACTTAAAATCGATCCTTCTGTCTCTGCACGGAAAGATCGATAAGTTCCAGAAACAGTTAAATGAACAAGCGGCCCGAATTGACTTTATCTATTCGGAGCTGTTTGTGGGGTCTGGTGTGCCATAAATCTAATGACTGCGCTGGATGAGGGAATCTTAAAGATCCTTGCTGTGAATGTCAATTCACTAGTCAGGATCGAGAAAAGAACGTCACTTGCCAATTTGTTGAAAACCGAAAACCCGGATGTGCTTTTGGTTAGCGAAACTAAGCTAAATCAGAAGCACAAATTGGGATACAAAGACTATCATGTAATAAGAAGAGACCGGCCTCACTCCACTCAAGGAGGTGGGGTTGGAATCTTAATTCGAAAAGGCCTGCGCCATAGGGTTATATATAGCGGGGACGTACGTAGGTTCCAGTTGTTGGAGGCATGCATCATATGCATTCCTCTCCATAGCCGGAGGAGATTGTATGTGGTGTCGCTTTACGCACCTGCTGCACCTCCACCAAAGCAATTTATGACAGAGCTCGAGACACTTTTTCGTGGTCTGCAGCTGAACTCGGAAGAGAATTATTACTTCTTGGCCGGAGATATTAATGCCAAACATGCGGCATGGGGAAATGTTACTGCAAATCCCAGGGGCAACCAGTTTCACGACTGGTGGCGCCTCAATATGATTGAGTACAACCTCGAGTTGTACGCGACGGATATCCCTTCTTTCCCAAGAAGCGGTGCTTTCCTGGACTTGGCCTTAACGGACGCAAGACTTCAACTGACGAACATAGATCAAAACACGCGGAACTGTTTGCGTGCGTTTGAGTACGATAGTGACCACTACGGACTCGCCGCCGCAATACGGATCCCGAACGAGCAAACGCTGCTGGAGGAGTACGAAGCAGTGTGTTCATTCGATTATCGGAGGGCACAATGGTCGCGCTTCTCCAGATTTTTAAAGCGAGATATACGTTCGAGTGGGATCGACCCACCGACAAACAGTAACATGACAAATGATGACATTGATCGGCATTTATTGCAAATGGACGACGCCATCAAACGAACTATGGAACGAACTATTCCTCGGGTAGGACGTTCCGACGACGACCAGACAGAAAAGTACAGAAACCCTACAATCGACGCACTATACCGACAGAAAAGCAGACTGCTATCGAGGCTTAAACGGCTGTACAGGCAATTTACTGATCGCGACGACCCGGAGGTAAGGATGCTGAAGTCAGAGATCCGAATCCTGAAACAGCTGATAAAAGAAAATTACAGAAAATCTGTAAGTCTGTATTGGGGCAATAAAATTCGGGCTATTAAAACCTGTAGTCCGAATATGTTCCCACAGATAAATAAGTTGTTCAGGAGGAAAGATCACAATGATATTCCTTGTGTTCGAATCTCCCAGACAGCAGAGAACAGACAGACAGTACTGACTGCTGGAATAAGTCCAGAAAGTGTCGCTTCAAACGACGATTTTTTCGTGGTCGAGGACCCACAGGAGAAAGTGGATTTGCTGGGCGCTTGTTTCGAGGCCGTGTATACGGTGAACAATCCTGTTCGCCGTAACCACGACATTGAGAATAGGGCTCTGGTGAGCCACTTCTATCTGCGCACCGAACTTGAGAATTGGCGATCTGAGAATAACGGATTCACCGTGTTCACTGATGAAAACCATGCTAATGCAGTTGTCGCCAATGGCCGAGATGCATCGCACTTGTTCGTGTCGAAGGATGATCTTCTGTGCATCTTCGAGTCACTAAAGAATAAAAAGTCGGCGGGGATGGATGGTGTTCCAAACGTCGTATTGAGACATCTGCCTCTGGAGGCTGTAGATATTTTCACCACGCTGTTTAACAATGCGCTGAATAATGCACATTATCCGGCGCATTGGAAGGTAGCTGTGGTACACCCTATCCCGAAAAAAGGTAAAGATAGGACGAACCCTGCCAATCTCCGGTCAATTAGCTTGCTTCCGAATATTAGCAAGGTCTTTGAAAAAGTTGTCAATAGAGCCCTGTTAAAGTGGGTCGAGGACAATAACATAATCCCGGACAACCAGTTTGGTTTCAGGGCGAGGCATGACACTATTCATGCCGCGTCGAAACTGGTTTCCGACATTCAGTGGAATAAATGCAAGAACCAATGCACGGGTGCTTGTCTGGTTGATTTTGAGAAGGCTTTCGACACCGTATGGTTAGAGGGACTTTTCTACAAGTTGACCAGGCGGGGGATGCACAAACCTTTGCTATATGTAATTTATAATATGCTTATGGGAAAGAAGTTCGTTGTCAAATGTGGCAACGTGACTTCGAGCAGAGTCTTTGAAATTAAAAACGGTTTACAGCAGGGGGCGGTCAATTCTCCGATTCTGTTTAACATTTACACGAGTGATCTGGTGGGTTCACTCAGCCATGCTATAGCGTATGCCGACGATTTGGTGGCATACAGATCAGGTCCTAAAATCGAGGTCATTAATATCCTTTTGCAGCGTGACTTCGATCAAATTAAGCGATATTGCGACGACTGGAAGTTGAAAATCAACTTTCAGAAGACGGAAACAATGTTGTTCAGAACTCCATTGGCTGGGGCCTCTAGGGATACCAGAAAAAACTGGAAAAAATTGGCCATTATTGGACAAAATGGGCAGCCATTGGCGGTGAGAAGCGCAGTTAGATATCTAGGTATCTGGCTTGACCAGTATCTGTATTTCGATAGACATATAGTTGCTTGTCTTGCTGGGGCCAAGAAGGCTTATGCTCTAACAAGGAGACTGTTTCATAGCAGTCAACTTGACTCCAGAGTGAAGGTCATTTGCTACGTGGCCCTTATAAGGCCGATCATCGCTTATGGTTGTCCATTATGGTTTAATATAGCGCCTAGCTATATGGAAAAGATTCGGGTTTTGGAGAGACAATGTCTTAGGACCTGTCTCCGGTTGTTCCGAACGCCTGAATCCAACTATATAAAATACTATCCCAACAAGGTCCTATACGATGGGGCTCAGTTGAATAGGATTGACAATTTCCTCATTAAGGTGACTCGAAGGCACGTTGCAAGGGCGATGGCCAGCGACAATAGTCTGATATTTGGGGCTTACTACCCCAATGAAATGTACATAGAGAGTACGCTCCGGTCTGGCTTTATCCCGCCAGAGGCATTTATCCATATTGATTCAAAAGGGCTGGTACAGACGAGGGATGGTATCCCGGTCTTATACCATCGCTACCGCAGCGCGAGAGATAAGCGGCTCCTCCATGACGGGGACGTCGCCAATGCTCATGAGCTCCTCCGTTTTAGTACCGCAATATCGGAGAGGGATAGATTCGACACGGAAAAGCAATTCGCCGAATTTTGGTGGCTTGTTGAGGGGGGAGGGGTCAACATGCCCTCCCAGGACGGTGCGTTACTCTAGGTAACATCCTCTTAGCTTATAAGTTAGATTAAGTCAGCTAGGGCGTTTTTGGGAGAGGCCGGGCTCGCCAACGTGTGGTGGTGCTTCCGGGAGTTGACTGACGCTGTAAGGCTTCAGTCGGCTCACGGCGGCGCGTGTGCACGTTGACGACTGCCAGGCGCTCGGAAAGCAATTGGGATTTTGACCACTTATTGCGCCAGGCAACGAGTGCTCAGAATCCTAATTATAGTTAGAATACGTTAAGTAGTTTAAGTAAGTAGAATAGGTAGTTTGTAATTTGTTTTATATAAAATCTCAATAATGAAACCGAGTTTTAGTAAATTTTCTCGAGGAATATATATGTAAGATTAGTTCGTAAAATAGTTCGTAAGCTGAAAGGCAATAATTCTAAGATATAGTTAAGTTTAGAGCGTTCGCATAAGGACCAATAAATAAGAATAAGTATCCTGTTAATTTTAAGTTAGGTTTAATCATTTTTGTCTAGTATGTAAGTAGATATTTATCAATGAATAAAAAAATGAATTTCAAAGTCAAGTCAAGTTTGTCGCCACTTACACAAGGCTATCCAAAATACGTACTAAGTAGGAAGTACGAAACTGAATTCTACTTCAATTCAATCTCTCAACCCCGCCTCGAAAACGAATTCAGTTTCAATTCGATCTTTCGATTCGGTCATGTAGACGTACTAATAGATTCACTGTTAAGGTTGTCGTTGAAGTAGCTGAAACAAACGACGTTGGGCATAATCGACCCAAGCAGTTTTAAAACCTAGCTTCTCTAACAATTTGTGTGTGCGAAGCAATTTTTATGGAATGAATTTTCACAATGACTCCGAACGGCAAATTTGAGAAGCAACTCATGACAATTGATACTCTTTGGATATTTGTCCGACTTTCGCATGGGATGATACATGAGATGAGATGGGGCAGTAAAATAAAATAAAATGATTTGACCTACAGAAAATGGTGATTGGAAACCAATACGAAATGTTTTTTTAAAGTTTATCGAATTCCGTAGTTTCTCGTTGTCAAGGTACTCGTAGCATGAAGCACATCCTAAACCATTGAGTGTGTTGGTGAGATTGGTGACAGAATGCAACTTAATTTTAGAACACGACAATTATGATAGAGAGACCTCATTTCTGCTTAGGGATTATTTTTTCTAACAATTTTCTCGCCACTTCGTTACGCTGATGTGAATGTCGAGTGATGTCGTCATCACAAATTATTGAGCATAGATCGCAGGTATTTAAACAACTAAGAATCACTTTTCTGTTTGGTATAGGTCGAAGTGGATCAGAGAACGGACAGAACAGGTGTTGTGGTTTTTTTTTTGGACTACAATCCATTCCCATCAAAAACATCCACCCATAATCATCATCATCAAGTGATTGTTGCATTTACGTTTGATCCTTTTTATGATGACTCCATCGTTAGCAAAGAATAGCTGATGTACTTTGGAGTCCGTCACTTTTCTTTCAAGCAGATAATCTAGGACTATAATAACTTTCAAGGGACTTAGGACGCTTTCCTGGTGCACACCGACTTTAATTGGGTAGCCCCTGGTTTTTCAGCCGATGAACAACCGGTGAAGTTGTCATCAGTATTGAACGAACTGTTTTATTATGATGCTCCTGCCGTATATTGTGCTATGTACTGCGATATAAAACTGATTTTAAAAATGAATTATGTTAACTTTGCTTAGTTTGCCATCTGTAATCCGCTGGATTCTCGATTTGAAATTTCGGCTACCTCAACAAATTTGAACTATGCGTCCAAACTATACGTTTTTCCTCTAATCTCACCCTTCAGAATTGAAGGCGAAGGCATGAGCTGTTTGCTTCTTCGGGATCATCTTTATCTTCAATTTAGACGGTATATGTACGGAGACAAGCAGTAAGATTTAATTCAGTTCAGCTTCTTATCGTTCCTCATTGACTTCAAAACAAAGCATACGACAAAATGTTCTAAGACTTTTTCGAAAATGCATTTTCTTTTAATTTTCAAATGAATCCGAAACCTTTTTTATTCTTCGCTTTCAACATAATTGATACCACAACGGTCTTGCCAGTTTGTAAGCCAATAGAATTTGAGCTATGGACTCATTCCACGGGGTCGGGTTTTCAGGCAAGATACATGTAGGTTTAATCAAACTGAATAGGTATCCATCTGCGAAACTGTATCGCAATTGGTACACTCGTTTGGCCAACATTTTGCAATGACCCGATAAGAACTTATTTCTACCCCTGAATCATGGATGAGAAATACCGTTTCTCTCTCATATTATGCGGATAATACCACAAACAAATGCACAAATGAATTTTGTTTTAGTTGACATTAACCTCAACCTTAGTAGGTATAGGTATAATGCATTGATTCGACTGTGTGGATAGCAGAAGAAAAGCCATTAGCTATGAAATACTAATTCTTCAAGTTATTTTGCAACTTTGTAAAATCTTGTTTTGGTTGCCGATATAACTTAATTTATATTCAAATATTAAGATAAGGTGTCAGTGGTGGAGGTTGAAGTTGGTCTACAAAATATACATACAAATGCCTATGGGTTTGATCCAATTCATAATGAAGATGCTATAACTCATAAAAATGCTACAAAAAAAAACCGACAATAAAAGAACTTCAAGGTTCAAGGTCATCCTGTCTGTGTATATAAAAAGTGCAAGAAGTTAATTCCTGTTCGCAAGATACTGCTTAAGTTTTGTTCTTGCTTTTTGTTTGAACTTTTTATTCTTCATTATATCGAATACGTTGGATTATTAAACAAAAAAAAAAATTGAAAAGGGCACCTTAAACGCCATTCTGCGGATAAATAAGTTTTCAAGGTTATTGGTAAAAGTTAGTTTCTCTATTTCTTTGCGTACTTCTTGACTACAATTTATTCAGCAAATTGTTTTCCGTTTGTTGTATAATATTGAATGGAAAGAAACTAAACCTACGTGATAGATACTAATTACGATGGGTGGTATCATACATATTTCAGTTTTTAAAGTTTAATAAGAAAATCAAAAGGAAATTAAGAAATTTTGATAGAGTTTTGAAGTTTTTATTTTTGGTGTACATGTTGATGTATCTAATGTTGATGATTTGTGAAAAGCAAAGATAACGCAAAACTGCAGTATGACATTAAGGAACATACACAATGCAAGATTGTGTTTTGCTGGATTCTCGAACTGAATTGCGCGTGGAACTAGCTCACAGATAGTTATTATCTGTACATTTTTGGACGGCTTAAGGGATCTTATATACTTGTAACAGTCCTTTTGACTTCTGAGAGAACATTTTATAGGATTCCAATGATCCTCATTACCTAGTAAGGGAATTCGAAAAACAAATATGTTTATATAGAATGAAGAGAAGACTAAGTACATGCTATCAACAAACAAACAAACATCTGTCCACCGCCAAGGACAAAACGCAGTGTTGATAGCAATAACTTCGAGGTAGTTAAGGAGTTCAGCTACCTTGGAGAAACATCAACTCCACAAATGGCACCTTAGTGGAGATCCAACGGAGAATCACCTTAGGAAACCGCTGCTTCTTCTGTTTGGCCAAAATATCCTGCCAGTCCTGCTTTATGGTGCTGAGTGCTGGACGATAAGTAGGAAAAGGGGGTTATATTGAAGTCTTTGGAAAGAAAAATACTCCGTGGGGTATTTGGTACTTTGTGCGAGGAGGGCGAATGGAGCAGAAGATACAAACTCAATACCGAGATGTGGATGTAGTCCAAAATGCTAAATCAGGTCTAATACATAGGCTCGGCGGCTACTTTAAATAGTGTCGTTGTGAGGTATTCATTATCACGCGCTTTTGTGAATAAACCAACATTGTACAGTGATTTTTGCTCGTAAACAGTGTGAACACTGATGCAGGCATTTGCGGACGCCCAACCAATTGCGAACATATGAAAATGAGCAAATCAGTTGGTATTATTCTTCTTTTTATTAAAAAGTGTTTGATACTGAATTGTATCCATACTTTTAGTTCGATACTTTTCAGGCATGGATACTCGCAGTATCTATATCAAAGAATACTCGGTATAGATATCCGAGGCCGATTGTACAAACCCCTTCTCATGACTGTTTATAATTTTTGATGTTCTCCACGCTAGCAAGTGGTGGGGCACTGGACAAATTTGTAGGTGTTCCTGGGTGCGATTATCTTGTTTAAAGAGGCTCGCTTTTGGACTTGGCAGGGCACGGGCGGAAATTGGGACTCGGCTCTGGAATTCTAGATATGATTAAAATATTGATGAAGTAAAACTGAAAATTAATTATATGGTTTGATTCAAAATTCAAAAACTTTTCATTGTTTCACTAAAAAAAATATTTTAAATTAGAATAACACTAACGACCATAATTTAATTCACTCACTTTAATTCACATTACAATTAGCATCTGGGTTTAAAGTGAGTTCAACCTGAAAAGTCAATATTATTCACTCGGTTTACCTGGCGTTAAGCCCAGTTTAACCGGTAAGCGTTTAATCCGATTGAATTTAATCTATCCTCTGGGGACCAGCTCGAGTACTTTAATCTTGATTTTTTAATACTCACTCTTTTTTTTAAATCACATTGGACATTTCTTCATTCACAGGAGGCACAAAAGGAAAAAGAAAAGATAAACTAAAAATTACTAAACAACCATATCTTGCATTGCTAACACGTGAAGATACAGCGCTATTTGACGATTCGCTACATATATGTGATTAACTTTCAGCGAGCTGCGCTTTATACAGCTTAGGATAGCGTGCTGCGCTTTATACAGCTTAGGGGTAGGCTCTGGAAGGTGGAACCCTAAACCCTATTAGTAATAACAAAACATTACAGTGTTATCAACCAAAAATAAAACATCTTAGTAAATAATAATTTATACATGTATAGTAAGTAATATAAATAATAATAAAAAATAAAAAAAAACAATATAAGACAAAGTAGCAAAACTCTAAAATTAAAATAGATTTATTTATTTATTTATTTATTTATTCATTAAATTCTTATGCACATTAAGACATATTGTCTTATAATCTAGTGCTAAGTTACAATTTGAAAAAAGGAGAAAGCTGGAGTAAAAACAATTTAATTTTTAAAGGTATTTGCCAAAGATTGCTAATCAATATATAGAAGCATAAGGATATATACAGAGTAGAAAAGAAAAAGGAAAGAAAGAAAGTAGAAAATAGTAAAAACAAGAAAAAAAAGAGAAAAGGAGAAAGAGAAAAGGGAAGAAAAGATTATTCGGAAAAATAAAGCCTAATTTTGCTCTTAAATCGATTTCAGGCGAATTTTGATGAGCTGAACGACGCACTACAACGACGAGAATTACTTGGTCAACAATAACAAAAAGAACACTATCAACAATAGCATTTATTCCAATGAAAAAGAAACATTTCTTTTATTTAGTTTAAATTATAAAAAGAAATCGTATAGTATTGTTTTATAATATTGTAACGAATATCATTTAATGGTGCGCGTTGTTTGGATGCAGGGATGGCGGCGACCCAGTTGTTGAGGTTCTCTTTGAAATCAGGACAGCTTGTATAATCCTTGCAGATATTGCTTGCCCGACAACAGAGATTTTTTTCTGCTGTTTAAAAAAAAATTAAAAATGAAAAGGAATTTTGTGTACTTTAATAATGGTTACACAGCGCGGGCGGAAGGGATATTTGTATTCGAGGGATAGAGGAGATGCCGATGCAAGTTGGTTTTAAATGTTTGTAAATTTTAATGCGAAGGAAAGATAGAGCATGGCAGAGCATTCCAGATTCATGTGGTACGGTTAATGAACGATCTTTTTAATACAGGCTTCAGTGTAAACTGATGTGCATTCCAAGCATGGTGGGTATTGCGGTTGAAACGTTCTAATTGAGGAATACATTGAGGAAATGCCGATAGAAAAACGAAAGGCAGGAGACATTGCGACGATGATTAAGAGAGTCAAATGATTTCGCGATGTCTCGATCACCAATGAGTCTTAGCGAGCGTTTTTGAATTCGGTCGAGTAGCTCCAAATATGTAATCGGTGCACCGGACAGATATGAGCGTTGTACTCAAGCTTTGGGCTTATGAACGTCCTATAAATTGTAGCCAAATATGAAGAGGTGAAATATTTCTTGCATCGCCTAAGGCAGCCCAGACATCTCGCAGCGTTCTTGGCGAATATATGGTCATTCCAAAGAAGGTTGTAATTAACGCACGTACCGAGAATGGAAAGTTAATGGACAATGGTAGACTATTCGGGCTTCGCTTTAGTGACAGGAAGCAGCATTGCGTTTTGGATGCATTAAATTTCACTCTGTTGGTTGTACCCAGTGAAATATGCTATCAAGTTCGGAATTCAATGAGCTTAAAATACGTTGCCGTTCCAATTTCACGCCGAAGATAAGCGACTTGAATCGGGAAACGCATATGAAAAGTTGAGCGTATTGTCATCAGCGAAGGAATGTTATCAACATTTAAAGGATTTAACTGAAAAAACCAAGTTGTTGTAAATAACGCCCCTTAAAAGTGGGTATGGCCGAAAACTTTATGAAATGTTATTGTTCAAAACGACTTTACCTAAATACTTTTCAAATGGTTTCACCAATAAAACGTTTTTTTTTTTTTAAGTGGGCGTGTCAGTGCGCGTGTCAGTGGGCGGATCTTAATATTTTTTAATAAGTAGAATGGGCTCTTAGAGAGTTATATCTTTCGATAAAACAGTTTTTTTTTTAATTGTGGGCTCCTTCGGCCCATCAGATCACTTGAGCGCATTGAGGCAGTGAGAGCTTCAATCTTGCAATCCCCATGGCGGCGTTCTGCACGCAAACACGGGATATTTAATTCCAACAGGAAGGTGTAACGCCTTACACTTCAAGGGCATCGATTGATGTTTTGAGGGAACACATTCCGGAGCGCCTAATCTCAATAAGTGGAGATTTGGAGTGACCAGTATATTTCGCCGATCGGTCCCTTGCAATTCTGTTTGTGGGGCTTTTTAAAATCCCTCTTTTATATCAACCGTTCAAGAACCCTACAATACCTGATGGCCAACATCCGGGCAATAATTGCCAACATACACGCTGCTATACTGTTGAGGGTAAATGCCAGAAAGAGAAGGCGTCACCTACCTGATATAATTTTCAAAACTCTGTAAATCAAAACTCTAGATATCTACCTATAATATAAAAAAACATAGGGACGGGCTACAGTCCGCTTGGGCGAACTGTTGTATACCCTATTCTTATTCCTATCCCTCATAAGTGGGCGTGACAAAAGTCTAAGTATGGTTGAATTGTTAAGAACGCTCTACATATTTTGTTATATAACATTTAAAGGATTTTATCAAAAATAACGCTCCCTAGCTCAAACTTTGGATTTTCAAAAAAATTGTTTTATTTATTTGTGGGCGTGTCAGTGGGCGGATTTTGAAATTTTTTTATCCCGAGCAATTTTAGGAGTCATAAATCATATATAAAAGCTTTCTAGCTTAAAATTCGATTTTTAACAAAATTTTGTTTTTTTGAGTTTGTGGGCGTGTCTGTGGGCGGATTTCAAAAATTCGTAAACTTGATTATTTCGGGACCCTAGAGAGTATATGGTTAAAATTTCAGCTCTCTAGGTCCAGTTTAAAGACCTAATTTTTGCCGACAGACGGACGGACGGACGGACGGACGGACGGACGGACATGGCTAGATCGACATTACTATCGATGCTGATCATAAATATAGTAACTTTTAGGGGTCTACGGGCAATATTAAGGTATGTTACAAACTATGCGTCAAAATTAATACAGTGAACTCTCTCATAAGCGGACACTGACGGTACCAAGAAATTTGTCAGCTTATAAGAGGTGTCCGGTTATGAGAAAAAATATTTCATTGACAATCTTGAAAAAAGAAACAAGACATAATGCATTTATGGCACCTATAACATTTTATTTTAAAATGGAATGCATTTTTTGTGATAAACATTTATTGTAGGTAATAAAAAGGATAATAACAAAACATAAACAAGAACAAAGCCTTTAAAAATTCATTTTTGCATTACATACTTGAAACTGTATTTATGCTTCAAATTATGCATACACTTACACACAAACCTACGTATTGCGCTGCGCCATGCAAAGAAAAGGAAAAATAGCAAACAAAATAAAAGACAACGACGTGTGCCAAATGCGTTTTGTCCGTTTAAGAGAGAGTGAAATTCTATTGCGGCTATGAAAACTGGTGTCCGCGTCCGGTTATAAAAGAGTCCGTTTATGAGAGAATTATTTACATTAAAAATTGTGTAGATTTTTCCGTTCTTTGAAATTTGTCCGGTTATGAGAGGTGTCCGCTTATGAGGGGTGTCCGTTAGGAGAGAGTACACTTGTATACCCTTAGAATAGGGTATAAAAATTGATTCATAAAATGATTTTTATAGCATTTTGAAAAATGGAAGTTATGTTGCCGCACCCTGTAGTTAATGGTGGAATGCAGTTAACCTATTACCTAGACGTAGCTTTCCATGTCAACTACGTAAGGTAGTTTACCCTGCTGTTTCCTGAATTAATTGTATAGTCAGGAAAAAAAATCGTAATTATGTAGATTATATAATGTAGGTATGTTTCTACAAAGTATTGCCACAAATTTGTAAATGGATAACTGATAAAATTTCTTGAAATTTAAATGTTATCCTTTCAGCAGAGGCCAGAAATGGGTAATGTATGTATAGTCGGACTTTATAGGGGTATTACGAATGAGTATGCACAGCATACCATCATAATTATGTTTATTATTTGCATTAGGTAATATCGAGTTTGTTTGCAATTCAATCACACGGTTTTGAGATATTTGATTTCCTAAAGTTCCGTTAATCGAGTCTTTTTGGAAAAAACTGAGTAAGCCTTCTTCTGTCACTCAACCCTAGTATTCAAGACATTAAAGTTTATCAAAATTGTTAGAGCCGTTTGTGAGAAAAGTGAAGTTTTTAAAAATTTAAAATTTTATATACGAGGTATCGTAGGTATCAAAAAATTTCAATATACAAGTTCATCCAAATAGTAGTATTAGTCAACGTGTAATTGATTTTGATATGTAAGCGTTTTTGTAAAGTACCGTTATTCGGCTATGTTCGCAAAAACTTCTTACGCTCACCTCAATTATTTTATATTTCAAAAATGATAAAAACCGTTAGAGCCATTTTTGAGAAAATTGGTGTTGAAAAATCGTTTGAATGGTAGGTGCCGTTATTTAAAATAATACAGTAATCCCCGGATTGTTGCGTCGGGGAAAATGTACAATTTTCAAAGCATTTATCCGAGGAACGCAATTTCGAGAATCCCGCTTAAGTGCCTTGTCGACGCAATAAGGAAAACCCTGCTTTATTGCATTGAAAACGCAATAAATCATTTTTATTAGCATATTCATAGCTATACGTATTATAAAATTAAGCCAATTAATGTAAATAAATATTTTATTAACGAAAAATTAATTGTATAATTGAAGTTGTGAAGGTGGCCGAAACTGTACATTAATATTTCGTAAAGTCGTCGTTGTTTTGTGAGATGTCGCATTGTCCACGAATAGAATAATATTTCCATTTTGACTTAAAATCTCTTCATCTAATGAAACTAAAATTTTATTCCAGAGCACCTGCGTCATAAATGCTTTTTATGGGAGTAGTATTTTAGTGGTAGGATCTTGTTTTTGCAAGCACCGTGGATTCTTTGATTTTCCGATAACAGTGGCCTTTTTAAAATCTCCGGTAGCATTACAAATAAAAAGTATTATCAAACGTTTTTTCGGTACTTTAAAACCACTTATTTGATGTCCTTTTCAGCTAAGAGATGATGTCGGCAAGGCTTTATAAAAAAGAACGCTTTCATCGGCTTTGAAAATTTCTTTGGGTGCAAAGTTTTTAATTAAATTGGAGAGAACATGCGAATGAAAATCTACGGCACCTCCTACATCAGCAGAGGAGCCTTCTCCATGTATCTTTTTCAATGAAATTCCTTCTCGTTTTAGCCAACGCCACAACCACCTTGCGGTTGGATTATAGTCTTTTTTCATTTTGATTGCTTGATCCAGACGCCCTCATTTGGTTAAACCAAACTGTAATTGTCCGTTCAACTTCAGGACAGGCTCCACTTCTTAATCGTTTGCTTGTCAAATTGCAAGTCTTCGACTTTTCAAGAATGATTTCTTGATTTTATAGAACTCGATTCAACGTCGACCTGCAGCATCCATATTTGGAACACAATTAATTTTTATTGCTTTCCGTAGCGTCAGCAATTATTCGCAACTTTTGCTTAAGTGAAAGTGAAGTATTTTTTGTGTGTTCATAGCTGCCTGGAAAATATGTTAACGAAACGCTTGCAAGAATTTGCAACACAAATGTTAAATTTATTCATACAAACCTGTAGATATTTCTAAATCAATCCATGGCACAGGCACGAAACTTTGATTATTTTGGCGCACTCTAAACATATGTTATGTCAGTTTGACAATTGATGTGACAGGTGTCTTTGATTTTATTAAAGCTGTAAGCACAACAAGTTTTAAATGCTTTTGTTGTGTGTGTTCATTTAACCGGCAGATTTTGTATGACGTTAATGAGAAGCTTTACTTTTTGTAGCGCAATTAACATGGTAACGCATTTAAGCGGGACGCATTTAAACGGGAAAAGTTGTGTACATTTCTTATGGAATGCTTTCTTTGCTCAGTTTTCGGATGAATTAAGCGAGCAACGCAATTAAGCGAGGGTCATTTATCCGGGGATCACTGTAGATTAAAAAAAATTGTTGCCAGTTATAAGCCTACATACCCCAATTAGAAAATTTAAATTAAATGCGTCCACTCATTGTGTCTGGAGCTTCGGCTACAGATGGTCAGACGGCCAGACGGACAGACGGACAGACGGACGGAAGGCAATGCGAGACAGACCTCTTTTTACTTCTCTATAGTCGTAATATCATACTTGACTCAGTATGAGTTCGAAATTTCAGAACGATTGCATTATCTTTCTCTTTAGTATACTAAAGTAAACGATAAAGTCAAAAACAAGAAAAGAAACACAAAACATCACTTCCATAATTTAAACAATTTACAAATAAAGGTTAAGCAAATATTAAACAACATATTTTCTTTAAACCAATTTGAAGCGACACTTACAACAAATACAACCGGCAATCGCTAATAAAATGTCGAACATAATAGGTCCTTTCGCATACTTTTATGTGTATAAAAATAAAAACTGTCAAATTTCCAAATTCGATTGAGAATCCTCTCAAAGAAAAGTATACGTGAATGCTTTTGCGTATAAATATGAAAAACGTCAAAGTTTGAAGCATTATATACGTCAAACTTCGAATTCGAATTTCGCGTTTAATCAATCTATGCAAATTTTTTGTGAGAACTTAATTTTTGTAGAACTTTCAACAAATTACTTTTTCTTCTGCCTTAATCAATGAATTTGATCCAAACAATTTTTTCAAAAAATTCCACAACCCACAATGTTTGGATTTGACATAATACATTGACAGTTTTCATTTTCTAACCAGCCGAAATTCGATGTGAAAAAAATTAAGGAAGGTACAATTTACTTTCGTTCCTCTTTTCAATTTTCTCAGTACGCCGGCGGGTTGGCGTAGTTTCGCACGAAACGACTTAAAAATGGTTTTCAAATTTTTATACATCGGCATTAGATACACTAGGCACGTTCTGGATTGAATGATATGGACATAGGTTTGAATTTTCAGTTTTAAAAAATTCGGATTAAATGGTCAGATCTACACCCAGAATAATAGGGCCGTTTATTTTGCGTGTGTACTGAGGTCAGAACTTTTCCTAATGGTGCTCGTTGCAGGTTAGTTTCCGCAATTTCTCAGAAATATGAGCACAATATGTTCCAAAAAATTACCGCACTAATATTGTCTCCCAGTTAGATTATTCACATTTAACGTGTCGTCAAATAATATAACGAGTATGAGTGTTTCAACTTCAATTTTCTAAATAAATAATTATTTATTCATCATAATTTGCTTCATATAATTTTGTACGTCATATTGTTGAGTAGTATGTAGGTACCTTACCTGTGCCCAATTGCAATTAATTATTTAGAGCAATGAACTGTTAGAGGAAGTGGACTTGCCACTGCTGTGAAGTTATAGGTGCGGAAACTGCTCCTGCAATGTAAGGAAATATTCTGGCGCTTTATTTATTCATGAAACGTTCTGTTTCTGTTTTACAAAAAAATATTTTATGGATATTTGACTGTCCATAAAAAGTTTGTTTATATTGTAGATTTTAATATTTCTTCGGAATATGGTGAGGTTCGGACAAGCCATATGCATGTGTCATGTAGCGATGTATGAAAAGGCACAGGTCGCTATTAGAAACCCAACACTTTATTTTTTTTTATTTTGCACAGCAAACTATGAGTAATGGATAAGGAAATAAAAAAAAGGCCTTTAGAAATCAGGTTAATAGTACAATCGCAAATGGCACAGTTTGCCTCTCAATTATATTTATTTGTTTAAAGGAAACAAAAATTATAAAAAATAGAAAGATATTGCAATCGTGCTGAAATTTCCAACTCTAAATGAGTATGAGGTATGATATTACGACTATAAAGAAGTTTAAAAAGTGTGTCCCGAATTTTCGTCCGTCTGTCCGTCTGTCACTGAGGCTCCAGCCATAATGGGTGGGCATATTTATTTCAAACTTCGTGTTTGGGGCTTATAGGCCTATATCTCACTGCCATTTTTGCATACTCTTTCATTTTAAATACCGGAACCTACCATACAAATGCTTTTTTCAACGCTGATTTTCTCAAAAACGGCTCTATCGATTTTGATAATTTTTGATGTATAAAATAATTGAAGTGATCATAAGAAAACAGGTACTTTACAAAAATGCTAATATCTCAAAAATGGCTCGAGATATTTCGAAGAAAGTTTACACACCTATACTATACTATTGGAAGGAATTTATATATAAATATTTTTGCAATATTTTTTTTTAACTTTTTCATTCATATAAAAGTCTTTTTTTAAATTTTTAAGAATTTAACTTTTGTCAAAAACGGCTATAACGATTTTGATCAATTTCAATGTCTTGAGTACTTGGGTTGAGTGTCAGAAGATGGCTTACTCAGTTTTTTTTCCAAAAGACTCGATCAACGGTACTTTGGGAAACTAACAATATCTCAAAAACGGTCTAAGTAATTTAGGGAAATAAAAATATGTAGAAGTTGTTAACATTTCGAAAGACATATTTTTTCTTAAAAGCGTATTTATTGATTTTGATGATTTTTGAGGTTTTTAATACATGGACTGACTGTAAGAAAATGGCATACTCAGAATTTACTAAAACAACGATACTTTCGAAATACGGCAATATCTCAACAATCGGTAAAGTGATTTATTTGCTTCAAAAGCTAAAGCTAAAGTGGTTGTCACAAATCAAAAACCGTTCATAAGATATCAATCCCGAAGTCAATTACCGTTATGTATGCTTCAACCGGAATTAGATCTATGAATTCTAGGCTGAGTTCGTTTAAAAATAAAAATGCATGCCGCCACGATACAAAATTTAAAATGTGACATCTATTTCGTGAAAAACATTGAAAACAAGAATACCATCAGGTTTATTTTGCAGTCATGAGATATGGATCAATGTAGATAGAGTACATATCTTTCATAAAAACAAGGACATAATATATTAAACATCATTAAAGTTAGATGGCAACGCTATGCCCTTTGATTTAAATCACGCGCCACTTGTGCTCTGACCGATGCTACTAAAGGCGCGCATATTCATCTGTCAGAAAACCTTTTTTCCCTCTCGATTTTAATTACATCATCTTTGTTCTTATGTATGTACAATAAAGTTATTCTCTGAAATATACTGTATTAATGTTCATTTAATAGAAAGTTGTCTTATTTTTTTTCTGGATGCATAATTCTGCCATTTATGCATGTTGTGCATACTTCATACTCATACCCTATAAAATACGGCTATACTTTTATTAACAATTTTCAACAAACTGTTGCTTCACCGAGTCAACACAGGGAGTCCCAGTTAAGCAGGTCAAGTAGGTAGAGAAACCTGACGATGAACAAAAAGTTGTAAAGGAGCAGGGGATTTTGTTCATGTTCACCCCCTTAAATTTACAGTCCTTTGGAAACGGAGACCATAACAACTTCTGAGCTACAGTCCGCTTGGATGAACTGTTGCATACCCTATTAGTATTCCTACCCCTCATTGAGTGGGCGTAAACAAAATCTAACTATGGGAGGATCCTCATATTTTGTTATACAACATTTAAAGGATTTTATTGAAAACCAACGTTTTTGTAAAAAAAAAACACTCTAAATGTTGGCATGACAGGACATTGTATGTAAATGAATTGGTCAAAACGACTTTAACTACATACTTTGCAAATGATTTCTTCCATAAAACATTTTTTTATGTGGGCGTGTCAGAAGGCGGATTATAAAAAAATTTACACATTAGCATTAAGGACCCCTAGAGAGTATATATTCCAAATTTCAGCTTCCTAGCTCAAACTTTTATTTTCCGAAAAAACGGTTTTTTTTTAAATTGTGGGCGTGTCAGCGGGCGGATTTTAAATTTTTTTTAACAAGAAAGGCTTACAGAGTATATATCATGAATTTCAGCTTGCTAGCTCTCGCAACTCGCTTCGTTGACAATGCCTAAACACAGGCATGAAAGAGATCATTCGCAGAGAAGCGAAGTGATAATAGCATTGATGCACAAGTTTCGAAAGTGGTTGAAATTTAAAAACAAGAGCCAATACGAATTCGCTTCCTAGGTATGATTGGTAAGGCCTTGCTTTTTCCAAAATTCATTGATGAAGTCGCGCCGAGGCTATTGTCCGCTTCGGAGAACTGTTAGATACTCTGTCCATATTCATATCCCCTTAAGTGGGCGTGGTATTTAAATTCGCATATTTTGCGAAACGCCATCAAAAGTGGGCGTGATAAAAAAAATATGATTAGGAAACTTTTTAAGAAGGACATTGACTACACCATTTGCCGATACTATTTATTGTTTTCGTTTTTTGACAAATTTATCCAGAAATAAGTTTTTCCCAAAACTGCCCACAAAAAGTGAGTGTGGCAAAAATGGTAAAAGTATGAGCGAAATTTTAAGAAGGATATTGTCTACATATTTACTATTTTAATGTATTTTAATGATTTTATGAAAATAATAATAATGAAAAACAATTTTTATTCATTTTCAGGAAATGCTCAGTTTAGGGATAGAAGTTGGCTCATATACAAACTATTTCGTCTTGGCAAAACCGAGTTATAAAACGGTTATTTAAATACCTTTAACGAGTACCTAGTTTACATACATTTTCGAAAAAAACGGCCACCTATGTAAAAAGTGCTTCAGCGATGTGATTGCATTTTTTTTTAAATTTAAGACCTACCTGATCAATCCACAAAACATTTCGATAATAAAACTTTTTGAAAAGTGGGGTAAACCCACTTCTGTGGTTTATTGAGAATTCTTTAGTTTTTTCACAATTGCAAAATTTTATGACTTTGAGTTGCCTCCGTTTAATACAATGATGAACCGCAAATATGAGGTCTTCATTCCTGTAAGATGTTCTTCAAAAGCAAGCCAATCAGTTTCGGCTATCAATATTATTTCTTATAAAGAATGCACTATTTTCTCCAGAACAAGATTGAAGAAGTCGGAATAATTCGGCAGAGCTGCTTTCAAATTTCACATTACACCGAGTCATCACGAGGCACAACTGGATCAGTTTTGCAGGGATCCCGAATTCGGCCATCGCAACATAGAGCTCCTGACGATAAATTCTACCATATGCGACTTTAAAGTCGATGAAAGGGTTGTGGGTCTCGACTGGAAATTCATTGGAAGCCACACTGGTACGTGCCGATTAGTGTGTTGCAGAACGGCACATAGTACGTTGGATAGGAGCTTATATGCGACATTTAGCAGGGATATGCCTCTATAATTCTTGCACGACATAGGATCGCTTTTTTTGAAGATTGGCAGATGTCAACACGGAAGGCACTATCTTCAATAAATCCGTAGAGCTACTGGGGTAAGCGGACGATATCGACATCATCTTTCGTTGGAGGGTTTCATGGCGATTGAAGAACAGGCGATATGGGTTGGTCTAACTGAGGACAAGATCAAGTACATGCTATCAACAAACAAACAAACATCTGTCCACCGCCTAGGACAAAATGTCACTGTTGATAGCAATAACTTCGAGGTACTCAAGGAGTTCATTTACCTAGGAGTAAACTTCAACTCCACGAATGACACTTTAGCTAAGATACGGCGGAGAATGACCTTGGAAAACGGCTGCTACTTCGGTTTAGCTAAACAAATGGTTCAAAACTCCTCACTCGAAGGACAAAATGCATTCTCTATCGACCCTTAATTCTACCAGTCCTGCTTTATGGAGTCAAATGCTGGACGATAAAAGTAGAAAAGGGAAGCATATATTGGGTTCTGTTGAAAGAAAAATACTCCGTCGGATATTTGGTCCTATGTGCGAGGAGGGCGAATGCAGGAGAAGATACAACCGCGAACTCTATGAGCTGTACCAAGATGTAGATGTAGTCCAAAATGGTAAATCACGTCGACTACATATGCTCGGCCACATTGAGCGAATGGAAAATAATGCTCCAGCCAAGAGGATCTTCGATCCCCAGCCCCCCAGATCGAGAATGCAAGGAAGACCGAACCACCGTTTTAAAGCCCAAGCCATCGTGGATGTCAGAGCGCATGTTCTGGAGAACTGGAAGCAGAGTGCCCGGGATCGCAGAGGATGGAGGAATCTGCAGTGTCTCACGCGCGGTACATCTAATTTCAGATGTGCACGTCTTGCGTGTGAAATATACATGTCGAAGCTCTTGTAACACAAATGTTCATACTCTAGGTGGCCGAACAACTAGTAGCACTCTCGAAAAGGCCAAGCGCACATATCACATAAATTATGTCGAAGAGAAAATGTAGAAATGCATCTGATGTAGTCAATGTGGTATACAAACTGAGTTTGCCTGCAAGAAATGTTAGGCGACTCTTCATCATAATTTTAAATGGCGATCACAAATATGGTAACTTTTAGGGGTCTACGATCAATATTAAGGCATGTGGCAACGGTGCAGTAGTAGTGTATTCGCTTACTGACGACCATTTATTCAGTGCGTTCGAATCCCGACCAAGTCCATTACTTTATATCGAATACATGAAATCGTAATCTCCCTAAGCAACTTAGACACCACTCGTGGAGAAAAACCCTACAACTGCATCCAAACACTTCTTTCCTATCTCTCTATTCTTTCTAATAGTAAGTAGCACCGAAAAGCATGCAATGAAATACGACATTGCCAGGTGCTGCTTGCAAATGCTTACGCTGCTCTTAGCACTATAAGGGTACTGTTACAACAGAAAAAACCCCTTTAGCGTAAGCAAATTATAAAAAAAAAATGTTACAAGTTATGAGTCAATATTATAACATCCAAACGATACATATACAACCGAAGCTGTATTTTATAATTATTAAAGAGCTATGTGAAGTATGAAGCCACTGAAGGCTGCCAACAAATTATTTAAAGTAAGATGCAGAATAAATATACATTATGCATAGCTGAAAATGCCAACATCTTTAGCAGTATAGAAAAAATAAATAGCAAGAGAGGTGTGTACCGAACCAGAAAAATAAACTTCCTCCGGGGATATTTGAAACAAGCATATTAATAGAAAATAAACAACCCCTAAGTATGTACATGATAATTTAAAGTTCCGTCATAAAATCAGATTTAATAGCACAGAATTTTCATGAATGATGACACCAAATTTTCCCTTTCCTCTCGGAAATTTAGTTTTAATTTTCAAACTTTAAAACGTATCTTGCTTTATGGCTTTTCAACTTTCATAGACAAATAAAATGCACCCTTATCTGCAAGCTATATGAGTGGGGATGGCACTGCCTTGCTAGCAAGAGACCCCATTTTTTAATACAGTTTTTTTTATGAAAATAGCATCTACATTCGAATTACGAAATTGGCCTTAAATTTGTGCTGCTCATGTTATGTTTTAAATGTAATCTCGTTGAATTTGGCCAAAGTAATTGATTCTAAGCTGTAATGTAATTAATACTTTATTTTATATGTTACTGAATAAAATATCATACGAGAGCACTAAAATGCATTCTGGCGAATACACATTGCAAATGGTTCCGATGCTGAATGCCGTGTATTTAATATGCGGGACAAATTATATAATACGGATACGTAATAAGGATAGATAATAATAAAAAACACGTTTTCTCTTCATACAAAGGCAATAAGGTACCTACATCTGTTTGACATTATGCGACCTGCCAAATTTCTCACAAAATATTGATCTTATATTGGGGGGTGCTCGAAGTAAATATATTAAGATCTATGCCAACTACAGACAATGATAGATACTAAATGACAACATTGTTCAATAAATAGATGAAATAACAATAATTAATGTGATTAATGTGATTACAAGGGAAAAGCTCAATCAATACAACAATGATTTAATTCAAATGGTGATGAATTGAAATTTTAAAAGGAGCAAATCCATGCCCTAGCCACAGGCTTATCCCTATAATTGATTTTCATGTGAATATAATTAAAAATAGATATTTACCTACTTATTACCTAAAAGAAAAGAAGGGAAAGGATTTCCGTTGAAAATGATCGCCCACGTTTCGAATTTATTATGCAGTTGTATATTCAGAGAATTAAATGATAATTGGGAATCTGCGATGCGGAAGTTCCATGGACATGTAATTTAATTAATTTTAGTATTCATTTAATAAGTCAACGCATTGACCAGTCATAAAATCGCAGTGAACTTTTGTTGTTAATTTTAGTGGAAGGTGCTGTACCTTTGTCCGCATTTCACTCATTTGTATAAGTCAAAATATATACAATATTTTGTTGTTATATTAAACGAACTCAGACTGAAGCATAATAGTTCGACACATCCAAAATTTTATTATAAGCTGTGTCCATTCTATTTATGTAAACATAAAAAAAACTAGGGACGGGCTACAGTCCGCTTGGGCGAACTGTTGGATACCCTATTCTTATTCCTATCCCTCATAAGTGGGCGTGACAGAAGTCTAAGTATAGTTGAATTGTTAAGAACGCTCTACATATTTTGTTATATAACAATTAAAGGATTTTATCAAAAAAAAAACCAAGATTTTGTAAAAAAACGCTCCCTAACTCAAACTAAAAAAAATTAACACATGCGCATAAAGGGCCGCTAGAGAGTATATATTATAAATATCAGCTCCCTAGCTCAAACTTTGGTTTTTCAATAAAATTCTTTTATTTAATTGTGGGCGTGTCAGTGGGCGGATTTTGAAAATTTTATATCCCGAGCAGTTTTAGGAGTCATAGATCATATATAAAAAATTTCAGCTTTTTACCTCAAAATTCGATTTTTTCGAAAAATTTGTTTTTTTGAGTTTGTGGGCTTATCTGTGGGCGGATTTCAAAAAGTCTTAAACTTGATTATTTCGGCACCCTAGAGAGTATATGGTTAAAATTTCAGCTCTCTAGGTCCAGTTTAAAGGCCTAATTTTTGCCGACAGACGGACGGACGGACGGACGGACATGGCTAGATCGACATTGCTATCGATGCTGATCATAAATATAGTAACTTTTAGGGGTCTACGCGCAATATTAAGGTACTCGTATGTTACAAACTATGCGTCAAAATGAATATACCCTTAGAATAGGGTATAAAAAATGCTTTACCAGTAAATTTAAAAAGCCGACAAATTGGCCAGGAAGGGTTCAGAAACACCATCAGTGGGTTATCTTACTGGTCACCACTTAACAAAATGAAAATAATCGACTCTCCAGAGTGCCGGCTATATCTTTAAGAATACGAAAAAGCTGGAAAAAACATATAATGTGAATGTCCAGTTTTTTGTGGAATTAGAAAGAGGATCTTCTTCAGGGAACAACTGAGTTCCGAAGATATAAAGAAGTCTTCTGCTTGTAACATTGTCTGCTTTATACGGGAAGTAGAAATTCTACTACTTATAGGTCGAAGTGTCTTCTCCATCGCCTTGGCCAGCTAGTAGCTTTAAAAAACAAAACAAAAAATATTGCTGCTATCGCCAACTCCAAGATAAGGTAGGCCTCGGCTGCACAGGGGAATTCCCCAGCACGGCTTTCTCCGGCCTAGATGCATTATTGAACCTTCCGCCCCTTGACGTTTACATCACGGGTTGCACAATCAAAGCTATCTCACATTTAAAAAAAGGTGGCTTTCGGTATAATACTCACTGGAGATTTGATGAACTTGCGCGTCAGTTGTCCTGTGGCTACTGTCTAGTGGCAAACCAACGACCATACCACGTCGAGTTAATCGGTTCTCGTCAGATCACCGTAATTAAACGATGTTGGGCGCAGTTAGTACGTAGATGGAGGACCGTATGCGAACAACGGCATGTCGTTTTCCAGTCCCATCTACAGACTTGAGGTAGATAATACATACGTGGTATCACAATGGACCTAAATTGGTCTAAGTGTGTCGGCTTCTGCCGATAGCCACATACACCTAACCTAACCTAACCTACTGTCTAGTGGATATGCCGGCCGATGCAATGACACAACTTCGGCTAATGCGCATTTAAGAAGTCGAGTCTATAAAAGAATGCAGTCGAATTTTCACGAAAGGCTCCAAAACCGATAACGCATCTGGTGCTATTGTTTTCATGTAGAACGACAACATTAGTCTTTTCTTCTCGTTAGGCAAGCATGCGTCAGTCTTTCAAACATAGACTTATGCTATTCTAATGGCTAAAGACTATGTTGTGAGGAATAGGTTGTCTTTAAGGCCTTGCTCAACCTTTTAACCACATCCAAAATAAGTCGCGAATGCAAGATCTCTCTGAATTCGGTTGGAAGGCTGAATTCAGTATAACTTATCTGCGTCCCGAATCATAACGGGATCACAGGAAATGAGATCTCCGATGAATGTGCTAGACAGGGCTCAGAGGAACACTTCTCAGGACCTGAACCAGCGTTATGTCTGCCTGCGTCCTCGGTCAAGGGGGGGGGGGGGGGGGGGGGGTTATCGCGTCCGAACCGACCTGAATCTGAAATGCTGGTATTCTGTCGCCGAAAATTTGCATATTCTATTTTGCGATTCGAAAATCCAAAAAAGATTGTAATGTGCTAATAAATGATTTCTCGTATTTTGTCATGCATAATATTATTATTCAATTCATGTTACTACAACATATTAGCAATAGTTCGAAATCTAGAGAAAATCTCAATCGTTTTTAAAATTCCGCGGTTATTTGAAGAATTCTTGCAGAATTTCGTCTTCCGTTAGTCCAATTTCAGGATGGATACTCAAAGAAGCGAGTCCATTCAGGCGCTCCCGTCCTATTGTACTTCTAAGATAGTTTTTTATTCTTCTTAGGGTCGAAAACGATCGTTCTGGAGCTGCTGTTGTTACGGGTAACACTGCCAATACTCGTAAGATCGTGTTCACGTTTTTGAAACATTTTTCATTGATAACATAAAAAATAACGTAACCATTGAAAGTTAAGTATTCGATGGGTTATAGAAACTGATTCTGGAAGTAAAAATTCCGATCTGAAGTTACTCACTGATAGTGCATCGAGCACATTTTGAATATCTTGATCAAAGATCCGTTGCCTCCACATTCTGATCTCTGAGATAAAATTCCTTTCTGAACAGTCCAACATTTCGTCATAAAACTTGTAAAGATCTGCGCATTTTTCCTCATCAAATTCCTGCTTGGAAGGAAATAGTTGTCCGAAACTGTGGAAGATCGATTTGTGTTTTTCCAACCGACTTTGGAGATGAAAAATGTAAGTATCAAGGAATGGAATGTACAAGGCAATTCTGTAATAATCTTCGAAATTTTGTGTTTCAACGTTGCAACGGTGTTTCTGTTGACTGCAACGACGAGGCAATTTCATATTAAGAACAGATTTCAGCTCCATTGTCGTAAATGATACAAACATTTTTATCAACGTTTTCCCGCTTTTCCTTGATATCATTCGTAGCATCATCAGCTAACTTTGTGGCTTCTCATAGATCTTGATTTTTCGTCTGCAATTCCCGGCTCAGAGGCAAGACGATAGAATTGATCGATTCCATTATATGACAGAAGATTTGAAATTCGATTGTCAAAATCGCGGTCAAAAGCTGAGAAGCCTTTTGTGAAGTCTCTCGATCTTTCCACTTTTTTATTTCTTCCAAAGCTTCTACAACGGCCTATTGAAGTTCGAGGTAAGTTGAAACTGCTTTTTGAGACTGAGTCCATCTTGAAACAGCGAAAGAATTCAATTTTTCCTTTCTCCGGTCACTCTTTTTTGACATTTTCAAAATGTCTTCCTTTAAAATGCTTTTCTCTTCGGCCAGTGGAAAAATGCTTCTATTGCTCCGATAGTTCCTAACGCATTTTTTATACCCGAAACTCCGCAAGCGGCATTGATGACCAAACTGAAGCCATGCGCTGCACAATGAAAGTAGATTGCAAGAGGAAAATAAGACCTGATATGAGCTTGTTTACTTCGCCACTCATAACTGGTGCATATATCTGTGTATCAAAAAATTATCGACACTGTGTTGCGAAGTACGAGTAGATTTAAGATGTTCCGAATGAAAATTGTTTGCATTTGTAACCGTGTGTCCACACAAGCGGCACTATCGTAGTTTCATGCAAAATGTATCAAAAGAATGAGAAAATGAGGTTAAGTTAGGTCATCACAGTATAAATTTTATTTTTTTCGTTTGAGCACCTGTGGTGGAAATATCGATAAAACAGCGAAGGTATGAGACATTGCGACGATGCCTAAGAGTATCATTTTATGGCGAGTGTTCGTATTCTGTAAAGTAGATACAAATATGTGATTGGGGCACCGGCTCGGATATGAGCATTGTACTCCAAGTTTGGGCGAATGGCTCAAAAGATCAAAGAAAAAATACAGATTCTATTAACGTTTGATTCTCTTGAAAAAGCAGTATTCCCTTGTAAATTGTAGCCAGATCAGAAGTGGTGAAATGTTTCTTGCATCGCTTAAGGAAGCATTATCAATGATATTGAGCTTTGTAACTCACAATGAATATGTTATTGGAAGGCCCTGAGAAGACATAATGTTGATTCAATACCCGTACGTTGTCAACAACCAACTTCACTGTAAATGACCTGCTCCTACCTATAAATAAGACTAATTTTTTACTAAAACGATCCTAATGATGTGACGGACAAGCATAAGAAATCTTTTACTTTTCATTTAAGGATCCGATTGGTATATGTTCTTTCAAAGAAAGAAATAATTGTTTTCTTGTTTTTTATCCACACGAATTCAGCTAACTTATCCGCAAAAAACTGAAACACAACGTTAATAAAAAGTGAAAATTTCAAAGAATAACATGTTCTTGAATCCTTGTTAGTTTTGTCGGAATTATTGTGAACCGGACCTACCTTATTATTCGATCCATGTATTATTTGCATATCAAGTATAGCTTAGCGACATATTTACATTAATTTTTCATAACATTTTCCCTTAACAAATCCTCAAACAAAGAGGGTAGGCACATCGTCTAACTGAATTTCTTTCTGAATCACATGTATAACATTTTAAGGAAGGTATAGAATTGTCTCATGCTAAATAACGTCAACGGCATGAAATCCATATCATTATACATGGTGGCGCACGAATCATGCTACAAAAACAAAGCGTAATAACTTTTTTTATGTGTGAGTAATCGGTTTATTTTTTTTTTATTTGCAGGTTACTATTTAGATTCATTAAAATGAATGCTGGGATACGGAAAAGAGGATTTGGATAGTGCAGCGATACCATGCTTTGCAGTTCTTCATTTCCGCCCAAAGGGAATTTAGGCAGGAATTTGATGGCACTCCCCCGAGTAGATGGACCATTATGAGGCTGGTAAACATGTTTGTCGAATGTGGAAGCATCGCACGGAGACCGTACCATCGATATCCCTATATTCGGGTTCGAGACACACTCGCGGCTGTAGCAACGTCAATTCAGGCAAATCCAAGCGTTTCGACTCGTTTCGAGTTAGCAGACGGTCAATACAACGGATAATTCATGAAGACTTAATCTTGTTTCCGTACAAAGTCCAAATGGCAAGCAAGTTTAACTCACTGGATATTCGCTCGGAATTTTGCCAAAAAAATTATTCGAATGACCGAAGAAGACAACAGCTTGATAAATTGCTTGTTTACGTCTGATGAGGCCTAAATGGCAATGTAAATAAGCAAAATTGTCGTGTATGGAATGAATCTAATCCAGAAATACTCCATGAGACGGTACTGTACCCAGACCAAATCACTGTGTGGTGTGCAGTTTCATCATGGTACGAGTACATTGCGGGACCATACTCCTTTCAAGAAAACGGTGTAATAGTCAATGGGGACCGTTATTTAAAGATGTTGAAGGAGTTTTTTTTTACCAAGAACTGCATCGAATGTTTCAACAGCATTTGGTTCCAGCAAGATTAAGCAACTGCACACATAGTTATGGCGGAACTCCAACGAAAATTCCAAAAAAAAAAATATCCAAAAACTCCACTTTCCGCCCCCAAGGTTAGCTGACTAGACTGCACCAGACTTTTTTTCATACGGTTATGTCAAGCAAGAACCCAAGGAATTTGACTGAATTGAAGCAGTCCAATAAAACAATAACGGAGGCGATCCCGACCTCAACCCGCAATGAATAATCTTCTGATCAGGTGTCGCATTTGCGTGGATGAGCATGGAGGTCACTTACGGTCTATTATCTTCAAAAACAATTAGTTATATAAAATAAAATTGAATTTTCTATAAAATAAAACTAAATAATTGAAATATACATCGATTAAGAAAAAGTTATTTGAATTTCTTATTGTAGCACAATTGGTGTGACACCCTGTGGGTGATATTTATGTCGACCGCACAAGGATCTCCATAAACGGACGTAGGACATTTTTAATTTTCAGGTGATATTTATTATTGAGTCGGCAAACAGCCAGGAAGACAAACGAGACAATGCGTCTGAAGGTAGTTTTGGTTTAAAAAAACAAGCAAAACAAAAAATATTGCTGCTATCGCCAACTCCAAGATAAGGTAGGCCTCGGCTGCACAGGGGAATTCCCCAGCACGGCTTTCTCCGGCCTAGATGCATTATTGAACCTTCCGCCCCTTGACGTTTACATCACGGGTTGCACAATCAAAGCTATCTCACATTTAAGAAAAGGTGGCTTTCGGTATAATACTCACTGGAGATTTGATGAACTTGCGCGTCAGTTGTCCTGTGGCTACTGTCTAGTGGCAAACCAACGACCATACCACGTCGAGTTAATCGGTTCTCGTCAGATCACCGTAATTAAACGATGTTGGGCGCAGTTAGTACGTAGATGGAGGACCGTATGCGAACAACGGCATGTCGTTTTCCAGTCCCATCTACAGACTTGAGGTAGATAATACATACGTGGTATCACAATGGACCTAAATTGGTCTAAGTGTGTCGGCTTCTGCCGATAGCCACATACACCTAACCTAACCTAACCTACTGTCTAGTGGATATGCCGGCCGATGCAATGACACAACTTCGGCTAATGCGCATTTAAGAAGTCGAGTCTATAAAAGAATGCAGTCGAATTTTCACGAAAGGCTCCAAAACCGATAACGCATCTGGTGATATTGTTTTCATGTAGAACGACAACATTAGTCTTTTCTTCTCGTTAGGCAAGCATGCGTCAGTCTTTCAAACATAGACTTATGCTATTCTAATGGCTAAAGACTATGTTGTGAGGAATAGGTTGTCTTTAAGGCCTTGCTCAACCTTTTAACCACATCCAAAATAAGTCGCGAATGCAAGATCTCTCTGAATTCGGTTGGAAGGCTGAATTCAGTATAACTTATCTGCGTCCCGAATCATAACGGGATCACAGGAAATGAGATCTCCGATGAATGTGCTAGACAGGGCTCAGAGGAACACTTCTCAGGACCTGAACCAGCGTTATGTCTGCCTGCGTCCTCGGTCAAGGGGGGGGGGGGGGGGGGGGGTTATCGCGTCCGAACCGACCTGAATCTGAAATGCTGGTATTCTGTCGCCGAAAATTTGCATATTCTATTTTGCGATTCGAAAATCCAAAAAAGATTGTAATGTGCTAATAAATGATTTCTCGTATTTTGTCATGCATAATATTATTATTCAATTCATGTTACTACAACATATTAGCAATAGTTCGAAATCTAGAGAAAATCTCAATCGTTTTTAAAATTCCGCGGTTATTTGAAGAATTCTTGCAGAATTTCGTCTTCCGTTAGTCCAATTTCAGGATGGATACTCAAAGAAGCGAGTCCATTCAGGCGCTCCCGTCCTATTGTACTTCTAAGATAGTTTTTTATTCTTCTTAGGGTCGAAAACGATCGTTCTGGAGCTGCTGTTGTTACGGGTAACACTGCCAATACTCGTAAGATCGTGTTCACGTTTTTGAAACATTTTTCATTGATAACATAAAAAATAACGTAACCATTGAAAGTTAAGTATTCGATGGGTTATAGAAACTGATTCTGGAAGTAAAAATTCCGATCTGAAGTTACTCACTGATAGTGCATCGAGCACATTTTGAATATCTTGATCAAAGATCCGTTGCCTCCACATTCTGATCTCTGAGATAAAATTCCTTTCTGAACAGTCCAACATTTCGTCATAAAACTTGTAAAGATCTGCGCATTTTTCCTCATCAAATTCCTGCTTGGAAGGAAATAGTTGTCCGAAACTGTGGAAGATCGATTTGTGTTTTTCCAACCGACTTTGGAGATGAAAAATGTAAGTATCAAGGAATGGAATGTACAAGGCAATTCTGTAATAATCTTCGAAATTTTGTGTTTCAACGTTGCAACGGTGTTTCTGTTGACTGCAACGACGAGGCAATTTCATATTAAGAACAGATTTCAGCTCCATTGTCGTAAATGATACAAACATTTTTATCAACGTTTTCCCGCTTTTCCTTGATATCATTCGTAGCATCATCAGCTAACTTTGTGGCTTCTCATAGATCTTGATTTTTCGTCTGCAATTCCCGGCTCAGAGGCAAGACGATAGAATTGATCGATTCCATTATATGACAGAAGATTTGAAATTCGATTGTCAAAATCGCGGTCAAAAGCTGAGAAGCCTTTTGTGAAGTCTCTCGATCTTTCCACTTTTTTATTTCTTCCAAAGCTTCTACAACGGCCTATTGAAGTTCGAGGTAAGTTGAAACTGCTTTTTGAGACTGAGTCCATCTTGAAACAGCGAAAGAATTCAATTTTTCCTTTCTCCGGTCACTCTTTTTTGACATTTTCAAAATGTCTTCCTTTAAAATGCTTTTCTCTTCGGCCAGTGGAAAAATGCTTCTATTGCTCCGATAGTTCCTAACGCATTTTTTATACCCGAAACTCCGCAAGCGGCATTGATGACCAAACTGAAGCCATGCGCTGCACAATGAAAGTAGATTGCAAGAGGAAAATAAGACCTGATATGAGCTTGTTTACTTCGCCACTCATAACTGGTGCATATATCTGTGTATCAAAAAATTATCGACACTGTGTTGCGAAGTACGAGTAGATTTAAGATGTTCCGAATGAAAATTGTTTGCATTTGTAACCGTGTGTCCACACAAGCGGCACTATCGTAGTTTCATGCAAAATGTATCAAAAGAATGAGAAAATGAGGTTAAGTTAGGTCATCACAGTATAAATTTTATTTTTTTCGTTTGAGCACCTGTGGTGGAAATATCGATAAAACAGCGAAGGTATGAGACATTGCGACGATGCCTAAGAGTATCATTTTATGGCGAGTGTTCGTATTCTGTAAAGTAGATACAAATATGTGATTGGGGCACCGGCTCGGATATGAGCATTGTACTCCAAGTTTGGGCGAATGGCTCAAAAGATCAAAGAAAAAATACAGATTCTATTAACGTTTGATTCTCTTGAAAAAGCAGTATTCCCTTGTAAATTGTAGCCAGATCAGAAGTGGTGAAATGTTTCTTGCATCGCTTAAGGAAGCATTATCAATGATATTGAGCTTTGTAACTCACAATGAATATGTTATTGGGAAGGCCCTGAGAAGACATAATGTTGATTCAATACCCGTACGTTGTCAACAACCAACTTCACTGTAAATGACCTGCTCCTACCTATAAATAAGACTAATTTTTTACTAAAACGATCCTAATGATGTGACGGACAAGCATAAGAAATCTTTTACTTTTCATTTAAGGATCCGATTGGTATATGTTCTTTCAAAGAAAGAAATAATTGTTTTCTTGTTTTTTATCCACACGAATTCAGCTAACTTATCCGCAAAAAACTGAAACACAACGTTAATAAAAAGTGAAAATTTCAAAGAATAACATGTTCTTGAATCCTTGTTAGTTTTGTCGGAATTATTGTGAACCGGACCTACCTTATTATTCGATCCATGTATTATTTGCATATCAAGTATAGCTTAGCGACATATTTACATTAATTTTTCATAACATTTTCCCTTAACAAATCCTCAAACAAAGAGGGTAGGCACATCGTCTAACTGAATTTCTTTCTGAATCACATGTATAACATTTTAAGGAAGGTATAGAATTGTCTCATGCTAAATAACGTCAACGGCATGAAATCCATATCATTATACATGGTGGCGCACGAATCATGCTACAAAAACAAAGCGTAATAACTTTTTTTATGTGTGAGTAATCGGTTTATTTTTTTTTTATTTGCAGGTTACTATTTAGATTCATTAAAATGAATGCTGGGATACGGAAAAGAGGATTTGGATAGTGCAGCGATACCATGCTTTGCAGTTCTTCATTTCCGCCCAAAGGGAATTTAGGCAGGAATTTGATGGCACTCCCCCGAGTAGATGGACCATTATGAGGCTGGTAAACATGTTTGTCGAATGTGGAAGCATCGCACGGAGACCGTACCATCGATATCCCTATATTCGGGTTCGAGACACACTCGCGGCTGTAGCAACGTCAATTCAGGCAAATCCAAGCGTTTCGACTCGTTTCGAGTTAGCAGACGGTCAATACAACGGATAATTCATGAAGACTTAATCTTGTTTCCGTACAAAGTCCAAATGGCAAGCAAGTTTAACTCACTGGATATTCGCTCGGAATTTTGCCAAAAAAATTATTCGAATGACCGAAGAAGACAACAGCTTGATAAATTGCTTGTTTACGTCTGATGAGGCCTAAATGGCAATGTAAATAAGCAAAATTGTCGTGTATGGAATGAATCTAATCCAGAAATACTCCATGAGACGGTACTGTACCCAGACCAAATCACTGTGTGGTGTGCAGTTTCATCATGGTACGAGTACATTGCGGGACCATACTCCTTTCAAGAAAACGGTGTAATAGTCAATGGGGACCGTTATTTAAAGATGTTGAAGGAGTTTTTTTTTACCAAGAACTGCATCGAATGTTTCAACAGCATTTGGTTCCAGCAAGATTAAGCAACTGCACACATAGTTATGGCGGAACTCCAACGAAAATTCCAAAAAAAAAAATATCCAAAAACTCCACTTTCCGCCCCCAAGGTTAGCTGACTAGACTGCACCAGACTTTTTTTCATACGGTTATGTCAAGCAAGAACCCAAGGAATTTGACTGAATTGAAGCAGTCCAATAAAACAATAACGGAGGCGATCCCGACCTCAACCCGCAATGAATAATCTTCTGATCAGGTGTCGCATTTGCGTGGATGAGCATGGAGGTCACTTACGGTCTATTATCTTCAAAAACAATTAGTTATATAAAATAAAATTGAATTTTCTATAAAATAAAACTAAATAATTGAAATATACATCGATTAAGAAAAAGTTATTTGAATTTCTTATTGTAGCACAATTGGTGTGACACCCTGTGGGTGATATTTATGTCGACCGCACAAGGATCTCCATAAACGGACGTAGGACATTTTTAATTTTCAGGTGATATTTATTATTGAGTCGGCAAACAGCCAGGAAGACAAACGAGACAATGCGTCTGAAGGTAGTTTTGGTTTAAAAAAACAAGCAGCCCATATCTTTGGTTTTTTTAAAGTGATTTATAACCCATAACCCTACACACCGTTGAATTATGTTGTTTTCTCAAAGCATATGTAGCGTGAGGTGAGACAAACGGATTTTCTTAGCTGGTTATGGAATTTATGGACAATAAAGAGTCTCGTACATTATTCGGGCTTTGTTTGTTTGGAAAGATAATAATTTGTTGAGCAGTATGTAAGTAAGTTATGTGGTTTCTTATGTTTTGAGGCAATGGTAAGTAGTAGGTTAATTAATAGCGAAACGAAGCTATCTATAAATATAGAGGGACCTGCATCGTCGATTATCAACTTCAAATTGGATAAGCCCCGCAAGTAAATTTTACTCTTGTCTGGATATTAGAATATGTACTGTTTGGAAAATTTTGCTTAGTGGTTGCGATAATTTGTATAAGGTTTTGTTTTCTTATGCATTTTCAAACGGTTCGTGATATACTTTAAGAGTTTTGGAATTGTCAGGAGAGCAAAATCTTTTAAGACTGAAAAATGAGATTTTTGGGTACCGGAGTCATTTCCAGGAACAAATTGAAAATGCTTAATCAGTGCAGAATTTTTTTTATTATTTATTGCATACCAGAAACATTATCTAATTATTCTGTACTTTATTAGGCCGCCGCCGCACGCTCCGTTTCAATTCAATTTTTTTACTTTTGAACAAATAAACATTTCGTCGCCTGAGAATTGTTTTGTTCCATACGCCACTTTTGTCGTTTTTGAGTTAGGAACGGATTCTATGGTAATTTTGTATGCTCTTTGTAAATCTGTGATTTGATTTGCTCTTAGTCTTTCCAATCCCGAGATATCGAACATCGACTTTGTCCCATATCCACCAAAATCAACAGTTTGTAGAATTGTTTTGTGCCATAAACCATTTTTTGGCGTTTGGGACAAATTTTCCATATAATTTATCACAATTTTTTTGTGAGAATTGTTTTGTTCCACGTGCAAATCACTGCGACAAGAGATACAGAAAATATTAACAAAGTTGAGAATTGGTTTGTCCTACGTGCACTCGTGTTAAAGAAAAGCTATGTATGTGGAACACTGATCGCAAACAAAATTTTAGTATTGGTTTGTTTCACCTCCATTACAGTTGTGTAGATAATATTCGATATTATGAAGATATGAATTCGGTGCGGTTGTGAATAGTGCTGCAAACGCAAAACCTAGTTGCAGACGTACGAGCAGTCAATTATTGACTACATATGGGTTCAATAGGTGTGTTTAATGAACCTTCGCTGTACAGATAAGTACAGAAAAAATCAGAAAAGTACAAGATTTGGTGTTCCATGAGTAAAAAACTTGCCGCAAAGTGTTCTACATTCTGTCAATTTGTGTTCCATGACGCTGTGTGGATCAGTTTACGATTTTCTGTGCCTAGTTTAGAGATAGGGCAAGTGAGTAAAATGTGTCAAATTTGAAAATTCAAATTGTACTGATGCCAATTGATTTATTTGTTTGGCATGAGATATCGTATTTCTTAGTTTAATGTTACAAATATTCGCATACCTACCTATATGTATATGAAAAAAAAATCAAAAGAAAAACATGGAACGAGTTCAAATTGTGATCGAATCGACATCAGGCCAAACATTGACGGTACAATGCTCAGTCAAAACCCGAAATTCATTAGAAAACAAAGAGGATTATTTTTTTGAAATTTCGTAGCTGAGAGGAGAACATTATGACTCGAAGCTGTACTTTTGTGATCTGATTTGATCTGACATTTTTCACTCACTGGTTTAATGCTAAACACTTTGAATAATTTTCTTATTATACCCTATTCTAAGGGTATATTAATTTTGACGCATAGTTTGTAACATACCTTAATATTACGCGTAGACCCCTAAAAGTTACTATATTTATGATCAGCATCGATAATAATGTCGATCTAGCCATGTCCGTCCGTCCGTCCGTCCGTCTGTCGGCAAAAATTAGCCCTTTAAACTGGATCTAGAGAGCTGAAATTTTAACCATATACTCTCTAGGGTCCCGAATTAAATAAGTTTAAGAATTTTTGAAACAAACAACAAACTCAAAAAAGCTCAAAACAATTTTGAGCTAGAAAGCTGAAATTTTTTATATATTATGATCTATGAATCATAAAACTGATCAGGAGATAACATTTTTAAAATCCGCCTACTGAGACGCCCACAATTAAATAAAACAATTTTATTGAAAAACCAAAGTTTGAGCTAGGGAGCGTTTTCTTACAAAGCTTCGTTTTTTTTCGATAAAATCCTTTAAATGTAATAGTATAACAAAATATGTAGAGCGTTCTTAACAATTCAACCATACTTAAACTTTTGTGACGCCCACTTATGAGGGATAGGATTAGGAATAGGGTATCCAACAGTTCGGCCAAGCGGGCTGTAGCCCGTCCCTAAGTTTTTATTGTATTTTTTGAATAAAAACCTTGTTAACAAAAAAGATGAAATCGATTTTTCTTTTCAAATTTTAGCATCCAACTCCGTGTTTTCTTGATTTTCAGATATTTTGGATGAGAATTGCTTTGTCCCATACCCATTGTTTTGTGTTCCACGTGTATGAAAAAAAAAATCAGTTTCAAAATGTAGGAGGTGGGACACCAGTCAAAAAAGGATACTTCTACGTTAATCAACGTGGCTGGTTAACGGTTTGGCAAAACCCTTTGCAAATTGGTAGTTGAACTCTTTATAAGACTAACGTCAAATTAAAAAAAATAAAAAAAAATCGTATCACACAGTTTCGGAGTACCAAGTACGCAAACCTTTAAATGCGTGTTTCTCGAAAAAGTGTCAATGGCATATGGAACAAAACAATTCTCAGGCGACAATTTTTGCTTCCATTTTTATGGTTCCGTAGCCAAATGCCAAAAAACGGAACCCTTATAGATTCGTCATGTCTGTCTGTCTGTCTGTCTGTCCGGGAATGTCACAGCCACTTTTTTCCGAAACTATAAGAGCTATACTGTTGAAACTTGGTAAGTAGATGTATTCTGTGAACCGCATTAAGATTTTCACACAAAAATAGAAAAAAATTATAAATGTTGGGGGTTCATAATACATAGAACTGAAACTAAAAAAAAAAATTTCATCAAACCCATACGTGTGGGGTATCTATGGATAGGTCTTCCAAAATTATATTAAGGTTTTTAATATCATCCCCCCCCCCCCCTCTACCTTCTAAAGTAAGGGAACGAAAAAACTAAAAAATATATATGATGTACATTACCATGCAAACTTCCACCGAAAATTTTTTTCAACGAGATCTAGTAAGTATTTTTTTTTAATACGTCATAAATCGTAAACCGCAGTCAATCAACTCAAATATAAAAAAAAAAAACATTTAATTTCATAAACATAAACCTTATGCGTAAACCGTGAACCATTATTTTCTTATAATAAACCTGTAATAGGTGCCTAAGTAAATAATAATTCCTAAAAAGATGATCTTATTTTGGCGTATATTTCGTTTGTAGGTACATAAACTTGTATGTCTGGGATATTAATAAGATAGGTTTATATATTTGTAAAAAACATATTTAATTTTAATTTAATTTGTATTTCCTTTTTGTTTTTTTCAGATTACAGAAGTTATTGAGTTTGAACTTCAACATATTTTTTTATTTAAATTTATGTTTGAGATACATATATTTAATTGTATAAGACAACAAAAAAACCAGTCAAAATCAAAATTATATGCAGTTCGAGCAGAAACACAGTAGTTGTCTTCGCGGTGTATAGCTCAACATATCGCAATTTAGTTCACCTCAATGAAATAATCACCTAATGGATGCACTTGGTGACAAAGAAGAATTCTGAGAAGTGTCACGACCTGCGTATCGGTTAAAGGGAGACAACTAATAATTTCGAGAAGATGCGCCAAATTTACTCAGATTATCTTTCTAGGGTTAAAGGAAATTTCCAAGGCTGTAAATATAGTAGATTTTAAGATAGCTACTTAACAAAGTATTTCAGAATCTTTGGCTGAAGGAAGATTTCCTCAGAAAAGAAATTAACAAAATGTTTTACTTTAAAAACAATCCGCAAAAATGTTGATCTTATAAACAAGGTGTTCCAAAATAAAACTGAACACAACAGTGAATAGATAAAAGCAACGAACTAAGCACGTATTTAAAGAGTTTCTATTTTTTATTTTGTGGCGCATCAGAGTAATAAACACGTCAAACAGTTTTGGAAACATAGGGAAGTACTACAGTCCGGTTGGGCGAACTATTGGATACTCATTTCATATTCCTATCCCTCCTTAAATGGGTGTGGCAAAAGTCTAAGTATAGGTGAATTGTTCAGATCGCTCTATGTATTTCGTTATACAACATTTAAAGGATGCCAATGAAAAATCAAAGTTTTTGTGAAAAAAAAACACCTTAAAAGTGGTCGTGGCAGAAAACTTTGTGTACGAATTGTTCGAAACCACTTTATCTTTAAATGGGGGGCGTCTCAGTAGGCGGATTTTCAAAATGTTTGAACTTGATTATTTCGGGCACCTAGAGAGCTTTCTAGCTCGAGTTTAAATGCCCAATATTTACCGAAGGCACGGACGAACATACGGACGAATTTAGTAACTTTAAAGGGTCGCGGGCAATACTAAGGTATGTTACAAACTATGTGTCAAAATTAATATACCCTTAAAAAAGGGTATACAAAGGGAAACTGACCAAAACATTAATCCTATTCTTCTTCTTCCTTTACGGTGAGGTTATGATCAGGGTTAAGCATTAAGGTGTCATAACCCTCCCACTTTACTGCATCCATACTGTTCCACCTGTACGGTGCGACCTCAATAAATATCGGCAGGTTTGCTGCTTTCGGATCACTTTATCACTGCGGTCAATCAAATGTTTGTGTTGTTGCATTTGAGTGATGATTCAGCAGACACGCGCAGCGGCGATACAATTATGTTGTCAAATTGTGCAAACGAATTGTATTAAATGAAACAGATATTTGATAACTGCTGCAAAATGCATTTTTCGTTTGTTAGTATATATTTATGTGTAGGAAATTACGGTTAAAAATTTGTATAAATAGATTAAGAACGTTGTAAATCAACTCATAATCTAATGAAAGACTACAAGCAGCGTCCCAGTTAATCTTCGATTGTTTCAAGTCGGCTCTTCAGCCAATAAAAACACTTTCGCTTTTTAGCCATGCCATTTATGGCTTTGGATAGCCGTTTTAAATATAATCCCCACAGCTTAGTAGAAGAGGTAGGCTAACGTATTACATGACGATCCTGCCATATTAAATCCTTACTACATTAGGCCTGCCTCTTTTATACGCTTTTGACACGCGCATGCTCTCATCATTAATTATTGTTCGATCGTCTTTTTACGACACTGGTGATCTCCATTCGTGTCAGTCCAAGGATTTGCATGCACACTTGCGGGACAGCTTTCAGATGTTAAGTAACGAGGATTGCTCATAATTTTGCGTCGAGCTTGAACCACACGTTATGCCGTCGCTGCCGACGTTGATGGTCCGGGAGGATTTTGGTTAGCCGTTCCCCCTTTTGTCTTAACTTTTGAACCACCGACCAGACAAGTTTTGTGCTCAAGCAATGACGTAATATTGAAATGAGTTCCAAACGAGCGAAGAGCACGAATTAACGAATAGACACACCCTAAATATTGCTCAACCGCGAATGCGCAGTGCGCTTCCGACCAGTGCAAATCACGCGCGTCGAACGATACCCCTCTCACTGACCTCACCCTGTTAGTTCACAAGACGAGAAATTACAAATTTAGTTTGAATATTTTCAACTGGACACCCTTTTTTTTAAAAAAAACGCACTAGTGTTTGATATATCGGAGATTTTCAAATGTTCTCACGACTTTCCTCCCAATATTACATTTTTTTCCGGATGGGCTGGCAATCTGTAGATATCATTATCTGTTATGCAAAAATTCTCCCTATGGTAAGTAGCTATGTGACAAAAAATGTTGTTAAAGCTGCGCAATTTTATACGTAGGTAAGTACTTTTACTATTTTAAAAATCTGTGAAACTATCCAACTCGCAATAATTTGATCGTTTGTTCTTTTTACGACCATTTTAATGTTACTACGATTTTGCGTTTCGTTCAAGTGTAACTGAAATATGCATAAATCCCATCTTTATTACTCATAAAACCTTATTTAATGAGCATGAGATTACATTCAATTCCCCATTGTCGATTAAGTTTATTGGACCTCAGTAGTAGGCGATGTAATAAAAGGATATCGTTATTGTGAAAGGGCAAGTTGGGAGACATGATTTATGGATAAAATAAGTTCTTGTTTCTTTAAGAAAATTAAGAGAACTTTTTGAATGAATTTGTGGATAGGTAGATACCTATTTAGGAAATGCAAATGAAAACGTACGCAAGAGGATTATGAAAATGAAGAGGTTGCAGAGATGAAAAAAGTTTTCTTTCACAGTACCATTTGATTTGTACAGCGTGGCAAGTTTTAAACAAGTTTCAAGGAAAAATAATAAATGTAATGAAATTGGGTTGGTCTGACTAAGTTAACAGTTTTTGTTTGTTTCTTAACATTACATAATAGATTTTTTTTATTATGTCCGAAAAGTTTTTGTCAGATATTTATTGTCTTTCAGGATACCCACTTGGCAAAACTAATACAAAATTAGAATATTTTATAATACAACTTTGCGGCCGAGGGAATTTATTTACGTTTAAGAAAATGAACCAACTAATTGATTGTATATTTGATGGTTACTCTTCGGTTTCCACGTTCAGTCTGTGCCCCTCTTCAAAGTTTCATTGCCTTTTGTCAACCATTATCTGTCGGCAGCGATGACAGATTACATGATATTTCTTTTTTCCAAGATTCTTAAGCTTCAAATTATGTACAGGACTTTTTACCTTAAATTTTTCAAATTACAAGATTTTTAATATCAAGCAATAATGTTCTTCAAACCATTCGTCAACGAACTGATTGGTCCCTACCAGTGTGGTTTTAGGCCCGGTAAGTCCACAATTGACCAAATGTTCACCCTACGGCAGATCCTGGAGAAAACCCAAGTAGTTTAAATCGATACTCACCATCTTTATATTTGGCCGCATATGACAGCATTTATAGAGACGAGCTATATATAGCCATCTCTAGTTATGGCATCCCTGCCAAACTTGTCACTGCTCCATAAAAGGTCGGAAAACAATCTTACCGAGATCTTTGATGTCAAAAAAGGATTTAGACAAGGTGATGCGCTGTCATGTGATTTTTTTTAACATCATACTTGAGAAAATTTTGCGAAACTTTCAAGCCAACACTATTGGTAAGATTTTTCAAAAGTCTGTTGCAAGTATTAGCACAGAAGCGGCAAAAATGGGTTTGGTGGTGAATAAGGCAAAACAAAATGCATGTCAACAAGAAGCTGCACACAACATCGACGAATCGGACAGAAAATCACGATAGACAGCTACTACTTTGAGGTGGTTGGGGATATTGTCTACCTCTGCTATAAACTCTGACAAGGACACCACAACAGACATTCAATGATGAGTTACACTTGCCAGCCGCTGTTGCTTCAGCCTAGAAAGCACCTGACTAGTAAGTCATTGTCAAGAACCACTAAGGAGACTCTACACAAGACCTTCTTCATCTTACTCCTGCTCTATGGTGCAGAAGCATGGACGTAGGCGGATGAAGATCTTCTTTGTCGTTTTGAATGCAAAGTTCTATTATATGGGTGACCATATTCAAGTGAATTGTTTAGAAACAATGAACAATAAATGCGTCGCCTTGTCTTGTCCACACCAACAATTATAATGCTTGTTTATTGGTTGACGATTATGCGACCAAGTCTTTACATTAACTGACTAATTGGCACAGTTTTTGGCAATGCCAAAGTTAAGTCATTTTACTGTTCTCGCATACAGATTCAGCCCATGTCTACACGTGGCACTTAGCTATGTGTAACAGAAAATCATTCCATATTGTATGTACTTCTGTATTGTAGACCAAACAAAAATTGAGAACATTAATATGACGTCGAAAGAATTAATTGTACAGTGAATAAAAAAGTTTATGCAACAAATTTAAAGTATAAGAAGAATCATTTATGTAGCGGTGGAAGTCCAGCAAGAAGTAGAAATTGTTGGTTTATGTAAAAGTGGGGCGAACACATTTAAAAAATAATTCCTTGGAATTTAATTTAAAGCTGGAGCGTCAAATTTTAAAAATATTTGATTTAAATAATAAAATTTTACAAAGTTTGAATTAAAGAGTCCTGCTCCGCGGATAACAAAAAATTAAAATTTCCGGGCTACCACTGCCCGATCAAAACACAGTTTACTTTTACTACTTAATATTTATTCCCGATTTATTTCTACAATCTTAATTCCCGATTTATTTCTACAATCTTATAACCGTTCCGTCTGGTGTCTTACTTAGAACTAACTTAATCATAAAACCCATTCCCACGACGCTGGCTATCTGGAGACGACATTTATCCTTGGTCAGCAAATGCAACGGATGCGCGTGCATTTGAGTCAGCTCAAATGCACGAGCCAGACGACGACCGGTGGGAAAGCTGCAACAAATGCAATACCACGGATCATGTATCCGGCACAATGCTAACGTGTTTATTCACGTATCATGTATCCGGCATATGCTCTGAATGTATGTAGGTATGTATGTCTCGCCCACGCTGGATGGTGTTAACTCCTCCCCGTTCGAAAGTCTACGTCCCGTAGACCCGTTCAAAAAAGAGAGGGTGGTTGCTAAGCGGATATCTGGTGATGGCCGGATGTACTGTCAGCCGGACTTCCCTGCAGATGCAGGTTGAGGGATGGAATGTTGAGCTTACCCTTTGTCTTGCGCCATATGTTCCAGGCAAGGAGAATGATCATCAGGAAAAGTCCTACGTCGGTTATGGTTGAAAAGTTAAACTTTGTATACAGGTCCCCGAGGTGGTGTATGTTTTCCATGCTAAGGGAGTGCACGTACTCAACGTCAATTAGGTGTCCCTTGGATGAAACGTTCGCCATAACCGGTGGAAGTGCCTGGAGGTGTGTGGAAACAAAGCTGGAGAATGTTCTGTCTCGTTGATAAGCCGGATGATGTATGTACCCTCTAAGTTCATTGATTCGTTACCGCACGTAAGTTGTCCCTTAAAGTTGCTCAAAAAGACGGTATCCTCTTTGATAAGGTCCACGGTTTCATTACTGTTTGAACGGTAAGTACATGCTGCAGGTCCTCCCCTCAGCAATCGAGCAACGCAGCCGTCTTCCGCTAACTTCTCTAGTACCGATTCCTTGCAAACCGTCGTATTCCCTATAGAAAGGCATTCGCCGAGTATACCATAAGCCTCGCGGTGATTGATCAGAACCTTATTGTGTCGTAAGTCGATCTGCTTTCCATCACGTATTGATGACCTCGTAAGCAGCACGTTGAAGTCCTCGTTTTTTACCTTTGGCATCGATAGGATATACAAAAGGACCGAACCATTCGTATATATGGAGGGTGTCCCATGTTCGATAGCTTCTACCTCGTTCCCATATGGAAGTGTCTCGAACTCGTTGATGATCTCGGTTACCTCCCCTTTGTCTAACAGGTTCGTGTTGATTATACCGCCCTTTGCCATCTGACATGCCCGTATTATTTCGTTGACTCTTTCTTTAAATATCAGGACTTCGTTTAATACGTCTTGTTCGAATCTTCCTGCGAGAGTGTCCTTTATTCCACTGTTGGCTCTCTCGATGACCCAGTTGACTTTTTGTGTAACTTCCTCCATGCCTTTGAGCACTGCGTCATTTATCTTGTACTGATGGTTATTGTTCTCGATGATTTCCTGTTCGCTTTGGAGAACCTTACTCCAATCGTCTGCGTCGGGACTACCAGCTATCCATTTCCAAGCTGCGCCAATCCAGTCAATTGATCTACGCCTCCTTGATGGTGAGCTCGTTTTAAGCAAGCTTATGCGCTCACTAGTTTGTTGTAAATAATATCCGATTAGGGATCGTCTTTCTTTGTCCTTAATGCTGCTGGCCGTTACATTTGCTAACACACTTAATTGCTCCTCGATTTGACTTAGGTTGATGATGTGAACCAATTTGAAGCTGCCGTCGACGATGAAACCTCTTCCATCCTTGATGGTAACGATTGGTCCCTCGTAGTTATAGATCTGGAAACTTTGCACCGAAATAATGCAAACAAATCTGCAAAATGTTCTCTTAGATGTTGGTTAGGGTTACTAAAAAATTATTCATATGGTAAAAAAACTTATAATTCTAACAATTACTTTGCTACTTCCATAATAGTAACAGAAAGCTTTAGCTTAAGTATCTTATAATCTAATGTACATTCAAATTAAAATATTTATTTAATTAATTAGTTTTTATATTTAACTATAAATTAGCTAGGGTGTGCCTCTTCCCCCTTTTTTTTGAAGTGCTCATATACATATGCATGTGTGTATGTGCACTGATATCAGTTTAGCTTATGATTTTCATGCCAATTGTAATTTTGTGAGTGCTTTGTGCTTTAGTTGTGCATGCAATTACTATTGTGCTTTACCGTGGAACATTCTTAATGTGGGCTTTATGGACCTTTCGTCCTGTGGACGTAGTCACCGTTACCCTATTGTTCCTTTCGACGATTTCCTTGCGGAATAAAGGCTTGTTCTTGCCCTGGATTCGTTTGAAAGCGGTGAAAATCACATCACCTTTTTTATATTTTTTTGGTGATGAACGCTTGGCATTTCGCCGTTCGTTATCAGCCTTTTGCTTTTTTTCAATAATACCCCTCAGATCATTGTTGATCTTAACCCGGAAGTTCCTCAGTTGTTGGTAGTTTATCCTGGATGCTCTGTTAAAGAATATATCCGAGGGCTTCCTCTGCGTAACTGAGTGGACTGAGTTATTATACCTGTCCACGGCTATACCTAAAAGTTCTTTAACCCGAAGGCCCTTTAGTTCGGCTTTAAGGCATCGATAAATCTCTAAAATGGTGGAATGTACCCTTTCCACTTGTCCATTCACTTCACTTCGGTGAACAGGCGTCAAATATAATTTGATATTCAACATTTTAATGAAATTTTGAATTATGGGGCTCAGGAAACTGCGTTCGTTGTCAGTAACCAAAACCCTAGGAACTGTAAAATAGTGTAATATTTTTATAATCTTTTCCCTCAGATGGAGTGAAGATTTATTTTTTATGTGGAAAAGCTTAGTGAATTTAGAAAACTTATCGATACAGCTTATGAATTTTTCGCCCTGTACCTCGACGATGTCCATGTGAAGTATCTCACATGGATATGAGGGTACTGGCGTTGGCTGTAGCTCGGGGCTTACGGGGTGCCTATCATACTTGTTAGCCAAGCAAACTTCACAAGACCTGGTATACAGGGTAATAAAATGATTCATCCTAGGGAAATAGAATTTTTCCAACAACTGTTCTCTATTTTCCCTGGCATTCCGATGAGCCCTCCTATGCTCCTCGTCAATGAGTGCCCATATCCGATCCTCATTTCTTACGTCCTCAACGATTCGCTGCGTAATTCGGATTTTGTAGCTAACAAAGTTATCTAAATATACGCTTTGGAGCAGTCCGATGTGCGACTCTGGAATCTTTACTCCATTAAGGACATTGGGCCTCAACTTTTTCTTAAGGATGGCTACGAGCGTATTCCTATCTAGGTTTTCTGAAGCGACGTAATGGCGCGCATATCCTGGATGGGGTTCCTCGAAAATTTCCAGTCCCTTTCCAACCTTGATTATGATTTGGTTCCTAAAAACATTGAGTTTGGCCTCTATATGAGGAATAAGATCAGTACCATCTTGTTCCGCGCTGTGTACTGTCTCAGCAGTGTCTGTTGATCCAGATACCTCTGAGGCAGTGTTAGTTGAGGAACCATGGTCACTAGCTGTGTCTGTTACGGAACCATCAATTGCCCTATTTAAACTTGGTGCTGGTTCAGCTCTAGCTGAATCAGACAAGTGGTTGACCTGGCTTTTCAATCTTGACAGAGCATCTGCTACCAGATTTGACTTACCTGGTTTGTAGATGAGTTCACAGTTATATTCCTCGATGCGGGCTTTCCATCGCTTAAGTTTCGCGTTGTAGTTTCTGTTGCCTAACGCGAATGTTAACGGCTGGTGATCCGTATATATACGGATTTTCTTGGCGCCGTACACATATGATCGAAGGTTGTCTAATGCCCATACTATGGCAAACATCTCCTTCTCGTTGGTCGCATAGTTCTCCTCGGTCTTGTTGAGGGTTCGGGAAATATAAGAGATTGGCCTGTCTTTCCCAAACTCACCCTGTGATAGGACTGCTCCTAATGCGAGGTTGGATGCATACGTGGTGAGATTAAAGGGAAGCGAAAAGTCGGGAAAGGCCAATATCTCGGACGATACTAAAAGCTCTTTTAGGTCGTTAAATGCATTGAGAGATTCCTCATTAAGTACCACTGGAACTCGACTCGACTGGTTTGCCCTAATTTGCGCATTTTCGCCTCTAGTGATATTAGTAAGGGGCTTCGCGACCTTCGCGTAATCGCGGATGAATTTCCTATAATAGGATGTGAGCCCCAGGAAGGACTTAAGATCTTTTAAGTTTTCAGGTGGCAGGAGACCTTGAATAGCAGAGACCTTCTTTGCGTCTGGTTTGATACCCTCGGCCGTGATAACATACCCCAAAAAGTCAACTTCTGGTTGAGCAAATTGCGTTTTCTCGAGGTTAACCCTCAGGTTCGCGCTAAGCAGCTTACCAAGAACGGTATCCAGGTTCCGAAGGTGATTTTCTTGACTGTCTCCAAATACGATAATATCGTCTATGTAAACATAGCAGATCTTACCTATATAAGGTTTTAAGACGTCGTCAATCATTCTTTGGAATATGGCTGGTCCGTTCTTCAGACCAAAGGGTAACCTCAAAAACTCAAACTTTCCATTCATGGTTGAGAATGCGGTTTTGGGTATGTCTGAAGCCTTCATCGGAATCTGGTGGAATCCAGAAGTAAGGTCAATGGTCGTAAAGACTTTGGCTTTGCCTAGGCTGGCTAGCGTCGAATTTATATCGGGTATCGGGTATGCATCTGATACAGTGACATGATTTAGCCGCTTAAAGTCTATGACCATTCGATATTGTTTTTCGCCCGATGGCTTAGGTTTTTTATCTACTATCCATATGGGGGAGTTGAAAGGACTTTTGGACGGGCGAATGATACCCTCTTCCAGCAACTTACTTATTTCCTTTTCAACAACTTCCCTCATGTTGGCAGGATAGGGGTAGCTTTTGGAGTAGACCGGTTCCGCGGTGGTTGTTCTAATTTCCGCTTTGACAGTGGTGTCCACGATTTGACTATTGTCAATAGGACCAAAGAGGGGTTCATATTTGCGTACGAGACTCTGAATTTCTAACTTGACGTTAGATGGAAGGCGCTCATCCAACACCACATTGACCTGCGTTGATATTTTTTCCTTGAGCGGTATAGTGATCGAGGGTTTAAGTTGCAGTACGTTTGTCCTCCTATCTATGACCGCCTCAAGTTCTTTAAGGGTGTCGTCCCCAATGATCCCATCAAAGGACGTCAACCCAGGAAGCACGTAAAAGGTAAGAAGGGTGTCGTTCCCTGAATTTTTAAAGAAACATCCCTCTACACATTCTGTAACATGGATTTTGCCGGCTGCGCTGTGCACTGGAAATGATTTGGGGACAGGTTTGGCCCCCTGGGAAATCGACGGACTTATGAAGTTCTTGTTAGCCCCGGTATCAACAAGAAACTTCAGCACTCGCCCGTCGGTGGTTACGTACTCTAAATATGGTACGCTGGACTGCCGTCCGTCATAAAATGTACCTCTTCCATGACGCGCTCCTCACCGCCGTAGCGATTGTCAGGTGCCAGTTCATCTTCGCTGTCAGCCTGGAGGTGGAATAGTCTTTGTTGCTTATTGGGGTAATTTTCCGACCTGGCCCTTCGCTTAAAAGGGTTATTACCCTTTGGACGATTCATATAATGTACATGGCGCGACTGCACCGAGTTGTCGACCTCCATCCTTTCACTTGGTTTGGGCACGTTAGGTCTCGGCGGTGTGTCATAGTCGCGGACAGGGGTATACTGCTTTGGTTGTCTGGGGTTCTCGCTCAAACTATGGTGGAACCTTTTCCTCGGTAGAGAAGGTCTTGGATCGGACCTAAACGATTGGTTCACTGGCGCAGTAATAACGTTTTTGGCCGATGGGTCGTGGATGACGTTGCTGCGGTAATTCAGATTTTGAATTTCCAAGCAGGCCGAATAAGCCTCTGGCAGATTTTTCGGCTTCTGGATGATCAGCATCCGGGAAAGGTCGCCGTTAAGGCCTCGAATAAACACGTCAAGTGCTCTATTCCGGTAGGTTTCCACAAGAGCATTAACGGTCTCTTGCGAAAAGCTTTCCGTCTTAATCTTATTTATCATAAGAGAAAGTTGATGGTTTACCGCCGCGTAAAACTCATCCATTTTGGAATTCTTCTGCGATAGTTGACTGAGCTGATGCTCCAACGTTCGCATGTCCCTCTTATCGGCATAGTGTAGGGATAAGCATTGTTTGATGGCACCCCAGTCATCATCAAAAATGTTGTATGAGATGAGGGCGGCATCTGCACTTCCCCGCACCTTCTGTCGTATGTGCTGAAGAATAGCACGATATAGGGGCTTATTCCTGACTATCGAAAAGTCTTTAAGGATCCCCTCGACAATATGCACCCAGGATACGTATTGCGTTGGGTTTCCGTCGAAAACCTGTAACTCCTGCACGCAGTCAGGGAGGCGACATATGTCCCTCAATTCATCCTCGTTGGATGGACCACGGAGTTCAAAAACTTGGGGGGGCACTGCCGCCGGTAGGAGTCTCAATAAATTGGCCCTCCTCCACGCGTTTAACGCGTACGTCAATCTCCTTTAGCTGTTGTAAAATGGCATTGACTGCCCCGGTTAGTTCGGTCAAGGATTTCGTGATTGAATCCATGTCAGGGAACATTTATATGTGAAGCAAGGGTTTTTTTTTTTTTTATCTAGTAGGATAAAATGTGGGTACTTATCTTTGGTTCCTTTGGCTTACGGTTGGGCTGAGTCTCTGTATGCTGAGTCTCACAGCCTGTGGGAGTTTCACTCGCTTATATTGCACAACACTTTCGATGTATATATTTTTTCGCACATGCACTTCTTGTACACAGAATCACAATGCTCTTTATATATTTATATTTTAAGCTTATTATTGCACATGCATATGTAGCACACGATTCGTATTAGAAATTATTTCTATTATTTTCGCACAGGCTTTAGCACTTAATGGGACTTGTATAATTATTATTCTTTTATATTTCTTTTCGCACTTTGCTTCGTTCACAATTTATTTCTAGTTTTTATTGCTTTAATATTTTCTTTCTTTATTTTTGCTGTAAGTTTAGTTGGATCTGCGAAAGAATTTTCTTACGTTAGACATGGGAGTTGTAGGGGACTACCTAAATAATCTCGAATACAAATTTAAACAGGAAAAAAAAAAATTAATTTAAATCATATTTTTGTGTGTTGAATGCTACCCACAACAAAAACCACTGTCATTGTTTAGAAAATGGGCAAAAATAAAGCAACTACTGCCAACTTCACAGGCGGAAATTAGTGCCCGACGGCCTTCCTAAAATCCTCTGCAAGAATCCATTGTTCTTTTATTTTTGACTATCGGCGATGGTGGTATTGTCTACCACAAAAGCAACGTGACGCGTACAAGAAAAAAGAGCAAAAATAAAACTTAATCACAATAGTGATACTTCAATAGTTCGGATCGGTGCATCCTTTAAAATATTATTGAAAAAGGTGTTAAATATTAACTGGAGAACTCGAGTGTTGCTCATTCCCAGAAAGCCATTTTTTTATACGCGCGTTTGCCACTTCTAAGTGCACAAAAAAAAAAAAAACAAAGCGAAGAACGAATACCCCACCATCCACCCCACGTGTCGGCAAAGACCGCCATCGGTAGGTACAAAGAATTGTATATTTCGGAAACATATATTAAATGTTGCTATCCATCCCCAAGCCGTCATTATTGGATTTAATATAAGCTTTTTATTGGCTTTTATCGGCTTGGTTATTGCATGGATCCCAGTCTTAAGTCGCCTGTTTGAGTCTTAATTTTGTGTCGCTGTTCCGATTCTTCAACCGCCAATCGATCGAGCAGAGCGCTGGTTGCAGATCCCCGTCATCAAATCACCCACGAGATCTACGATCAATCCATCCACGCGATCAAAGCCACCCAGATCGTGCAAACCAACCCAGGCCGATTAAAAAAGCGAAGCACCAGCAACAACAAAACCCAGTTTAGCTGTAATACCCGCTTAAGCAAAACAAAAAAAAATAACCCAAAAAAAAAAAAGGACAAATCATCAAAACTAGTGACAATTCACTCGACCGATTAATGGATCAGATTCGATTAATTCGTCGCGCTCAGCACGCATCTGCACCGGCATAAATCTGTCAATCAATTTTTAAAAAAAAAAAACTTAAAAATATCCACACAACTCTAAACATTACAAAAACAAATTTAAAAGCTAAGTATAACATTTCATAGTGTAAAGGGAGTTCAATTGCGTTAAATTTCTTGTATTTTCTTTGTTAGCATAATATTTATATAGCTAGAACACGATCGACCAAATGCTGTGCACACCATCTTGGGACATCAACAAAATCATCATCTTAATCCCTAATGCGGTGAGTCAAAGTTATAATTTACAATTTAATTGATCAATTGAACAACTTCTAAATCTAGTCGAGTCACTGTAAACATTTTTTGTGATTACATATTTTTTTATGTCTCTGATTTGAGACCTGAGACACTTATCTTTTTGGTTTACTGAGTGTGTGGCGGAGAAAGTTTGAGTCGTGCTGATAAGAGCAATTAGCGTAGTGCCTATTTGTAGGCAAAAGTTTTTAATTGAATTTTGTTTGCCGAGAAAAAGGAAATATTAAAATTTACAGATACTGTGCCTATTTGAGGTTTATTTATAATATATTAATAGAAATGGGTTTCAATGCCTATAATAATTTTTGAATTCAGATTTAAATTCCTAATACACCAACAATGGTATTTAAGTATACAGTTCATTCAGTTTAGTTCTTAAGTTTTTATATTACGAGTATATTCATCATTTGCAATAAAAGAGTGCCATTTTGTAATCACGTTATGAATTACCTCAATTCTTTTTATTTAATTGGATTTTGAGCTGAACGCTTTTAAGCATGTTTAGGGACTGAGTTCGTGTTGTGCTAGAAGGGAAAGCGAGTGTCTATGTGTAAGAATGTCGGAGAATATGTGAACGAAGTTTAGTTTATCGTTCATAAGTGAACATTAGGGGCTATCACAAATAGTATAGCGGTGTGTTAGCCAAGGATGGGCTCTATTCTATTTCCAGGATAGTAGTCTGTGGGAGGGTAACGCTTAGGAAACCAACCACACCTTCCGGTTTCCTCGATTTCAATTCTTTATTTTGGTTTCGGACCTTTATTAACATCTTAAGAAACGGTTCATAGTTTCGTGGTTCCGATTGACAGTCAAATTAACAAAAGGCATGAAAAATGTGCGGTCGTCCGGCAGTGAGTGTAAGAACCCACGCCACCGTCGAGCTAGTGTCGCGCGTGTGCAAGCATGCCTGCTCACACTTTGCTGTCAGGACAACCTACCTTACGACCCATCGATTTCTGTAGGAAATCCTGTACTCCTAGAGGTCGATGGGACTGCAGTTCATCGCTTTCGTAAGGTAGGGTCAACTTCCGTTACACAGGTGGCGCCCAACTGGTAGGGCCCGAGACTACTAGAATTACCTCATAGATATCATCATCTCACAACTAAATTATTCAACAGGTGTCATAAAATATAGTAAAGATTACTATACATTTTAAAATTTATATTGTACAGTAAAGTGATGACCTGGAAAGACAAGTACGCGAAAAACTAGATCTTTGACTGAAGCATCGCTTTCTATGCAATATTTCAACGCCAATTCTTTTCAATTCATATGACGACCAGATTCTGCGTTTTCTTTTAAGAACATAGTCCTGTTAATTGCGTCAATGATAAGTTTAGTAATTCTGTTGCGAATCTAGTAGTTGAAGCAGTTTTTTTGACGACCGAGAGTTTTCGATTCTGGAAATCACCGCTCTTTGCTGCGCCCGAGCTCTGTTTCAACTACCAATGCTATATGTATGAATGACTAAATTGCTGCTGCTCAAAAAACTTTTACCGTAGGGTTTGATGAATCGTTTTCTTTAATTATCCATGTATTTAACGCTTTCAAAATGTTTTCAGATCTATAGTAAAAGATGTTAAGTTATCCAACGACCTGGAAATTAGAATGGTGAAAGTTTTCCAGCCGGCGTTGAACTGTTTTTACTCTGAATAAACTATACCATTATTTATTACATTTGAAAGAACTTAGTACGAAAAATTAGCCACTTTTATAAAGTTTTGAAATCTTTAAATTTTATCTCCGATGAACTTACCAAAGACATATCGCATACCCAAGCACGTATATAATTATAAAGAATTAATCGCAAATTATATTAAATTTTCCTTTCACTTATCAGTACATTTAATAGTTTGTACTATACTAAATTATTTTTAAACTTCATATGATATATATTTTACTCTTAATTATATTTTGCTTATAATGCCTCCCAAAAAAATAAATACGCATTACCTACGAGCTAATCGTAATATAAGGCAAGATGCAAACACTAGTGGAATCTCTTTGCGGGAATCACTGAACAACGTATACATTTCAGATGTACCTGAAACTCAGCCTCAAAGTTCGAATAGGCAACCTGATCATAATAGATCTGAGGGAAATGCAAATGAAATTTCACTTCTGCAGACACCTGAGTTGTTACCAGCGACCAATACAGCTGAAAGACCAGCTCATAGCTCCAACAACCCACCTGAAATTTCTCAAGGGGAAAGGCACAATTGCACAAATAATCATCCGAATAACTCTTCTCTTCGAAATGAAAGCTTAACGCAATACATTCAAGAAGTCGTAAATGCGTCAATAGGACTTGGTCGATCAGCAGATCTTCGAAGAAGGCTTCAAGACTTTGAGAGAGAGAGACATATTATTCGGCAGGAAGTAGCACAGACTGTGCGTGAGACACTTAACGCGGTCACTCCTCCCCAAAATAATAATAATAATAATAGTGATTATGATGTTAGACGACGTCAAAATCAGCAGAACATTCCGCAAAGAAATGCAACTGCCAATCCTGAAAGTCAAGCTAGACAAAACAATTTGCATGAACAACTTGGACCCAATCAGTACAGCGAGAACGCTCAAAATTTCATTCGCCAGCTGAATGAGCTTAATCTCGAGTCAGAAGAGTCAAGTGAACCTGTCGTTCCATCGTGTACTAGTCAAAAAACTTTGGAATTCCAGAAATGGGGTTTGAAGTTTGACAACCAGCACATGACAGTTGATGACTTCATTTTTCGACTAAATAGACTTAAGGAGTGCTATAGTGCTACATGGGATGACATTTTTAGGCACTTTCATCTATTTGTTTCAGGCGGTGTAGAAAGTTGGTATTGGATGTACCTTAAAATGAATCCAAATGCAAACTGGTGTTCTCTACAGATAGCACTATTTGAACAATATCGAACGCTGGAGACCGATTCCGAACTCTCCCGTCGTATGTTTGACAGAAGGCAAGGAACCAACGAAAATTTCGACGACTTTTACTATGCTATTCAGCAATTGAATACTGGTCTTTACTGCCCAAAATCTCCTAGAGAGCTTATCGACTTGCTAAAGCAAAACGTTAAGCGCCGCATTGGTGAATTACTGATAACCTTTAAAACCAATAGCTTGCCTGAGATGGTGCACGTGTGCAGAACTATAGAAAAGTACGTCAACCAAAGCGAAGGCTTACGTACGAGGCCATTCATGCAACAAAATGCAAGACGCCAGATAAATGAATTGGATATTATACCAGATAGCGGGGATTTACTTGAAGTGGATGCTCTAACCGCTCCGTACCCAAAACGAGATTCAAGCACTTACATCTGTTGGAATTGCAAGCAACAGGGTCACTCGTTTATAGAATGCACTAGTCCCCAGCGCAATCTCTTTTGTTATAGATGCGGTCTAGAAAACACAACCACTCCTCATTGTCTCCGATGTTCGGGAAACCGGAAACGGGGCAATCAGAAGACCCGGGAGATTTGCCCTCAAGTAGAAAGCCCGGAAACGAGCTAATTGCTGAAAAATATGTCAAAAATATACAAGATTCACCCAATTTAACTGATAGTAACAAACACCCTGACTTCCAATTTTTACCTGACTTACAATCCAAATATTCCAAATTATCAATATTAAAAAGAAATAAAATCAAAACAAGTTTACAATGTTTCCAAACAAAGCCATCGTTGCACGAACGATTAAAAAACTACTATGAAGTTCGTGCTCGAATCTTCAAGACTACACCATCTAAGCGCATTTTCAAGCTCCGGGAGCGTTTTAAACAAAAACGGAAATTACATGCAGCTATCAGTGCCACAAGTCTCTGTAGTACAGAGGATCCCAGACCCTATGCCCGTGTATCAATGTTCGGACGACAAATGCTAGGTCTGTTAGATAGTGGTGCAAGCATAAGTTGCTTAGGGGCAGGATGCTTAGCATTGTTAGATGAGTTAAAACTTCCATTCAGATCATTTTCGTCGAGCGTTAAAACTGCCAGTGGCCAGCCACAACCGATTGTTGGTGAAATTAGCACGAACATAACTTACAAGGGTACCACGAAAGAAATTTCGTTCCTCTTAGTTCCTTCTTTGGAGCAGCAACTCTATTTAGGTGTCAATTTCTGGAAGCTTTTCGAGGTAGCGCCACAACTGATTGCAGAAATTTCACCCGGATTTATCCGAAATCCAAATGATAAAAACGCTCACAAACTTTCATTAAAACAATCTAAAGAACTAGAAGAAGTAATAAATTTGTTCCCATCATACGCTAAATCTGGTCTGGGACGAACAAAACTTGAGGAACACCATATTGATACCGGGAATGCCAGCGCAATTAAACAACGACACTATCCTGTTTCTCCAGCGGTGCAAAAACTGATATATGAGGAGCTGGATAGGATGCTTGAGATGGGTGTCATCGAAGAAAGTAGTAGTGCTTGGAACTCACCAGTGGTCTTGGTGCGGAAACCGGGAAAAAACCGCCTATGCCTCGATTCGCGAAAAGTGAACCAAGTTACGAAAAAGGACGCCTATCCACTCCCTCATATTGAAGGGCTATTGAGTCGTCTTTCAGAAACGCACTATATTTCTAGTGTGGATCTGAAGGACGCCTTTTGGCAAATTCCGCTGGAGAAATCTTCACGGGAAAAGACGGCCTTTACTGTACCGGGCAGACCTCTTTACCAGTTTAAGGTAATGCCTTTTGGACTTTGCAACGCTGCTCAGCGAATGTGTCGGCTGATGGACAAAGTGGTGCCACATGCGTTGAAGCAAAATATTTTTGTGTACTTGGATGATTTATTAATCATTTCAAGAACGTTTGAAGAACACCTACTCCTACTGAAAACCACAGCTGAACATGTGAAATCGGCTGGACTTACTATTAACCTAGGAAAGTCAAAATTTTGCTTTAAGGAGTTAAAATATCTAGGCTACATAGTCGGGGGAGGATGCCTTAAGACGGACCCCGATAAAGTCTCCGCGATCAACGATTTCCCTATACCAAAGTCACATAAACAAGTTAGGCGTTTTCTAGGCTTGTCAGGATGGTATAGGAGGTTCGTTAAGGATTACTCTTCCTGTGCAAGTCCCATCACAGACACTTTAAAGAAAGGCAAATCGTTTGTATTCGGTCCAGAAGCAATCGCAGCGTTTGAAAAACTCAAGCACGCCCTAACTGCAGCTCCCATCTTGGTGAACCCTGATTTTAGCAAACCCTTTACTATATTATGCGATGCATCCACATCTGGAATAGGATGCGTATTGTGTCAACAAGACGAAAATGGGCTGGAAAGACCAATCTATTACTACTCACACAAGCTCAATTCTGCACAACGCAATTATAGCGTTACAGAATTAGAGTGTCTGGCGGCGGTTCTAGGCGTTGAAAAGTTTAGGTCTTATGTGGAAATGCAGGAATTTAAGATAGTGACAGACCATGCGAGCTTGAAATGGCTCATGAGCCAGAAAGATCTTAGTGGTCGTTTAGCTCGATGGAGTTTAAAGCTCCAGCGTTTTTCGTTCGTGATAGAGCACCGAAAGGGATCGCAAAATGTGGTACCAGATGCGCTCTCTCGCGTATATTGCGTGGATGAAATTGTATCTGCCACAGCGTGTGTTGCGAACCCTCTCGATGTTCTACATGTCGATCTTGCTGATCCGAGTTTCAGGGAGGAAGAATATGTAAAACTTATAAAAACAATCGAGGAAAATAAGGACCAACTACCTGATCTCCAAATATCGGAAAATTTTGTATATAAAAAGGTCAAACATGTCACCGGAAATGCGATATCAGATGACCTCGTTTGGAGATTATGGATTCCCTCGTCACTAAGAAAGCACCTGATTCATCTGGCTCATGATCCACCTAAAGCATCGCATGGTGGAGTGGCGAAGACTCTTTACCGCCTTCGTGAACGTTTTTACTGGCCTAATATGGCGGCGGAAGTCAAAACGTTCATCGCAGACTGTAACATATGCAAATCTTCAAAAGCACCCAACTTTACCCTAAGACCACCTATGGGAAAGGCGTTTTTAGTAGATAGGCCTTTTCAGCACATTTTTGTTGACTACCTTGGTCCGTATCCCAGGTCGAAAAATGGCAACGCGTATATGATCGTATGCCTCGACCAGTTAACAAAATTTGTGATCGTTCATCCGGTTAGAAATGCTACGAGTATGACAGCGATTAAGTTCCTAGAAGAACAGATTTTTTTGGTGTTTGGAGTACCAGAATCTTTACTTTCGGATAATGGGAAACAATTCACCTGTAAAGATTTCCAGAAGCTTCTCACTGCTTATGGTATCAAACATGTAAGAACCGCTGCGTACTCGCCACAACCAAATGCTAGTGAGCGGGTCAACCGATCCTTACTAGCCGCTATACGATCTTATATCGCAAAAGAGCCAAATCAAGCTAACTGGGATAGGCATGTGCATTCAATAGCCAGCGCACTTCGCTCGACCATCCATTCGGCAATAGGAATATCGCCGAATGAAGCTCTGTTTGGCCAATCAAAAATTGAGCATGGGAAGGACTACCATCTGCTTAAGAAGCTTAATGGATTAAATAATACAGAGTTTAATGTGTTGCCGAAGCCCTTAAAAATGAATCTCATACACAACCATCTTAAACGATCTCTGGAGCAAGCACATACAAACTACGAACGATCGTACAATACAAGAAGTAGTAATTCAAAATACTTAGTGGGACAGGTTGTGTTTAAGCGCAATTTCGTATTGAGCGACGCCACAAAACGAAGAAATGCCAAATTGTGCCCGAAATTCACCCAAGCAAAAGTCAAAAGAATAGTTGGCAACAACCTCTACGAACTGACAGATATGGAAGGGGGCAGGATAGGCATTTTTCATGCCAAGGACATCCGCCAGTAGCGTTGATAAAATTAGGTTGATCAAATCAGTCCAGCCACGTTTAATGGGCAGTTCGCCTGAAAGAGTCCTTTGACATTCCATTCTCACTCGCTTGCACTCGCGACACTGGAAAGGTTTGTAGGGGACTACCTAAATAATCTCGAATACAAATTTAAACAGGAAAAAAAAAAATTAATTTAAATCATATTTTTGTGTGTTGAATGCTACCCACAACAAAAACCACTGTCATTGTTTAGAAAATGGGCAAAAATAAAGCAACTACTGCCAACTTCACAGGCGGAAATTAGTGCCCGACGGCCTTCCTAAAATCCTCTGCAAGAATCCATTGTTCTTTTATTTTTGACTATCGGCGATGGTGGTATTGTCTACCACAAAAGCAACGTGACGCGTACAAGAAAAAAGAGCAAAAATAAAACTTAATCACAATAGTGATACTTCAATAGTTCGGATCGGTGCATCCTTTAAAATATTATTGAAAAAGGTGTTAAATATTAACTGGAGAACTCGAGTGTTGCTCATTCCCAGAAAGCCATTTTTTTATACGCGCGTTTGCCACTTCTAAGTGCACAAAAAAAAAAAAAACAAAGCGAAGAACGAATACCCCACCATCCACCCCACGTGTCGGCAAAGACCGCCATCGGTAGGTACAAAGAATTGTATATTTCGGAAACATATATTAAATGTTGCTATCCATCCCCAAGCCGTCATTATTGGATTTAATATAAGCTTTTTATTGGCTTTTATCGGCTTGGTTATTGCATGGATCCCAGTCTTAAGTCGCCTGTTTGAGTCTTAATTTTGTGTCGCTGTTCCGATTCTTCAACCGCCAATCGATCGAGCAGAGCGCTGGTTGCAGATCCCCGTCATCAAATCACCCACGAGATCTACGATCAATCCATCCACGCGATCAAAGCCACCCAGATCGTGCAAACCAACCCAGGCCGATTAAAAAAGCGAAGCACCAGCAACAACAAAACCCAGTTTAGCTGTAATACCCGCTTAAGCAAAACAAAAAAAAATAACCCAAAAAAAAAAAAAGGACAAATCATCAAAACTAGTGACAATTCACTCGACCGATTAATGGATCAGATTCGATTAATTCGTCGCGCTCAGCACGCATCTGCACCGGCATAAATCTGTCAATCAATTTTTTAAAAAAAAAAACTTAAAAATATCCACACAACTCTAAACATTACAAAAACAAATTTAAAAGCTAAGTATAACATTTCATAGTGTAAAGGGAGTTCAATTGCGTTAAATTTCTTGTATTTTCTTTGTTAGCATAATATTTATATAGCTAGAACACGATCGACCAAATGCTGTGCACACCATCTTGGGACATCAACAAAATCATCATCTTAATCCCTAATGCGGTGAGTCAAAGTTATAATTTACAATTTAATTGATCAATTGAACAACTTCTAAATCTAGTCGAGTCACTGTAAACATTTTTTGTGATTACATATTTTTTTATGTCTCTGATTTGAGACCTGAGACACTTATCTTTTTGGTTTACTGAGTGTGTGGCGGAGAAAGTTTGAGTCGTGCTGATAAGAGCAATTAGCGTAGTGCCTATTTGTAGGCAAAAGTTTTTAATTGAATTTTGTTTGCCGAGAAAAAGGAAATATTAAAATTTACAGATACTGTGCCTATTTGAGGTTTATTTATAATATATTAATAGAAATGGGTTTCAATGCCTATAATAATTTTTGAATTCAGATTTAAATTCCTAATACACCAACAATGGTATTTAAGTATACAGTTCATTCAGTTTAGTTCTTAAGTTTTTATATTACGAGTATATTCATCATTTGCAATAAAAGAGTGCCATTTTGTAATCACGTTATGAATTACCTCAATTCTTTTTATTTAATTGGATTTTGAGCTGAACGCTTTTAAGCATGTTTAGGGACTGAGTTCGTGTTGTGCTAGAAGGGAAAGCGAGTGTCTATGTGTAAGAATGTCGGAGAATATGTGAACGAAGTTTAGTTTATCGTTCATAAGTGAACATTAGGGGCTATCACAAATAGTATAGCGGTGTGTTAGCCAAGGATGGGCTCTATTCTATTTCCAGGATAGTAGTCTGTGGGAGGGTAACGCTTAGGAAACCAACCACACCTTCCGGTTTCCTCGATTTCAATTCTTTATTTTGGTTTCGGACCTTTATTAACATCTTAAGAAACGGTTCATAGTTTCGTGGTTCCGATTGACAGTCAAATTAACAAAAGGCATGAAAAATGTGCGGTCGTCCGGCAGTGAGTGTAAGAACCCACGCCACCGTCGAGCTAGTGTCGCGCGTGTGCAAGCATGCCTGCTCACACTTTGCTGTCAGGACAACCTACCTTACGACCCATCGATTTCTGTAGGAAATCCTGTACTCCTAGAGGTCGATGGGACTGCAGTTCATCGCTTTCGTAAGGTAGGGTCAACTTCCGTTACAGAGTTTCATCGTTGCGCGATGGACTCGGTATTCTCCGCGGAGCAGACACGGGTTTCTATTTATATCGAGACCGGTTTTGGAAGTGCCGTGTGAGTCCTCTTTAGTCGCTGGCGTTTGTGGTTTTCTTTTAAGATTTTAACCAGCAACCTATTAGGGCACGAACAATCTTCACTATCGCAGCTCTTAACCAATCAGATCTCCGCTTGCGGAATTTGAAGAAGTCAGAATGGGTGCTGTCTTGGATATCTTTTTAGGTTCACTGCACCGTTCACTCGATAGAGCGTACTGATCTTCTCGTCCTTTTTTAAGGACTTTAAATCTTGCGGTTTAAGAGGTAGCGATTTTTAACCGGTCCCTGCTCGGGCGCCAATTAAAGAGTCCTGCTCCGCGGATAACAAAAAATTAAAATTTCCGGGCTACCACTGCCCGATCAAAACACAGTTTACTTTTACTACTTAATATTTATTCCCGATTTATTTCTACAATCTTAATTCCCGATTTATTTCTACAATCTTATAACCGTTCCGTCTGGTGTCTTACTTAGAACTAACTTAATCATAAAACCCATTCCCACGACGCTGGCTATCTGGAGACGACATTTATCCTTGGTCAGCAAATGCAACGGATGCGCGTGCATTTGAGTCAGCTCAAATGCACGAGCCAGACGACGACCGGTGGGAAAGCTGCAACCAATGCAATACCACGGATCATGTATCCGGCACAATGCTAACGTGTTTATTCACGTATCATGTATCCGGCATATGCTCTGAATGTATGTAGGTATGTATGTCTCGCCCACGCTGGATGGTGTTAACTGTTTGTCTGTGATTAATTCAAGTTATATTATTGACAAACAAAATGAAATCTTTTTCAGAGCTATTCAAATATTTTTTAAATTAACTTCCCACTGCACTTGTTCAAGAATTTCAGCAAACAAACAAAAATGGTGTAATTGTTTCCTGGAGAAATGTTTTACGACTTGAAACAGCTAAGGTAAACTTCGCATATACAATTTTATATAATTTTATTTTCAGTATTTTATCGCTTCTACATTCCCCTGTACATGTTAAATGAATATTTTTTGCTGTAACAGTTGAAAGTTTATTCTTTACAAAAGATTTGTTGCACTAACAAAGCGAACTGTTATGATCTTGACATACTCGTAAGCAATCACAAATAAAAATAAAAGACAATCTTTTGTCGAATATTTTAATCTTCACTTAATTTCATATCCACTCCTATAAGCAATTTTACTAGCGATGTGTTAGTTGAACGTTGATAGGTAGAATTCAATGCTGTTCAGATTTTACCTCTTTGTTCCACTTTTCCGGTGCTTCAAGTGTTAATCTATATTTTAATACGGAGTTGCCTATAACGTGTTTCCCCCCTTTTGTGCTATTATACGTCACATAGACATGCCAACACTATATATTTAGGTAGGGGGCAATACATAGAAGTGCACAATACAAAAATTATCCACATATATAACACACATTATGAATTACAGCAGGTAAAATGAAGCGAATTGGATGAAATTACAACAACAACAACATTGCTGTGTGGTTGCTTGATAATGCTTGAACATACTTTAATTTACTTGGATATGCTTGAAGTTACTTGAAAATGCTTAAAGTTACTTGAAGATGCCGAAACAAATTTATATCATGTGAAATCAGAGAATGCAATGTTGAAAAATTTTATTTTCCGATTAATAACAGTCGACTTTGTTTTTTTTTCAACTTATAGAATAAATTGGTCGAATTTCGACCATGGGGCGACCCCTAGTTTTATTTAAAATCAAAAAAATGATATGATGAAACCTTTCTATCAGTCCATGTTGTTGATTACTTTAAGTACTTAGGAGTTATCATCGACTGCAACCTTAACTGGAAAGTTCATGTTCAATCACTCAAAACTTACATGAATCTGATAACTCGAAAGATGTATCTGTTAAAGCCATTCTGCTCAAAAAAAGTTTTAACAAAGATCTACACGGACTTACTCAGTCCAAATTGCAATATGGTATAGTGTGTTGGGGAGGTGCTTATATAAACACTCTTAAACCAATCTTGATTGCCCAAAAGTATATAATTCGTATCATTTGTGGAAAAAGTCGACGAACTGGAAGCTGGCCTCTTTTTTGTAAGTTAAGATTACTACCATTACGTCATCTCTATATTTTTAAAGTTTTAAAAGAATTCTTTAAACAAAGTGGTAATATTCCATCTAGAAACTCTTCAATATACAACTTACGGGTTAATAATCTGGCACTTGTTGATACTCTAGTTCCATACAAAACACATTTTATGAATTTTTATTTAATGACATCCGCAATTGTATTCAATAATCTGCCCAATATATTCTGGCTCCCTGTGTGTTAATGTATAGAACTGGCTTATAACAAAAACTTTCAGTTAGTAAACGCTTCTAGTTCTGCTTGTCCTCAAGTAAATTTGACACCAGCTTTTGTAAAATCTTTCAATTGACGTTCAATTGATGCAAATGAACCAATAAAGTATCCTTCTAATCCTCAGGAGCTCTGCAAACTGCCTAACGTTTCTAGGCCCTGGAAAGCATGGCAGCGTTTGTTTGTAATGGGTATGGACTGATCGTGCCCCTCTACATTATGTGCCATATATGCTCCACCCTTAAATTTATAATCTGACATCTCTTCCACTTAATTGCCAACCCATTGTCAGCAGCAACCTTTCAGATATGTATGAGCTTATAAAAACAAACAGGTATTAAGTGGTTCGGATTTTGCTTCTGCGTGTAGATGGGACATACAATTTATATGCCGAATCCAAACGGCAATTTTGCGACGTTTCTTATAACAATTGTATTTCAGACGTTCGCAAGAGGTGGGGCAGAGGAAAAAAACGTTAGGTGTTACTTGGCTCCGGGTTGATTTGAACATGAGACTATTGAATTAGTAGTCCAAAACACTCACCACTGAGTCACTGCGCCAAATTCAACACTGAATCTTATAAATCCTGAGCTGGTGTAACCGAATAATCAACACAAGCCCCAAGTAATCTTTTATGCGAATGCTTTCGTACACCGCCATCTACATCAACAATGAAGAAACGGTTGGAAGTGGAGCATTTGCCTAAAGTCGACTTACAGACGCAACGTTCAATCTTTTTTCATCATAAAAGCGGATTGACTGGCATAGTCCGATGAACTCTCTCGAATAATCCCATCCTGCAGTCACTCTTATACCTCTTTGTTCTAAAACAGACGAGGTACCACTTGTGGCAGCATGCAAAGTTCCTCCTCATTTGAATCGATATCGATTTGCGATAAAACTCAACTAGCCTGTTAATATAGGTAGGTCACTGTTTATACCCTATTCTAAGGGTAGGTATATTAATTTTGACGCATAGTTTGTAACATACCTTAATATTTCCCGTAGACCCCTAAAAGTTACTATATTTATGATCAGCATCGATAGCAATGTCGATCTAGCCATGTCCGTCCGTAAGTCGGGTCTCGAAATAATCAAGTTTACGAATTTTTGAAATCCGCCCACAAACTCAAAAAAAACAAAATTTTGGAAAAAATCGAATTTTGAGCTAGAAAGCTGAAATTTTTTTATATATGATCTATGACTCCTAAAACTGCTCGGGATATAAAATTTTCAAAATCGGAACACTAACACGCCCACAATTAAATAAAACAATTTTATTGAAAAACCAAAATTTGAGCTAGGGAGCTGAAATTTATAATATATACTCTCTAGGGGCCCTTTATGCTCATGTGTTTTTTGAAATCCGAATACTGACACGCCCACAAATAAATAAAACATTTTATTGAAAAACCAAAGTTTGAGCTAGGGAGCGTTTTTATACAAAATCTTCTTTTTTTTTATAAAATCCTTTAAAAGTTATATAACAAAATATGTAGAGCGTTCTTAATAATTCAACCATACTAAGACTTTTGTCACACCCACTTATGAGGGATAGGAATAAGAATAGGGTATCCATCAGTTCGCCCAAGCGGACTGTAGCCCGTCCCTATGTTTTTTTAATGGAACTAGCCAGCAGTAGATCATTGTACACACGGAATCACCCCTACTTATACAACAAGTTTTTATATTAAAGCAACGTTGCAAAGAAATAAAAAAAAAAATTCTTTGTTCTCTATGAAACGTGTGCGTTCCTTTTTTTAAGTCCTTTGTTTCTGAATTTTGTTTTTTGGACCGGTCAGTAATTGCGTTGTGTATTTTTTTTGGTCTCTGTGAAACGTAATGGTTGTAGTACTCTCATTTGAATATGATTTTTGTAAGTGAAGCTTTTTTTCTTTTTTTTGATTTATAGATTTACTACGCACTATTTCTACATAAGTAGGATACTTTCACCTGCCCTAGAAGGGACTAGGCTCTGGTGTTCAATTTGTAGTGGTTAGTAGTAGTTTTAGTTTATCTATCAGTATTTAGCTATTGTAATACAAAGAATGTTTAAACCAGTAGAATAAAACACTAAGGGAATTTAATCATAGTTAGTCTTAACTTAATTTACAACATTTTGCTTGAAACTTAAAAGTCGATTCTCTAACTTCAATTCATTAAAAAACATATAGGTACAAAACTGTATTCTGTGCTTTTACTGTTGTAAAGTATGGAAGACGGAAGTTATTTCTGTTACGGACATTGTAGTTATGTACACTACCGACATATATTATTTTATCACAGAGGTATCTGAGTAACAAATCATTTTTCATTTCAAACACAAACAACAACATATTCATAATCGTCCTTTGTCGCACACTCAACCATTTCAGCACATTCAACATGTTCACAATTGGAGTCAGCCAGTGACATTTTAAAATTATGCGCATCGCTCTATTTTGAAACCTTTGCAGTCTATCCAACATAGCATTGTTCCCTAAATATATAATTGTAGAACAGTATTCAAAATGTGGCTTGATTATTGTTTTATATAGGTACATTTATTGCACATATAATTGGCATTCGTTTTTGTTTTCTGCCAAAAAACCCAATTTTTTGCCAATTTTCTTTGCTACGAGTATGTGTGCAATATGACCATTAAAATTTAAATTCTCATCAATCATAACACCCAGATATTTTCTTCGTCTTGCTTATATTTAGGCTTAATTGGTTCATCTAGAACCATTTATGCAGTTCTTTTAAATCACTATTAATTTGTTCGATATATTCTTCTAAATTATTACACGAAACATATAAGAGACCATCGTCGGCGAAAAGTTGTTCCTGTCAATTGTCTCAAATGCTCGTCTCAAATCGATAAAGACTGCCGCAATTTTATTTTTTGAGTGAACTTAAGTTTTCCACTCCGCCAAGATGATATTTATTAGCGACTCACAGCAATGTCTACCTCTAAACCCCGACTGGCACTCCGCGAATAGATGATTTTCCTCCATATATTTTTGAAACTGCTGCTGCACAATTTTCTCCAAGATTTTCGCTTCGTTGAGCAGCATATTGACTGGGCGAAAGTCTGCTGGTTTCTTAGGATTCTTCAATTTTTCTATTGGAACAACTATAGACTCTTTCCATGTTTCTTGGAAAATTCCATCTGCCATTGACTTATTTATAATTCCGCACAATTTCGGACCAATACTACCCATAACATCACTAAGCATTTTCACACTTAACATATTAGGATCTTTTTTATTTTAATAAAGTTAATACAAAATTTTGAATTTATCACTTAAGTGCAATATTTTATTATTTTTTAATGATTTTTTTTTTAAATTAAAGCTTGTTTAACACCGAATTAGTTGAAAATGATACACAGGGAATCAATGATTCCAACTCATGAACACCTTACATTTGTTCCACTACCCCACCTCCTGCGAAAGTCTTCCAAAAATCCAAGAATATAAACTTTCATGAAAAAATTCTCAAAATGTACGGCTCACAATCGGGGTTAAATTGTAAGTCCCTTCCATATGTGTTACAAAAAAAAAAAAAAAATCGCCCACGCATATGGTTGAATAATTTTATTTAGAAATAGCTCTACCTAATACAAAGTATTTATTAATCCGAGCAACCGATTTCTAATCCCTCATTCACTGTGAACTTTACACCGATTCATTGTATAACATATGGGGTACACAGTGAATCACTCAGCATTTTATTTTCAAACTAATTGTTTCACTTTTAAAACTATTTAAACATCAAAATTAGCTGATTATATTAAAATTAAAATGTCGGAGAAGTGAACAAAAAAAAATCTCATACTTGACATGTGATACATGCGCAACAATATCGCAATAAGCTAAAAATCATTCACTGTTGGATAGTTTAACCCACATTGTTACGACTCTTTTTATACCCTATTCTAGGGGTATATTAATTTTGACGCATAGTTTGTAACATACCTTAATATTGCCCGTAGACCCCTAAAAGTTACTATATTTATGATCAGCATCGATAGTAATGTCGATCTAGCCATGTCCGTCCGTCCGTCCGTTCGTCGACAAAAATTAGGCCTTTAAACTGGACCTAGAGAGCTGAAATTTTAACCATATACTCTCTAGGGTCCCGAAATAATCAAGTTTAAGAATTTTTGAAATTCGCCCACAGACACGCCCACAAACTCAAAAAAACAAAATTTTGGAAAAAATCGAATTTTGAGCTAGAGAGCTGAAATTTTTTATATATGATCTTTGGCCCATAAAACTGATTGGGACATAAAATTTTCAAAATCCGCCCACTGACACGCCCACAATTAAATAAAACTATTTTATTGAAAAACCAAAATTTGAGGTAGGGAGCTAAAATTTATAATATATACTCTCTAGGGGCTCTTTATGCTCATGTGTAAATATTTTCAAAATCCGCCTACTGACACGCCCACAATTATTTTTATTTTTATTTTTGAAAGTCCAAAGTTTGAGCAAGGGAGCTGAAACTTATAGTATATACTCTCTAGGTGCCCTTTATGCTCATGCTTAAATTTTTTTTAAATTCGCCTACTGACACGCCCACAACTAAATAAAACAATTTTATTGAAAAACCAAAGTTTGAGCTAGGGAGCGTTTTTATTTACAAAAGCTTAGTTTTTTCGATAAAATCCTTTAAATTTTTGTCACGCCCACTTATTAGGGATAGGAATATGAATAGGGTATCCAACAGTTCGCCCAAGCGGACTGTAGCCCGCCCCTATGTTTTTTATGATTTTACGACTATAGAAAATGGTTTAAGAAAAAGTGTGATTCGAACCCAATTCTTTTAAAAGCGAGAAAATTGTTGTACGGCCCAGTCGGGCAGTTTATTTAACATTGCTTGAACAAAGGCGTCAAAATCGAATTGCCGAATTGGATGAATCATTGTGTGGAACGAAGCTATAAAAGCAAAAGGCCTTTCAACGTCATCACCGGCTACACCGCCTTCAAAACTGATGAGGGCTTATATTTGTCTCTAAATCTGTTTCCCTTCTGGCTTTCATTAGAAGAAATCGTGAAGACTTTCGTGATCCATTCGTATAAAAACTCTTTACTCCTCTTTAATAGGATCCCGATTAGCGTCCTGCTGTGTAATTTGGGATCCTTTTTATTGTCCATTCTTCTCGGTAAGAACCGGTTCAAAAACGCTTTACTCGTCTTGCTCTGAAGTGATTTAATAGGGACTTATAAAAGTCGATGCTTATTGTTGGACCTTAATACTCTCGTAGTTAGGAGAAAGATGTAGTCTTTGTTGTTCCTTCATTTTAGTCCATCATTCTATGCACCAAGCAGAGTAGGTACTAAGAGGCAGACATTTGCTTTTACCTCCGGCACATAAAACAAACTATGGTTTGTCTGAACCGATAACTCAATGCATGTATTTGTTTAATTCGGTCGGTAATAACCTGGATTTAACCTCAAATCGGGATTTATGCAACGCTCTTACTACTCTAACTTGTAACTTTCTTAATTAATGAGCATTTTCTAGTTTATTAACTTAAGTTATTATTATGTTTTTGTAATTTTATATTTACTGTATGTACCTTTATTGATTGTATGCGAAATCTATTAAGGTGTTCTACCTGGTAGATGAATAAATAATTTAAAAAATAAATATAAGTGCAAAAAACATGAACATTTTTTGGGAAATTATCACAATAGGCCCACAAGCGGCCGCAGTGATCTGGATACAATAGACCACCTGCCCCCAATAATCAAAACATGCAAATACAATAAATTTTAAATTGAAATGAAACCATTATGACTAACAGTAACCTTCCCCCCATGCGAGTTGAATACAATAAATAATTAATACATAAGATACTACAATTTACTGGTTGTAGTCAACCCAATCGTAAAGTGACCGCCCGATACAAGCCAAAAATTCAAGCACTTTCCACCAAATTCAATTTGATTCTTTGCAATTCAATCACCAGGTCGTGTTTCCTTATGTTTCATCAACATTGATATAATATAAAAATGTCGTTTAGCATCAGCACCTTTCATTAATTTTGTGGTATTTTATTTTCTCTAATAATAATCCTTAGCCCGCGATATGCATTTTTTACCTTTAAACTTCAACAAAATTAAAAACGGACTTCAGATTTGTTCTTGTCGTATGAATATTAGTCTGTACAGATTTATTGACTTAAATCAAAATATAAGGCACTAGAAGGACTACATAGCCTTTATTTCCATCAACTTTTTCGATAAAACGTTTTTTTCAGTGGGATTTTCAATTATTCATATTGAGTTTCCAGAATCTAGACAGTATTGTTGCTGCTCGCACTTGGTTACATAACGACATAAGTTTTGATGCTGATTACATAGATACATTTTTACCCTTAATGGTCTGCGCTAAATTTAGGCATGTTACAAACTATAACCAAAATTAAGATACCTACTCATTAGATAGAGTATACAACTGAAAATAAGGCAGACAAATATATCAATTAAATGAATAGAGTGATGATTATATGTTGATGTTGACGTTGGGTACATCGTCGTTCTCATGCGTTTCCCTCAAAATAAAAATAAAAATAATTCAAAGATGAAAATTCAAAGAATTGATTTCCCATTTATTTCCCAATTTTATGAGTCATTTCTGCTTACTCTTTTGCAAAGCCATAAACTCATCAAAATTGTTGTGATAGCAATTTCGTCAGACTGTGCTTTTCGATAAAGTTATGAAAACGACTTCGTAAACTCTGATGTGGCACATATGTTCCTCCGATAAGATAATGAAAATTTAACGTTAAGGATATGCTCTGCCAACAACCACACCAAAAGAAAAATTCGTAATCGATTTGTTGTGTGCTATTGTCCTTGAAGAAATTTAGCACTTTGTCGGTTTCAGAAATGGTTTCATTAATATTACTAAAGTGAAGGAATTATTAACCTTTTTTTTTTGAATAGCTATGAAATGCTATGTGTAATCTGCAGACACAATGAAGATCAAAAACGACATATTTTACACTGAGAGACAAAAATATCCGTAGCAATAGCGATTGTTCAACTGTACGACCATTGTTTTTTTCCTGGTACGATATAACAGAAATCAGTTTTTAAAGATATCACTATCGAATATAAGAATACTAACTATCAAGGGCCAGATCACGTAAGACGATGATCGTTTGACGATATCGTTTTGACTATAGCTGTCTCTATCATAGCTGCAGAGATAGACAGAGACTAGTATTTAATGTGTGCATAATGTGGAACAGTCTTTCTCAAAGTGGGCGATAACGCGCCCTTATGGGCACTGTAGGCTTTCAGGTGGGTAGTAGACGGGTCTGCGAAAATAAGACTGAGGGGACAAGGCAGATTAAAATATGGCAAACAATTACGTTTTTGATACATACATAATATAATGGATAAGCGAGATGTCTTTAAGAGTTGTAAAGGGTGATTTTTTTAAGGTTAGGATTTTCATGCATTAGTATTTGACAGATCACGCGGGATTTCAGACATGGTGTCAAAGAGAAAGATGCTCAGTATGCTTTGGCATTTCATCATGAATAGACTTACTAACGAGCAACGCTTGCAAATCATAGAATTTTATTACCAAAATCAGTGTTCGGTTCGAAATGTGTTTCGCGCTTTACGTCCGATTTATGGTCTACATAATCGACCAAGTGAGCAAACAATTAATGCGATTGTGACCAAGTTTCGCACTCAGTTTACTTTATTGGACATTAAACCAACCACACGAATGCGTACAGTGCGTACAGAAGAGAATATTGCGTCTGTTTCTGAGAGTGTTGCTGAAGACCGTGAAATGTCGATTCGTCGCCGTTCGCAGCAATTGGGTTTGTGTTATTCGACCACATGGAAGATTTTACGCAAAGATCTTGGTGTAAAACCGTATAAAATACAGCTCGTGCAAGAACTGAAGCCGAACGATCTGCCACAACGTCGAATTTTCAGTGAATGGGCCCTAGAAAAGTTGGCAGAAAATCCGCTTTTTTATCGACAAATTTTGTTCAGCGATGAGGCTCATTTCTGGTTGAATGGCTACGTAAATAAGCACAATTGCGGCATTTGGAGTGAAGAGCAACCAGAAGCCGTTCAAGAACTGCCCATGCATCCCAAAAAATGCACTGTTTGGTGTGGTTTGTACGCTGGTGGAATCATTGGACCGTATTTTTTCAAAGATGCTGTTGGACGCAACGTTACGGTGAATGGCGATCGCTATCGTTCAATGCTAACAAACTTTTTGTTGCCAAAAATGGAAGAACTGAACTTGGTTGACATGTGGTTTCAACAAGATGGCGCTACATGCCACACAGCTCGCGATTCTATGGCCATTTTGAGGGAAAACTTCGGAGAACAATTCATCTCAAGGAATGGACCGGTAAGTTGGCCACCAAGATCATGCGATTTGACGCCTTTAGACTATTTTTTGTGGGGCTACGTCAAGTCTAAAGTCTACACAAATAAGCCAGCAACTATTCCAGCTTTGGAAGACAACATTTCCGAAGAAATTCGGGTTATTCCGGCCGAAATGCTCGAAAAAGTTACCCAAAATTGGACTTTCCGAATGGACCACCTAAGACGCAGCCGCGGTCAACATTTAAATGAAATTATCTTCAAAAAGTAAATGTCATGGACCAATCTAACGTTTCAAATAAAGAATCGATGAGATTTTGCAAATTTTATGCGTTTTTTTTTTAAAAAAGTTCTCAAGCTCTTAAAAAATCACCCTTTATAAGAGTCCGACGTTAAATCGCGGTGCTACGGAAACTGTATAACCCCCCGTATTTCATCCGAGCATCGGTAGATGCGACCGACAGATACGAACTGCCTCGTTTTCAACACTTATGAGCAAGCCGTTTTAGAGCAGATTATAAGCCTTCTTTGATTTTATGTCTGACTTACTTACTAAACGGGCTTCCGACCCGTGGAGAGTCTGTGTCTGAGGCACTAAAGCTTTCCATAATCCGCGATACCGGGCACGTTGCACTTGTCCAGACCGAGCAATCTGGCATCCGCGATGGCTTTTCCGTCTAATCATATAGCACTCGGTGCCATCTCCACTAAGGCGTTATTCGTAGAGTTGATGTAGGTGAACTCCCTAACTATGTACTAGAAGTTACTGCTATGAACAGTGGCGTTTTGTTGTAGTCTTTAGACAGATGCTTGTTTGTTTGTTGAAAGCAAAAGTTTGGATTTGTTTTCGTTGAATTCGATGCTAATCGATTTTGCCTGTTCTTCGATCGACTTGGAAGCCTCTAACAAAGCACGCATCGTCCGCGGATCCAAGTATTTGGACGGATCTGTTGAAAATAGGGCATTCCGTGTTGACACCTGCCCTGCACACTATATTCTGCAGAACAATATTGAAGAAGCCAATTGATAGCGCATCGCCTTGCCGTAATCTGTTGTGGGTTTGGAATTAATCAAAGCCTTTATTTTACCGGCAATTCCTTTGAGTAATAGTTCTGTGTAAAGACGTATTGATAAAATGCCTGAAAACATTGTGCAATCATCTCGAGACTTGGCAATTTTGAACACAGTTGGACAAGTCCACTTTACAAACTAATGAAGCATTAATGAAGCATTATTTTTGTCATTATTGAACCATTATTAGCCAAAAATTTAGAAATAGACACAAGAGGAGAAACCATATTTAATATACTGGAAAAGTTGTGTGACGATATAAAAAAATCTTTTGAATAATATAATGTCAGCTGCTACGGATGGCACTCCAGCTATGAAAAAGCATCGCAAAGCCTTCATAGCGCACTTGAAAAAAAAAACGTTAACACGTACTTATTGTAGATATATAGCGTTATTCATCGCCAGTATTGGTTGCGAGATATATGAGTGAACGCCAGAGATTAAGTTTTTCTCTTTCGCTATGTACTTCAAACACATCAAGGGTAATGGAATAAGATAACCCCAGCTCCAAAAATACACTAACCTCAGTGAATTTGATACAGCCGGCTATTCATTGTGCAATTCATAGTGGTATGAAAAACGTTGGATCTGCTTTTGAATTATGTTTATTGATGTTGGAATTTTTTCTCCAATAAGTCGAGAAAACGATATCGGCTAAGAGTCCACCACAAGAATTGATGACCATTCGGGACCGATTGCTAAAAAAATTACAGCCAAGCAACATCGGATGACAATTTTTGCGGCACCTTGTATATCGGAGCCCTAATTCTGAAAATATATTGGAATATGAACAACTCGACCGCATTTTTGAATCAATACATTTTGTTCTATGAAACACGCTATCCTACTACAAAACTCGTATTATGTACTAGTTTTGTCACTTTCAACAAAATTTGAAGGTCTTAACACCAACAAACACTCATTGCCTATAGTGAAGGTCACCGCCACAGTCAACAAATTTTGGATTTTTTCAACTTGAATTCCGGATTAATATTCAGTTGCAGTTTTATGTCCCCTTAAAGTCTCGGATCATTTTCAGTTTTCAGCTAATTTCCCAAGCAGAGACCTACTATTTAAAGCCGAATCCGACCGGCAAATTTGATGTTTGTCAGACGTTTGCAAGGGGTGGGACAGTGTAAAATAATTTTAGATGTTACTTGGCCCGGCGGGATTTGAATCTGAGAACTTTAGATTAGTAGTTCAACACTCTGACCACTGAGCCATTCTGGCCAATAAATCTAAATCGCAATAAATAAACAGGTTCAGCTGGATACTATTTTCCATGGGCAAACTTCTCAGAAAGCTACTTTATTTATCATACATAACATGCATGTTTGTCCAGAACTTCGCTGGAACCATCAGATTACAGACTATGCAAAAGGAAACGCTAGTTGTAGATAAAGGATTTCCTTAAATATCGATGGAGTTTTTTACTCCTCAGATTTGTCTGAAATCACATTTAAAGGATTTAATCGAAAAAAAAAATGAATCTAATATTGACACATTAGCATAAAGGGCCCCTAGAGAGTCTATATTATAAATTTCAGTTTCCTAGCTCAAACTTTGACTTTTCAATAAAATTGTTTTATTTAATAAGTGGGTGGAATTTTTAAATTTTATCTCCCGAGCAGTTTTAGGAGTCAAAGATCGTATAATATAAAACATTTCAGCTTTCTAGCTCAAAATTCGATTTTTTCGATACATTTGTTGTTTTGAGTTGGTGGGCGTGTCACTGGGCGGATTTAAAAAAATTCTTAAACTTGATTATTTCGGGCCCCTCAGCTCACTAGGTCCAGTTTAAAAGCTTAATTTTTGCCGACAGGCGGACGGACGGACATGGCTAGATCGACATTACTATCGATATTGATATCGATCCTTTTCATCGGCATGAATGTGCGCTGTTTCATCCATCGGCATTCATGAGTTCGTCGCGCAGCGGTAACGATTTTTTTGACCTTGAATGTCTTCGTTGCTGTTTTCCTTGTTAGCGATAAATTCAAAGTCGATTTTCGTTTAGGCCGTCATATACTGCCTATGTAGTTATAATCGAATTTGTATTATTTGTATTTATTTTAAAATTCGCGTGGTTGGATTCGAAAGTATTGTTTGTACTTTCATATTGTCTGGTTGTGGCCGCAGTGACTCAGCGGATAACCGGTTGGATTACTGAGCGAGGGCTTACAAGTTCGATCCTCCCCCAAGCACACCTAACATATTGTCCACTGCCCCACCTCTTGCATACAATATTGCCAGAAGATTACTCTGAAATTCAATTTTAAGGCATTATCTATTGTGTGATAGTTTGCAAAACTTAAACAAAAGCCACAAGGGAAACAAGCAAAAACTATTAATAATAATTTAAAGAACTTTTCAATCGACGGCGGTCGATTCATTATTTGTTACTACCTGGGTTGGCATGTAGATTACTCGAATGTAATATACATGAGTTTTCTACGTAGATTACGTGAGGTAAAATACTCAGTCTGATTCGCCATGTGAAATACCCAATGTAGAAAACTTTTTTTTAATTTTATATATTTTATTTATAATGAAATGATACATTTATAAAGAAAAAATAAATACTTAATATAATATAAAAATCGGAATGAAGACATTATTCGTCCTCGCCGTAAGAACAAAACGTTGATCAATTTCTTAGACGATTCAACCGACAATCTATTTTAAGTCTCACTATTAACGAATGACCAATTCGAAAATAAACGCTCCAACTATGCAGTCGATGATAGAATCAAAAGTGAATAGAAAATTTCTTCGCCTGAAGTAAACATATGGAGCGATTCCAACCCATCTGAGCCAAGTAACTCAAAAAGGTATTCGTTAACATCATCTTTCTGCAAATTACTCAACTTTTGGCCGCTGTAAACTGAATGCAAAAAGTGCGCTGCCATTGCAACACGTTGCAATTCGTACAGCGAGTGACGGCAAGCGCCCGAAGCTCGTCTGGTGCTTGGTCGAGTAAAACGAGCCATTCTTCGACGGCGTTAGCAACGGAAGATTCACTTTTTTGGCACAAATTGATAAGTTTGGCAATTGGATTCATAATTGCCTAAATTTTTCTGACTGACTCTACAAAACTTGCGTTGAAAAGTAGTTGAGTCACACATCTGGTTTTATCGATTTGGCATCCTCGTCGTTTTCTACTACGTTTTCCTCGTCTTCGTCATCGGCCGCTCTTTTCATGTATGGTAAATTGTTAGTGAACGATTTGAGTGCGTTACGGGAGCTCGCAAAACGAATCAACGAATACAATACTGGTTTCTTGCCACCTGCATTCTTCAAACAAACGTCTAGTTTCGGCTTCTTGAAATCTTTTTGTACAATCATGACTTTGTTCAAAATGGTCGTATTTTTCTTGACGCTAACAAAATCCTTGCATCATAAATTGCCGGTGTGTGACTTGCATGTTGTGAACATCGATGTTGGTGGCAATTTCCCATCCATACTAACCATATTCGTCGCATTGTCACTGACAACAGCGTATTTTTCAGCATCAAACCGTTCCCTGGCCACAACAATTGCTTTTAATACGATATCCATTAGATTATCGCTTGATTCGCGAAGTTCTGCCATATCGTAAGACTCAAGAAACAGTTTTTGGTCTTCCGATGTCGCCAGCATAGTGACCACGTTGTGTCGATTTAAATTCGGGCAGATATGTTATCCATAAAATGACCGACTCTAGGTTGCTTTGCTTGGGATGTCGTTGAAATTGATCGGCTTAACTGTGGAGAGCTTGTAACAAATTCACAAGGTCGGAATAATGATGAAGTTGGCTAGACAAATAAATGTTGTGACTGGTGAAACATTACATAACCAAACAAAGAGAAACAAATGGAATAAAATTACATTTGATTTAATTGACATCGCATTAAAATTTTCGTTCACATCGACTACACTGCCACCATTGGCACCAGTGATTTGCAGAACCTCAGAATTGACTTCTGCAGAGTCTTCGTCATCGGCAATTCTCCCCAAAGCGTCTCCATCCAAATAAAAAAAATAATAAAATAAATAATTATTTACTGGTGCGCAATCAATCGTGCTTTACACGAATTTAATAAAGTATTCCAACATAACTGGCATTTGGCAGCCACTTTTCCTCGAACATACACTTTTCCAAAACCTTCCCAATGTTCGTGCATTGGTCGTCCTCCCGATGATGATGGAGTTGGCGGTGCAACCGGTGCTGATACTCTGTTCATCATTTTTTCAAAAATATTCCGCATTAATATTTTTATTATTTAATAAAGGCTAAGAACGATACGTTCGATTGCGAGCTTGGAACACAAATGAAACGAATTTGACAGGTTCGGTACATACGTATACTTCATTTTTGGTTATGTGCAGCATTTCGGCGTTGTATGTTGGCTGCATTGGGTAGGCTGCAATTGAAGTTTCACTCGGGTATTATCAAAATCCCTGATATTTAGCGAACACTAAACTGTAAGATTATTTGCAAAACTGCATCATCGAGGTTTTCTACATGTAGTAAACATGTAATCTACGTAGTGTATGTAGATTACATTGGCCAATTGAAAATCATGTAGTTTTGCCAACCCAGGTTAATACCCTGTGTGGGCCTGCGATCCAAGTGATCGAGATACATAAGTACATGTTATAAGAATCTCTTTTCAAACAACCGTGATTAACCGATTGCTGAATAAAACAATTGAGAGCGACAAAGAGAATTGGCGTTACGTTAAACAGGTTAAAGAAAAAAAGAACAATTTACTGTAGACAATAATGAAAAATATATAGGGTGAATTACAGCAAGTTAAGCATGTTCGACAAACAACGAAAACGCTATATGTATAATGAAATGAAATAGATAAGAATAAATAAAGTAAATACCTGAATTTTAAATATCTATCTATCTTATACCTACCCTTATAGATACGGATACAACATATCCACATACAAAAAATAAAACGCAAGTAAATTCAACTTGATCATTTAAGTAGCAGAAACTATTTAAAACAAAAGCAATATTTTCAAAATATCAGCCTAATCCAACTTCAATCAATTAGCGAACATAATTGTGAACACTTCCTTGTTAACGATAACCATAGAAAATCAAAACAAGTACATCCTTATATTTATACAAAAGCAATCACCCCTATTGCGAGTGTCAATCGACAATTGATAATTATTGACTATTTTCAATGTGTGCTATTGTGAACGAATCATTTTCATTGATATTCTTGTCAATCGCATTTTTGCAATTGACTGCGATCGACAAAATCCTTTAGAATCGTTCGTTCACCATAGCACACATTGAAAATAGCCAATTATCAATTGTCGATTGACACTCACAATAGGGGTGAATATCTATTTCGTTTGTTATTTTGACAACATTTGGTTCGTTCTGTAAAAGCACTCCGGTACCATATAGCAGATTGGCCTTGATTTTAGCGTCTCGTCTATCACAAAATCGTTTTCGTTGTCATAATAAAAACATAGGGACGGGCTACAGTCCGCTTGGGCGAACTTTTGGATACCCTATTCTTATTCCTATCCCTCATAAGTGGGCGTGACAAAAGTCTAAGTATGGTTCAATTGTTAAGAACGCTCTACATATTTTGTTATATAACATTTAAAGGATTTTATCGAAAAAAACGATCCCTAGCTCAAACTTGGGTGTTTCAATAAAATTGTTTTATTTAATTGTGGGCGGCGTGTCAGTGGGCGGATTTTGAAAATGTTATATCCCGAGCAGTTTTAGGAGTCATAGATCATATTAAAAAACATAGGGACGGGCTACAGTCCGCTTGGGCGAACTGTTGGATACCCTATTCTTATTCCTATCCCTCATAAGTGGGCGTGACAAAAGTCTAAGTATGGTTGAAGAACGCTCTACATATTTTGTTATATAACATTTAAAGGATTTTATCAAAAAAAAAACGCTCCCTAGCTCAAACTAGGGTGTTTCAATAAAATTGTTTATTTAATTGTGGGCGTGTCAGTAGGCGGATTTAAAAAAAAATTAACACATGAGAATAAAGCGCCCCTAGAGAGTACATATTATAAATTTCAGCTCCGTAGCTCAAACTTTGAATTTTCAAAAAAAAAACAAATTAATTGTGGGCGTGTCAGTGGGCGGATTTTGAAAATATTTACACATGAGCATAAAGGGCCCATAGAGAGTATATATTATAAATTTTAGATCCTTAGCTCAAACTTTGGATTTTCAAAAATTAATATACCCTTAGAATAGGGTATACAAAAATTATTTTATTTATTTGTGGGCGTGTCAGTGGGCGGATTTTGAAATTTTTTTTATCCCAAGCAGTTTTAGCAGTCATAGATCATGTATAAAAAATTTCAGCTTTCTAGCTCAAAATTCGATTTTTTGCAAAATTTTGTTTTTTGCAGTTTGTGGGCGTGTCTGTGGGCGGATTTCAAAAATTCGTAAACTTGATTATTTCGGGACCCTAGAGATATATATATGGTTAAATTTCAGTTCTCTAGGTCCAGTTTAAAGGCCTAATTTTTGCCGACGGACGGACGGACGGACGGACATGGCTAGATCGACATTACTATCGATGCTGATCATAAATATAGTAACTTTTAGGGGTCTACGGGCAATATTAAGGTATGTTGCAAACTATGCGTCAAAATTAATATACCCTTAGAATAGGGTATAAAAACTAGGAAGGCCCAGCTTTTTTCTATAACACATATCTACCTACCTAGCTATAATGAATGTTAGTACAGTAGATATCGAAATTTATAAGGTCACGCACTGCTCATTTATATTAGGCAGAGCGGCGAGTAGATGGCTAGATGATTTATGCACACATTGTTCGCCTCGTAATGTGAATTTAGAAAGATTATTAATTAAAACGTGCAACATTTTCAGAACATTTACATAACGTAATTTGCTGTGGAATAAGGGCAAAAGCGGTTGCTTTTCGTGTAGAAGATTTAAATTAGAGGACTTTTTGCTAATTGTCGGGATTACCTATAAATAATGTAGGGAAATAACATGTTTAAATTTTCATGAAACGCGGGACATTGGTACATTTTAAGTAAGAGAGGAGGTCGCATCTTTGATGTTGATGAGAGGCAAAAGGTTCTGTTTCACAGGATGTGGGTTACGAATTTGTTTTATTTTAACCCTAGTTTACGACACGCAAAATAAATGAAAAACAAAACTGGTCAACAGTTTTTATGCACTTCGAATTGTTTATTATTTAGTAGGTATTTGTAGTATTTGTTGACAGTTGAGGCATCTTATTAGTAGAAAATGTGTTTGGTCAAAACTTAATAAATATTGTTGAAATAAGTGCAAAATATAGTTTGAAGATTAGCAAAAAGTAAGTTGTAACATTATAATTTCGAGTTTTATTATTAATATTTGGAAAACTTTATATTGTTTAAATTTTTGCAGTGTCTAATTTAGATAGATTATTGAGACAATACAATAGAGGCAATGATGAAGTGGGCAATCTGATGAAGTGGGCGAAATTGATCCATTTGATGTTGGCGGAGATGATGCAGAAAATGATCCAGACTATATGCAAAAGGACACATTTGAAGATTGTCAGTATTTTAGGTTATGATATGTTATATATAAAATTATATTGTTTTATTTCTTAGCGGATGACGAAGACATTGACGAAGCTGTGGCAGATGCATGAGGATCATTAAAAAAATTGCCTGCACCAGATGAATTTGGAAGCGAGCATGAACAAGAACCGTCGACGTCGGCGTCGAATGAAGAGTTTTTTCTTGTCATCACCTGTCGAAAATAGATGAAAGAACCGGAGACGGCAGTTTCATCTCGTATCCAAGGTAGTAAAGTCTTCAGACCTGATGCAACTATTGGCCCTGTGGCCAATTTGAAAAATGGGTCTCTTCTCGCTATTTTCAATCACATTTTCAAAAACGAAATAAAATATTAGATACTTAAACGGACAAACGAAAAGGCCACATTACACCAAATGAAATGCGAATCGACAAACGCAACGTGTTTGGAAGCCTTTGGCAATGAAAGAACTCCATGCGTATTTTGGAGTTTTGTTGTATATTGGAGCATTGAGGGATGGTCAGTCGTGTACGTATACTATGGGATCCCGTTAAGGGACATCCAATTCGATCCGTAACGACTTATTCACGATTTGAGGAGCTCAGTGCCTTCCTTCGTTTCGACGATGGAATTGATCGCTGAAGTCAAACATCAGCCAGAACAAACATTCTCCAGCCTGCTGACAACTTTTGAATGTATTGAACCAGACTTTGTCAACAAACAACATTCCGTCTGAACATCTTACCATCGATGAACAATTGAAAGGCTTCTGTGCTCGCTCTAAGTTTCGGCAATATATACCAAGCAAGCCTTCCAAATATGGGCTGACCTTCTGGTGGCTCAATTAGAGTACAACGGGATACCCATTGCAATTTGTGATGAAAGTTGTGATGAAAGTGCAGGGCTTGGCCGCGGATACGACGTGGTGATATCTCTGTTGCCAAAATATTTCCACTTTTGCGCCATTTTGCATTAGGGTCTAATTTCATTCCGCCGCGCCACCCGATCCACATTGATACTATTGAAATATGTTGAAATTAGACAATTTTGGTAAAGAACCTTGTTGACGCAATTCCGACTTGCTCTTGAGGTTTTTTTGTTGTTTAAATATAGTCCACGCGGACGGAGTCACTGGCAAAAGCTAGTGCGTATTTAACTTGAATGTACATATAAAGTGTATATACTTACATATGCGAAGAATGTGCGCCACGATCCAGTGGCTTAATTCTGATATGTGACGTAATAACCCAACGCGATGGAATTGTAACCCGCAACGCCTTTATTTCCTCCATGTGTTGTTCATTATATTAATTATTAGCATCCAGTATTATAATTACACCAAACAAGAGTTGATTATCATACTGATTAAATATCAAACCCTCCTTTCCTCATGAGCTTTAATTCCGAATTTGAAAAACAATTTTTCATATACCAGTCTAGTAACAATAAACCAACAGTGGGCTTGGGCGAAATAATTACTTGAACAAATCCCCAGGATGTTCGTTAAGCTATTTTTATGTGACGACATACTGGGTCATATTGAAAATAATTCATTGAACTATTATCATAGCGTTGTTCCCTGAGGTGATTTATTTCTAAAAGCTTCGATTGTAGCCACTAAAACTTCTTCCCTAACCAAATCAATTGCTGTAACATTTAGATAGAAAACAATTTGTACTGTCAGCGCGAACAATACAAATAAACGTTATCTCTATGCAATAACGATGAAATCGAATACGTATTCAGGGAAATGCATCTATTACTCCGGATTCCGGAATCGATCACTTTATTTCGACATGAAATTACAAAAAAGGACACTTCTGGTCAGTGTGGTTTGTATTGTTCTTTACTGCACACCATGAAGTATTTTTTATTTTTATTTTTTACTTTTAGCACAGCGAATTCAATTTCTCCCATAAGTGTCATTTGAATTGAGCTCTAATAACAGTTGGTTATATTTGTTATTGCAATTGTCAGGCTGTTTCTATTGTAAATATTCTATTGAGGCTTACTCGTTGACAATACATAAAAAAAAAAACGTTAGGACTCAAATTTATTTAGAAACTGGATGTGAATGCCGCTTGGGACTTAATTGTCGAGTCTTCTATTGTTTAACAAAACCGATGTTAAATACTAAAAAGAAGAACAGTTTTTTTATAGTATGAAATAACGTTAACAAAGCTTATGAGCAGTTAAAGCAATCAACGAATTGGTTAATGGAATCGAAATGTTCAGATTCCAGACGTTACAATCAATAGGAGTCATTTTAACTTGCTGTATAAAATTTATGTATTTATTTAGGTAGTTAAAGCACTGGAGATTCATACGACAGAAAGTGTATCTTCTTCTTCTTCATACATGTCGGTGAGGCTTTGATCAGGATTAAAGAGATAATAACCCTAATAAGCAAATAATGCCAGGCCTTCCGATTTTGAATAACTTCGTCGCTGAGGCCAATCAAATGCTGGTGTTGCTGCATTTGTGTGATCCAGAAGTTTTTAGGCCTGCCTCTTTTTCGCGTTTGTGTAGAAACTTTGATGGATATTGATTTTTTGACAGATTTCGTAGCATCTCCCCTTTGGACTTGACAGTACCGTTAATTTGCCCTCTTACTTCTTTTATGCTGTCCGACATTGTGAACCTTATGTGAGCACCGGGCTCGCAACTGTGATGTAGAGCCTTCCTTTCAGCTTATTGGATATTTGTCGGTCATAGAATATAGCTGTTTTCCAGCCACTTCACCCACCCTACACTAACGCGATACTTAATGTCGTCATCACAGCTTGCTTCGCTATCGATCATAGATCCCAGATATTTGAAATTTTCGAAATTGGTAATAACTCAGCAATTGATATTAATGTCTTGAATAGGTCGGAGTGGATCAAAAAACGGGCAGCAAAAGTATTCTGTTTTTTCGGACCCATTCTCCTCCAAAACTTGTACTATACAGCAAGTGCTCATTGCAAGGACGTTTGATACAGCTAATGATGGCTCCATTGTCAGCAAAGAATAACTGATGCATTTTAAGTCCGTCACTTTTCCTTCGAGCAGATAGTCAAGGACTGTAAAAAATAACAAGGGAATTAAGACGCTTCCCTGGTATACACCGACTTTGATTGCAAACTCCCTGAAGACGGCAGCAAGGCATCTTACTCTTGTCCTCACATCTTATTCCTTTCCAAAATCAATCAACCCTTTTCAATCCTTTTCCATCACTGACCTTGCATTTTGAACTGCATCTGTGGTTGATTTACCTGCAATAAAAACTCAGATAGCCTGGTATTTTGCTCAATCAGCTATCTAATATACGCTCACTCTGGATCTACAAATTCAAGCATCAGCTGCTAAAGTCTGTTGAGAATACGCCAAACAAGAAGCTGGTACCCAGGTACTTTGGGCATGCACAGATTTTGAAAATGTTCGACATTATCACTGACTGCACGTCTATCTACCTGGATTTTGACAAACCTTTTGCTTGCTCCTTTCCGAGCAGGAATGAATCGGACACAAACGAACCTGCGAAACGAAAGTCTGTATCCATCTATACAGATGGATGAAAGATTTACTGCAGAACGAGTGCCGGATTGTTCTCAGAGGAATTGAAATGCAACGCTCAATCAGGCTGCCCGACCATAGTAGTGTTTCCAACCTGAAATACTGGCAATCATACAAGCTGCTTACATGGTGTCAACGATGGCAGTTCTACGGAATGATATTACCATTTTTGTTGACAAACAGGCAGCTTTAGCGGCGAACCCCACCAGCGGACCTGTTAGGATGCAGTGAAGTTGGGGGGTCCTTAAGCTGACAGTCAGGCAGCCATAAAAAAAAACGCTGCCACGAAGTGCTCAGGGAATACAAGTTTCGGATGAAAGCCAACAGCAGGTGTAGATCACTTACCACTTGTGAGATGCATAAGGAAACTATGGCCAAAGTATGATAATACGATAGAACTCTTAGGGTACGACAAATAATTACTGTCTAAGCTGGTCGGTGCCCTCAATTGTCATAACTTCCTATCAAACAAAATAATGACATTAAATCTCAAGACGACATCTGTAGAGGCTGCGGTGATGAGAAAACATATGAGAACACGCCTCACTTTCTCTGTCGTGCTCTGTCGACTGAGGAACAGAACACTTGGAAGATATTTCTTTCACGACATTTAAGAATTTCTGATGTCGACTCTTTGTCAAGTCATTACAGGTTTCTAAGGTCATCAGGATGGCTGGACAACGTTGGATGCGAGAAAAAAGAAGGACCGAAAACGATACAATAAAGCCAACGCTCCACAATAGGGTATCACAAGAACCTTAGTGTGGTGTTGCTTTACTGCCACATCAACCCTCTAACCAAGCCTAATCTAAATGCACGCCCAACGATCTTCGTGGTGTATGACATCAGCTTTAAGAAGTTATAACTCCTTAAATTCAAAAAAGCATCCGGGTACTCCGTATGGCTTTATTAGGGTTGCATACATAAAGAAAGCTTTATAATGCTTGAAACAAAGCAATCTTAAAAATTTGCTTTTAGTAGGACAGAATGAAAAGCTTACACTATATATTTCCAGCATGGAAGAGCACCCCTTCGGAACGATAAGGGCCATCTGGACCATCGGGTTTGCATAATGTTTGTTTCTTAAAGTAATCTTTCCATTGTACGATTACAATGGAATATTCTACCCTCTCAAGTGTTGTATGAGATAAAGCACAATACGGGAACATTAAGCTGTCTGTTAAGTGAGCAGCAATCAGATTGGCTTTTTCGAAGGAGTTGACAGCTGGAATGTCATTGTGAATGAGTGTTTGAGATTGGAGATTGATGAGGAAGCCCAATTCGTAATGTTTTTAACAAACGATGAAAAGTTTTTACTACTGGCACTTTGGAGTACTTGTTGCCTTAACTTCTCATCGCAGGAGAATCACTAAAGCATTGCATTCTGGCTCGTTTTAACTTTTTTCCGCAGATAGGTGGACTTTTTATGAACCAAACCTTACAACTTATAATCAAAGTACACGTTTACATTACGTTTGATACTCTTTATCGTTTTAGGAGCAAATTATTTTCTACTATGTGATTTATATTGTCATAAATGCAGCAGAATTCACGTTACAGCGAACAGTTGAAACTCCCAAAAATGTAATTCTTCTCATTAAGCTTTCTTGTATTGGAAAATATTTTCTTTTTTTTAATTTCATTTGTTTCAAATATAAAAATCAAATAACTATTGTCTTTGCATGCCCTAGCCCGCTAACGCAACTTCGTTGCTCCGTTTAGGGTAGATGCTAGTTTTTTGGCAGACGCTTTCGTCAGCTTACTTTTTCGAATCAAATAGTTGGTGTGGTCTTCTTAAGTGTTCTCTGGGCAAATATCTAAGAAAATATGTACCTAAGGTTGGACCTTCGTCCCGTAATTTAGTTTCCTCCTCGTCATGTTTCAAAAGTTCCAGGAACAACAACATCGGTCTCTGCATCAGACGCATTACCACCATCAATATTTTGTGGAATGCAGTCTTCATCATCGTCACTGGCAGCAAATGTTTAGTCTTCAGTTTCATGGTCGCTAGTAGAAAGATATGCTATAATTTTCTGCTCAGAAGCGTCCTTAAGCGTTCAAATCTAGATGTCAACAGCATCGAAATCACACATATTATCGCTTGATGTATTTATTTTGCCGAACACAGAAAAGAAACACTCTAAAAAAAACTGATCAACATCGCAATGTTCACTTACTAAATGGCGACCGGAAATTAATTGGATTTTACTCAGTCTTCTAGATCTTCGCTTCCACAGACATGTCTTAGAAAAAAATATAACCGTTTTATACATGCGCGAATATGTTTCTAGAAACAATTGTTGGGTCCAGCCAGGCCAAGTAGTCTTTTTAACTGTTTTTTTATTTAAAAAAAAGCTTTCTACTACAAAATTATCCAACCAAGGCTGTAAAATATAAATAAAAAAAAATATTAGCTCCTCCAACCATTTGCTTGTGCGAAGTGGAAGGGACGTTCAATTTTAACCGAATCCGAACAGCTAATTTGAGAAGCTTCTCAATGGCTGTATGAAGTATACAAAATTATGTTTTTAGAAGTCAAGAAGTTTCAGGTTTCTACATTGAAAAATGTTATAGTTATAAAAATAAACTACAAAATCAAAAATGCAAATATTATGTGTAAGAAATTTCAAACAAAAGTACCGAAGTACCAGATAGGAATATTTTGCAGTCATCAAATTTGGGACAGTGTGACACATCGTCATCGCATCGCATCGGCAGAGCGCTTGGTCTACCCAACTGGAAGCAACTTGCCCGAGATCGCAGAGGATAGGAAGCTGCAGTTTCTCAGGCAAAGACGCTTCATGGTTCGGGAGCATGTTAAGTTAGTAAGTAGTCACAAATATACCAATATAAAATGCGGCTGCACTTTTATTACCTACCTATTTTGGGCTCTGCTGAAAGGATCATAATTAAATTTGATGATGTTTTTTTCAAAATTAAATTTAATGATGTTCAAAAATGTTAACTTAAATTGTCGAAATTTGTATTCGATATAAAAAAATCTTTAACAAATAATAAGCATTGAAAAAAAAAACAAAACGTTTATTTTCCAAAGAAACAAGAACAATTAAATCATATCTAGAATTGTATGAGAGAGTATCAATTCTCCACTTAAGTTGCCTTACCACGAATCTTTTGCAGGCTTTTGAACTCTTTCAATGCATTAAATACCAATGGATGTAGAAGGACACCAAACAATTGAACAATACTAAAGAAATGGACGAACTAATGAAATATAAACTTCTTTTAAAGCATAACGATTTGTAAACTTACTGCAATTTCGTTTAGAAAAGCCAAGCATAGAGTTTGCCTTCGCTTCAATGAGTGAGAAATGTAATAACTTTGAATCAAAAATTACTCCAAGATCACGAATCTCAGACTTGCGATCTAGAAACTGGTGGAGAATTTGGTAGCAGCGTAACTTAGATGTTGAAATGTGTCGTAAAGATATAACATTTTGTTACATTCAACTGTAAGAAATTGCTTTGACACCAATCAATTATTAAATTCAAATAGATACCTAGGTGAGTCCAAGGGACTCACTTTGTGTAATATTGCTTTTTTTCAATATTTAGGATATGTTTCTGAAAAGAATTACTTTTGTTCTTTGAACTTCAACTTATTCCTGATAAAATAAAACAAAAATATTTATAAAAATGCTCTATAATTAAGATTTATTCATGGAAGTTTCGAAATCTTTTTTTTTATTTTGAAAAATTACATTTTTTAGAATTAAAAAAAAATATATAAAAAAAATAAATAAAAAACCAGCAATTCACTTTTCAAAACAAAAGAATAACGCCTAATTCATATTTGATGTAAAAAGTAACTGTCTCCATATGAAGAAAAAAAACGTGCAGGTACTCAAATGCACACTTGATTTTAGAAGTTTATGCACTTTTTTGCATATTTTGCGGGAGCATCATAGGCAAACTGGCTTCTTGCATGCGCAACAAGGGCAAGCAGTCTTAGTCTTCTTTTTGCGCTCACCTCTATGAAGTTTTTCTTCTGCAGCCTCGGGCGCGTCAGGTATTTCTCTTTTGGTAATCGATGAAATTGATAGACGTAGTAATGGCAAAATAGTGTTGTATAAACCCGAAATCAGGCTACTTCTGTTATGATCTTCTGGGACTCACTGATCACCCTTCCACTTATTGTAAAAACACATCCGACCAGTATCGCGTTTGTCACCACACTACGTGAAGGTAATGTGGATCTTATATGTGTGTGTGTGTAGAAATGCAAATGGATCTTATATGTGTGTGTGTAGAAATGCACGATCTGTGTGCGAAAGAAAAAAATGGGTGAGTCCCAGGGGCTCACCTAGTGAATTAAGGGTGAAAAAGAATTCGTAATAGAAGTGCAAATGCATAACGGCATCGCTAAAGAATAAAGGAAGGAATACCATTATTCCTATACTGCATGTTGCATATAAGCCAAACAAGGTGAAATATTACGCGAACCAAACACACCAAACCACCTTTTGAAATGTGTTTAATAGATATACTCAAAAAAGCGGCGACGAGGTCATTTCAACACAGATAAAATTCCTTTTTTATGTACATATACAAGTAGAAAATGTCTAATGAGAAAATGTAAGTCGAAAACAATTCTTATAAAAGCAAGAAAGTTTCGTACCACCCATTCGTGAACTTTATTTGGATTGCAAAGTAAAGCGGTATAATGCAAGCATTGAATAAAGCAAATCCACCCCGGCTATATTTTTGTCGTATATTTCGAAAGCTTCAGTAGCAGAAATATATTTTCCGTGGGGGGAGCGGCTTGGAATATCACTGCAGTGCTTGTCGTAAAAACTTTAACATCCAGGTGGACCTAGCGACACATTTCAATCTTAAAGCTGTCCCGCAATGGTGCATGGAGATCCGTGGGTTGACACGACTGGAGATCACCGGTTTTGTAGGTCGACCAAACAATAATTAATTAAAGGAGCATGTACATGTCGAAATTGTAGAATGAGGTAGGCCTCAAAATGCCTGGATTACACAAATGCAACAACACCTGCATTTGATTGGCCCCATTGATTAAGTAATCCGAAACCATGAGGCCTGCCGATGTTTATTGAGGTCGAACAGCGAGCCCCACAGCCGGTCAAGAAGGGGATGCAGTAAAGTGGTAGGATTATGATCCCTCCAATAATGATCACAACCTCGTCGTTAAGGAGGAAGAAGAAGTAGCAGAAATATGTTTGTATTGCTTATCCTTTTTAATATAGCACCGTTAGTCGGAATGGAGTCAGTTATAAGGCTTTATTTTGACAAACGTCGACAGCATGTTCAGTTTTTTGTTGTCAAATCAAGATACCAAACTTAATTTCAATAACTTTCAAAAATACTGCCGCGACACTAATTTGTATACCCTATTCTAAGGGTCTATTAATTTTGACGCATAGTTTGTAACATACCTTAATATTGCCCGTAGACCCCTAAAAGTTACTATATTTATGATCAGCATCGATAGTAATGTCGATCTAGCCATGTCCGTCCATCCGTCCGTCCGTCTGTCGCCAAAAATTAGGCCTTTAAACTGGACCTAGAGAGCTGAAATTTTAACCATATACTCTCTAGGGTCCCGAAATAATCAAGTTTACGAATTTTTGAAATCCGCCCACAGACACGCCCACAAACTCAAAAAACAAAATTTTGGAAAAAATCGAATTTTGAGCTAAAAAGCTGAAATTTTTTATATATGATCTACGACTCCTAAAACTGCTCGGGATAAAAAAATTTCAAAATCCGCCAACTGACACGCCCACAAATAAATAAAATAATTTTTTTATACCCTATTCTAAGGGTACCTATATTAATTTTTGAAAATCCAAAGTTTCAGCTAGCGAGCTGAAATTTATAATATATACTCTCTATGGGCCCTTTATGCTCATGTGTAAATATTTTCAAAATCCGCCCACTGACAAGCCCACAATTAATTTTTTTTTTTTTGAAAATTCAAAGTTTGAGCTAGGGAGCTGAAATTTATAATATATACTTTCTAGGGGCCCTTTATTCTCATGTGTTAATTTTTTTTAAATCCGCCTACTGACACGCCCACAATTAAATAAAACAATTTTATTGAAACACCCAAGTTTGAGCTAGGGAGCGTTTTTTTTGATAAAATCCTTTAAATGTTATATAACAAAATATGTAGAGCGTTCTTAACAATTCAACCATACTTAGACTTTTGTCACGCCCACTTATGAGGGATAGGAATAAGAATAGGGTATCCAAAAGTTTGCCCAAGCGGACTGTAGCCCGTCCCTATGTTTTTTTATAAAATCCTTTAAATGTTATATAACAAAATATGTAGAGCGTTCTTAACAATTCAACCATACTTAGACTTTTGTCACGCCCACTTATGAGGGATAGGAATAAGAATAGGGTATCCAAAAGTTCGCCCAAGCGGACTGTAGCCCGTCCCTATGTTTTTTTATAAAATCCTTTAAATGTTATATAACAAAATATGTAGAGCGTTCTTAACAATTCAACCATACTTAGACTTTTGTCACGCCCACTTATGAGGGATAGGAATAAGAATAGGGTATCCAACAGTTCGCCCAAGCGGACTGTAGCCCGTCACTATGTTTTTTATATGATGTACGACTCCTAAAACTGCTCGGGAGATAACATTTTCAAAATCCGCCCACTGACACGACCACAATTATTTAAAACAATTTTATTGAAAAGTCAAAGTTTGAGCTGGGAAACTGAAATTTATAGTAATTTCAATGGGCTCTTTATGCTCATGTGTAAATATTTTCAAAATCCGCTTACTGACACGCCCACAATTTAAAAAAAAAAAAACTTTTTTTAAAAATCCAAAGTTTGAGCTAGGGAGCTGAAATTTTTAATATATGCTCACAAAAACATACACGTTTACTCTGGGCCTACTTGGGCCCAGCGGTTACTTGGGGTTTACTGGGCCAAAAACGAACCGTGTTTGGTTTCGTTGTGCTGAGCAAGCATCCCCACAAGAAGTCAAGGAGTTTCGGGTCTATTTATTTGGAAACAAAAATATTACATAATGTTTAAACTGAAGTTTGGCCCATCCTAGGGTTAATGCTCAAACTTTGTCTGACCAGGATGTAAATTCCAGTTTAATTGCTTAATTTTGAAATTTGGAATTTAACTTAAGGAACATTCGTAAACGCATTTAGAAAACAGCTAATTTTATTGCGTCACAATATGGAAAAAAGAACACCGGAACATTTGAAAGGACCTTTATGAAAACGCGACAGGTAGTTCTATAGCGGGACGTATGGTCGCCCTATTACTAATCAATACCTAATTGAAGTAAACGCAAAACTTTGTTTTCTCGGAACAGCTGAACGAGACAAAAATAATTACCTGCATTCACACCTTTCTGGGTGTCGTATTTCGAAAATACAACTCGTAAAGCTAGGTTAGCACATAAATGTCCTCAACTTTTTGCTGCTCTCTAGAAAAAGCCAAAAGACATAATAAATAGCACACAAAGGAGAAGTCATAACTAAAACTTTTCACAAGAGTAAATCTGGCGAGACTTGTGCAGTTTTGTGCACACAAGCAACCTTGAAAATAGATAAAGCATCCGGGTGTTTGTCATAAGAATAGGAAGGGGAATGATAAATACAACGGGTTAAGATTCCACCGATTTTCTAGCTTCAGCTTCAGCAAAGATAAATGATTTTTTAAATTCCAAGGACATATTGGAGTGTTTTCAGTGAAGAGTTGTCCTTATACAAAGTGGCAAATCAATGTTAATGGAGATTTATTGTTCTGGTTATTAAGTTTAACTGCTGCTGCTGTAAAATGTGGAAATGTAATCGATGTCGTAAAAGAATATTGTCTATTTTTGCAGACATAATGAAACTGACAATGGTCATACTTTATTTGTTTTAAATTTCTGCTGGGTTCTATTATAATATTGTTTGTACCTAGTAACATATATTTGTTGGTTAAATTATAATTATAACAGAAAAGCTCTAATAAACCTTGTTAACGATGGGACTACATTAAGGAATTTTGAATTTTGTTGGACATTGTCATTTGAAAAAAAAGTTAGCTTGACTGAACCTTGAAACTAAGTAAGGATCCAAATTGCTAGAAACCATTTAGATACCTATATCCACAATCAAATATTCGAAATAATTGCAGGTATTTTCCTAGCTGTCAAAAAAAAGACGACATCTACTAATAGATTTTCCATTAAATATATGAGTCTCACTTTCGTATTTATTGTGTTGTATCTAAACATACATTCGTATTTGTCCATTCAAGATACATACCTTTTCGAATGAAAAAAAAAGTTCGACGAGTGCTATATAGAGGTTCGTTGGAAAGGCGAAGTCCATTAACATTTCAGGTAAGTTATTATCATCAGAATGTTATCAGTCATAGTCATTAATTTTAATGTCATAGACATGACAACTTTGTTTTACAAAATACACGTTTCCAACTCGTTTTACAAAGCGGAAAAAAGCATTTGAAACGAGTGTATGCCATATCGTTCATGAATTCATTGCGTATTATATGATGTATTAAACTACCAAATGTGTGAGTATGAGTTTAAAGTTATTATTTCACTTATAGAGCAGCAGCTAATGACGATTGGTTGAATGTCTGATTTATACAAATGAAGCCACAAATTTCCTGGGGTAATTACTAAAAAGTAACGGTAAGGTTGACATAGTCTGACACACATCCAATAGTATGACCTGTGGCAAACCAAAAGAATAAACTTTCATGAAAAGTTTCTCTGGATTGCGGTTTGGAATAGGCATAAAACGGTAGGTCACTTCTATGTATTCGTGACTAAAAAAAATATTTTTTTTTTGTTATAATGCACTCGTACTAAAAGGATTTTTTTATACCCTTATAATGTAATAGCTACACAGCGCGGGCTTTAAGGAAATTAGGGTTAGAAGATAGGGAGAGATGCCGATGCACGTTGGTTTTAAATGTTTGTAGATTATAATGTGTAGGAAAAATGGAGCGGGGAAGAGCATTCCACATTCGCGTTGTACGGCTAAGGAAAGATTCCTTGTATTTCACTGTACACCCGAATACAAGCTTAGAAGTAAACTGATGCGCATTCCTTGCACAGCGGGCATTGCGTTTGAAATGTACTAGGGGTGGAATGCAACTGGCTATTTCATTAGAGCACTTACGGTGAAAATATAGATAAAATATCTAGAGACAGGAAACCTTGCGACGCTGACTAAGAGATTCAAGCGATCTCGCGATGTTACAGTCACCAATGAGTTTTGTCGCGCCTTTTTGAATCCTGTTTAGTATAAGTAATTGGTGCACCAGACCAGATATGCGCATTGTACCTCAAGTTTTGGGCCGATAAATGCCTTATAAATAATAGCCAGATCAGAGGGAGTGAAATATTTCTTGCAGCGCTTAAGGAAGCCTAGGCATTTTGCAGCGTTCTTGGCGACATCGAATATGTGGTCACTCCAACGTAAGTTGTCATTAACACACATACCGAGAACGGAAAGCCGTTCGGTTTCAACGATTCAAGTTCCATTCATGGACAATGGCATGGTATTAGTGTTTTGCTTTAAAGACAAAAGACAGCATTGCGTTTTGGAAGCATTAAATTCCACTCTATTAGTTACACCCCGCTGAGTTATGCTGTTGAGATCGTAATTCAATGAGCTTAACATACGTTGCCGTTCCAGTTCCACACCAGAACATGAGGGGCGTGAACCAAGAAATGAATATGAGAAGCTGAGGGTACTCTCACCGGCAAAGGAGTGGATTGGATTAGAGATAATAGACAAGAGATCATTTATAAAAATGAGAAAGAGAGTCGGAGACAAAACAGAGCCTTGGGAAACACCAGCATTTATTTGGTGAGTTGCAGACTTGAAACGGTGCTTGGTGCCAAATTCTGTCAAATGCCTTTGAAATATCAAGCGCAAAGATTTTACTTTCACAACCTTGGTGAAGCGATCGGTTCCACTTTTCGCTTAGATAAGTCATCAAATCACCAGTGGGCCTATTCCTGCGAAAACCGTACTGCCGGTCATTAAGAAGTTCAAGATATTTCATGAGCTGACGGATTATCAGCGTTTCCATGACCTTGGAAAAAAGGAAAGTTATTGCAATTGGTCGGTAGGAGGAGGGAGATGAAGATTCGCCTATTTTGGGGACAGGCTGGACAAATGCTGTTTTCCATCTTCTCGGCAAGAGCCCTTAAGAAAAGAATAGATAGAAAAGCTTGCGCAATGGTTTTGCCGGCGAGGAAGAACACCTCTTCAGAACGATAGGGGAAATACCATCTGAACAAGCGGATTTGTGAACGTCAAGATCTTGAAGTACTCTGGCCACTGTACGAGTGCAGAAGTGGATCGGTCCCATTGAGTGTTCTACGCGCTCGAGTACAGTGGGGGACAAAGCACAATCTGGGACCGTTGAGCTGACTGCAAAGTAAGCAGCAAGCAGATTGGCCTTATCTATAGAGCTGACAGCTAGAATGTCATTGTAAATGAGTGTCGAGATAGATGATGAGGCCGAATTCTTAACGTTCTTAACAAATGACCAAAAGTTTTTACTACCCGTAGGACTTTGTAGTATTTTTTGCCTCAACTTTTGGTCATAGAAGAAGTTGACACGATTAAGCACAGCGACCAGTTAACCAGCCCGCAATGACGATTTCAGTACGTGGGTGAAGGGTCACAATTCTTGTGATGGAATCAGACAGAGCATCAAACTGATTATAAGTTGAATGTCTGTCCAAATTTGGGCTTCTGTAAATAAAACAGTAGTGGATTACTTGCCTACGGTCATATAATTTTAGCCAAATGAAATTAAATTCAGGATTGGAACATTGGCCATATTGAGGCTGAAGTTGATAGGCAACGTTACTACGTATATAAACGGCGATACCGCGATTGGGAAAGAACAATGGCACTAAATTGTAACCAGGTATACTAAACTCCATTAAATCGGAGCCAACGCTAGCCTGAGTTTCACTTAGTGCCAAAACAGCTGGTTTATTAAGGGAGACATGGGCGTATATCACATCCACTATGAAATGTCTACACATTAAAAATTACAAACATAAAAAAACCCTAACTCTGACGCTAACAACCTAAGCAGAGCTGTGAAGTAAAGACTCGCGTTGGAATTCCAAAACAGTTTACTGCAGGTGTTATGCCCGTAGGGGAATTTGCTTTGGTCTAAAAACAAAATCAACACCACACGATCCGCTATTCGCCCGTTGCTGTCTCTACCCAGCCATTATAAGTACACACACAAAACTCGTACGGCACTTGCAATAGCAAAGCAAACATAGGGACGGGCTACAGTCCGCTTGGGCGAACTGTTGGATACCCTATTCTTATTCCTATCCCTCATAAGTGGGCGTGACAAAAGTCTAAGTATGGTTGAAGAACGCTCTACATATTTTGTTATATAACATTTAAAGGATTTTATCAAAAAAAAAACGCTCCCTAGCTCAAACTAGGGTGTTTCAATAAAATTGTTTATTTAATTGTGGGCGTGTCAGTAGGCGGATTTAAAAAAAAATTAACACATGAGAATAAAGCGCCCCTAGAGAGTACATATTATAAATTTCAGCTCCGTAGCTCAAACTTTGAATTTTCAAAAAAAAAACAAATTAATTGTGGGCGTGTCAGTGGGCGGATTTTGAAAATATTTACACATGAGCATAAAGGGCCCATAGAGAGTATATATTATAAATTTTAGATCCTTAGCTCAAACTTTGGATTTTCAAAAATTAATATACCCTTAGAATAGGGTATACAAAAATTATTTTATTTATTTGTGGGCGTGTCAGTGGGCGGATTTTGAAATTTTTTTTATCCCAAGCAGTTTTAGCAGTCATAGATCATGTATAAAAAATTTCAGCTTTCTAGCTCAAAATTCGATTTTTTGCAAAATTTTGTTTTTTGCAGTTTGTGGGCGTGTCTGTGGGCGGATTTCAAAAATTCGTAAACTTGATTATTTCGGGACCCTAGAGATATATATATGGTTAAATTTCAGTTCTCTAGGTCCAGTTTAAAGGCCTCATTTTTGCCGACGGACGGACGGACGGACGGACGGACATGGCTAGATCGACATTACTATCGATGCTGATCATAAATATAGTAACTTTTAGGGGTCTACGGGCAATATTAAGGTGTGTTACAAACTATGCGTCAAAATTAATATACCCCTAGAATAGGGTATAAAAACAACAATGATGAAGTGAGATGGGGCACGAGGGATTAGCCACCCCTGTGGCTTTTTTTTAGCACTGCACTGGCACCGACACTGCGCGATTTGGTTTTTTTCCGCGACAACTTTTGACGGTGACTGACAAGAAAAATGAGAAATAAGCGTGTGCGTTCGCGATAAGTGACGATCCGCAACTTTTGAACTGAGCAGAGCAGAATACTTCTTGCGCACCCTTTTTTTTGCCCATCCGCCCTATGCAATGTTAGTGTTTTGCACTGCGTGTAACAGATTTTTTTCATGAGCAATTGAGGGCCATTACATATAAATGTACGTGAACTTTGGAGATAGAATAGATACAATTTGTTTTATTTTTATGCAGAGGGTACGCTATATTTTATATATGTAAACATTAAATATCTTTGAAATATATCAACTAATAGCTACAATTTTAACTATGAATCGCTTCATACCGAAACAACGCGCCGAAATAGTGACGTCATTACATTGAAAATAGTCATTCAGTTGTGTAAGCTCAACGTGCGTACCGTCGAAAATATCGTGGCCAACAAGCACCGTCTGACATTACTATTCATCGTTTGGTATCGAATTTTGTTGACCACGGGACAGTGTGAGACAGTCTTCAAGCCGTTCATCAACACCCAAGACGTTACATTACAATGGACTGGTTTAAGCGGTAATAGAGATTGTCGCCGATAACTCATCTGTGTCACATCGTCACCGTGCTCAGCATTTTGGCGTCAGTGAACCACATTGCGGTGCATTTTGAATGATGATTTGCATTAATCCGCCCACTTCGCTTGGAATACGGCTTGGAATATTCGTCGTTTGGTGTCAAATTTAGTTGAGCACGGGACAGTGGGAGATCTTTTAAATGATGATTTCAATTTTTTCCGTATAAAGTTTAATTGACTCAAAGAATATTTGCGAGAGACCGTCTATGTCGCTTGGAATACGGCCATCAAGTAGTCGCTCGAATGGTTGACACTAAACCTGATTTTTGGAAGAAAATTTTGATGACCGACGAGGCCTATTTCAAGCAAAATTTCCGCATTTGCGGAACGAAGAATCCCCACGTGATTTCAAAAAGACGGTGCGCCATGCCACACTGCAAATAAAATATTGCAGTTTCTGCAACGAAAATTCGCTGGTCGTGTGATGTCAAAAAGGCGACGCCGATCTTCAGATTTGACATCTCCGGACTTCTTTTTGTAGGGTCATTTGAAAAGCAAAGTGTACGCCAGCAAGCCTCAGAGTATTGACGAGCTCAAGGAAAACATTTATGCTGAAATCATCACTATACCGACGCTCGAACAAGTGATGGAAAACGCAGCAGAAAAGGCACATTTTCCTTTGGTCAATAAAGGCGGTCATTTTAGAGTCCAATTTCGAGCCATTTTCCGAGCATATTGGTGGATAGTCTACTTAATAACACGTATACTTGTCTTTCAAATATGCAAATTGTACTATATCAGAAACCTAAGCGCCTACAACAGCTGAACGCATTTTTAACTCTATGGAATTTACGACGTGTGAACGAAAAGAAGACGAACATACAAACATTAGCGCACCACCTATTGTACGTTGATGGTATTATTCCAGAAATTTGCACGCAAGTGGCAATAACAACTGTTCGAAGTTTCAAGTCAATTGGATGAACGATGCGTGAACGAATAGAAGAAGAACACACAAACATTAATACTTATGCAACTTCCCATACAAAATGAAAATTTTAATTTTTTAGACTGTCGATCCCACTCGAACGTATATATCGCTTTAATAATCTGAATGAACTCACTGCTTTTGAATCCGTATAGCAGTTCCGCGTATTTTGATCTGTGTTCGTCAGTTGAAGACTTGCGGCCATTTAGGCCAACTCGAGGAAAGTTTCGCTTCTTGGGAAAGTAGGGATATCCGTCGCGTACAACTTTTCGTACTTAATCATATCGAGGTGCCACCAATCGTTAAACTAGTTGCCTGATTAATGTCTCCGGGTAGGGTTGCCATAAAAGAAATGTGAAAACGCGGGACAATTTTCTCAAAAAGCGGGACATGGCGGGACATTTTAAAAATATTTGTAAAAAAAAGACAAAAATCTTTGTAAAAACAGTTTATTTGAATCTTACTCAGTCAGCAATCTACCTATCAGTCAGATAGGTAGATACATGCAATATAATAAAACTAAAAAAAACAATAAAACGTAGGTACCTAATGCAATTCAAGTATAGGTATGTAACAAAGTTAATAAAAAACATAGGGGCGGGCTACAGTCCGCTTGGGCGAACTGTTGGATACCCTATTCTTATTCCTATATCTCATAAGTGGGCGTGACAAAAATTTAAAGGATTTTATCGAAAAAACTAAGCTTTTGTAAATAAAAACGCTCCCTAGCTCAAACTTTGGTTTTTCAATAAAATTGTTTTATTTAATTGTGGGCGTGTCAGTAGGCGGATTTAAAAAAAATTTAAGTATGAGCATAAAGGGCACCTAGAGAGTATATACTATAAATTTCAGCTCCCTAGCTCAAACTTTGGACTTTCAAAAATAAAATAAAAATAATTGTGGGCGTGTCAGTAGGCGGATTTTGAAAATATTTACACATGAGCATAAAGGGCCCCTAGAGAGTATATATTAAAAATTTCAGCTCCCTAGCTCAAATTTTGGTTTTTCAAAAAAAATATTTTATTTAATTGTGGGCGTGTCAGTGGGCGGATTTTGAAAATTTTATGTCCCATGCAGTTTTATGGGCCAAAGATCATATATAAAAAATTTCAGCTTTCTAGCTCAAAATTCAATTTTTCCCAAAATTTGTTTTATTTAATTGTGGGCGTGTCAGTGGGCGGATTTTGAAAATTTTATGTCCCAATCAGTTTTATGGGCCATAGATCATATATAAAAAATTTCAGCTCTCTAGCTCAAAATTCGATTTTTTCCAAAATTTTGTTTTTTTGAGTTTGTGGGCGTGTCTGTGGGCGGATTTCAAAAATTCTTAGACTTGATTATTTCGGGACCCTAGAGAGTATATGGTTAAAATTTCAGCTCTCTAGGTCCAGTTTAAAGGCCTAATTTTTGCCGACGGACGGACGGACGGACGGACGGACGGACGGACGGACGGACATGGCTAGATCGACATTACTATCGATGCTGATCATAAATATAGTAACTTTTAGGGGTCTACGGGCAATATTAAGGTATGTTACAAACTATGCGTCAAAATTAATATACCCCTAGAATAGGGTATAACAAACAGAATAAAAAGCAACAAAATAGGAAATAAACCGTTAAGTGTAGTCAACTCAGAATAAAAAACGCACGTATGTATGTAAAATGTCGAAAAAGCGGGACATTTCCTTAGGCGGGACTTGGCGGGACAAAGGTTCAAAAGCGGGACTGTCCCGCCAAATGCGTGACATCTGGCAACCGTATCTCCGGCCAAGAAGTAATAAAGCCACACTACCTACATTCTCCTCCGGCAATGATATGATGCTTGCTTTCATCAACTGGAACCCACTCACGTGCCCTAATGCGAAGGGGTTTTCGAATTATGTTTCCAACCCCACCTCCTTGAGTGGAGTGGGCCGGTCGCTTCTTACTTCATAATAGTTTGTATATCCTATTGTAGTCCAACACTCTAACCTCTGCGCCACATCAAATGATGTTGGCTTTTTGGAAAATCGCTTCTTTAAATAGCGTAATAGAAGGACATACAAAAAGTAATTTCTACTCTAAGTCTAAGAAATTTTATGGTGAGCAACATTTACCAACCTACCTCCTCTTTGCGTATCTTATATCTTGAAAAATGCCTTCATTACCTGATATGCAGATATCGAATGAATATTCCACGTAGTGCCGTATCTGGAGTTAGAAATGAAATAAAAACTTGTAATACTAATACGAGTTTACTTTGCATCGCTTTGCTTTACAAATACTTTCTTGTTGATGCTACCTATAACTTCATTATAATATTAAATTGTTTACTGTACAAAAGTTATTCGTCCCTCAGGAGCAACCATATTTGCGGATGAACGAAGAAATGTTTTTCATGTCTGTCGTAGTCAACGGAACGTGATCTTTAGCAATCATAAGATTACATATTAACCAAACAAAATGCGTACAAGAAAACTATAAGTAACGTGATATTCCAGAAAGTTGGTCGTTCGAGTATCTATTTTGTGTTTTCGAAACAACTTTTCTTGGAAAATTTTTGCATAAAAGGAATAGACGGATAAGATGGAGAAAAATAAGTGAAGTAAGTAGATCGCATGTTTTATTTTATTTTATTTATTTATTTATTTATTTATTTAAAAAAAAAATCAGTACTTTTGAGAATATAAAGAATTCTTTTAGTTCGCATATCCGACACAGAAATATCTATCCAGCTAATAAAACAATTTTCAAAACGAAGTTCGATTTAGTATAAACAATTAATATCTATTGTAATTACTCAATAAAATCGCAGTCGAGTATTGTATTCCCAAGACAAACCCACATTAATCTCTGCCGGCTCCGCCATCCAAAAGTTGGATTTTACAGTATTTTTTATTCTGACATAGCCTCACGATTCATGCCAGAAGAGTCGAAATATGTTTACTAAAAGCCGAATTTCACAACTAACTCAAATCGATAGTATCACTAAACGAAAAGAACAATAACCCACTTTCATTGTATAAAAATAAAACTAGCAGGGAGGAAAATTGAAATCAAATAACGAGTCCATGGTATTTACTTGCCCCCTTGGCATTTACAATACACGAGTACAAGTAACTGCCCTGGTCAGTTCAATTTGTCATCTGAATACAACATTTTTTCTAACTTTTCAATTACCTTTGCTGATGAAGGGCAAACCGATGAGGAATGCCCTCATATTGCCAACAACTGTTTCTAAACTAATTTAAATTTATTGCATAAATTACCAACTTTTGCTGGCAGTTTTTGGTGGGCAATCTTAGCTCAAAATTAATACCAATTCATTGCATTTTCTTGAAGAATTTGCATTTATTTGTTTTCTCACTATTGAGCAATTTATGTGGAAACCTGCTTCTTTTTTCATAACATAATTATAGCCAGCTGGGTATGTTTAAAGTTGTGGATTCGAAAATTACAAACAAATTCCATTTGCAGAGAAATGTAAAAATATTTTTGGAATAGCAATATTGATTTGGAAGAAGGAATAAAAAAATAAAAAGATGTCAGTGCGTAAAAGAGTCGCAAGTGTTGTAAATATTATAAAATTACAAATTGGGTGCACAGTTTAATAAATAACGGATGTTTTAAGGCTTACCGAAATGAAACAGATGAGGAAAAAAGCAAAGGGACCATTTTTGGAAATCGCAAGAGTATTTTTTGTTTTATTTGGTCACATAAGGCTTTCGATCAGTTGGCTTATGAAACAATCGAATTTAAGCTCAATGCTTCCCACTAGATTTCATAAACTGGGTTGATTCATACCTTAGATCAAGGGTTTATCAAGGTAAATTTAAAGGATCGCTGTCAGAATCTTTCACAGCTCAGTCTGGAATTCCCCAAGGAAGTCACTTAGGACCAATTCTATTTCTACTAGCCTTTAATGATGTTCGACATATGTTCTTCGACGTGAATGATTCCTTGTTTCTTGGAATTTCTTATTCGATCAAGATTTGTTGCTGCTGCTATCATGCTTCTATATCTCAGCTTTCATTAATTTGTCCTCATATTTTTTTGGTAAGGCGTGGACTTCCGCTCTTTATGCTTACCTTCGATAGGTCTGATAACATCGAAGATATATACCGAATTAAATCTATAGTAAATATTGTGGTAAAAATCGAGCCTATGCGTAGAAATTCGAAAATAATTCCACAGTGCAAACGTTGCCAAGAATTTAATCATACGCAAATGTATTGCAAAAAAGAGCCGCGATGTGTGAAATGCGCCGGAAATCACTTTTCCCAAGACTGCAGAGGAAATAAACAATCCTCCGCTACCTGTGCTAATTGTAAGGGAAAGCACCCGGCAAATTATAGAGGTTGTGAAGTAGCTAAGGAGTTGCAAAAACGGAGAGATGCGTTCCTCAAGCCTCAAAATAGGAATACAAAACCGTTAGCCAAGCCGAAGTCTAAGACTGCCCAGGAGGTAGTAGGCAATACAAAACCTCCGGTTCAAGAGCGCAAAAATGTCAGAGAAAGAGAGACAACAGAAAAGCCCTCAACCTCTGTTGTCAAAAGAAACGCTATTGAAAAGTTACCATCAGGAAAGCCATCGAATAGTGGCCCTCGGACAGCCAGAGTGCAGACCTACGCTCAGGCCGCGGCATTCGAAGGAGCAAAAAACGTTGAAACTTCGCCGGACCCTGTTTCTCTCGTTTTCTCAGTTATTCTCGAGAAACTTGAAGAACAAAGTAAAATAAATAAAATTATTCTCGATCGGCTGGTTAAGCTCGAAAATAATTCATGGAAAACGCGCACTTCAAATACAACATGAATGAAAAACCAATGTTAAAAATATGCACTTGGAATGCAAACGGACTTTTGCAAAAACTTGACGTATTGGAAATATTCATACGTGAGAAAGATCTTGACATTTGCTTGATATCTGAAACTCACACAAAAAAGGGATCGAATTTAAAAATAAAAGGATATAATGATTTCCACGCTTGTCACCCTTCGGGAAACGCGAGAGGTGGATCATCATTGTTTATTAAAGACTGCATTGAACAATACGAAGACCTGAAGATAGAGCTTGAAACTATGCAACTGTGCACGATTCGAGTAAAAAATAGTCAGCGTACTCTTAGAATTTCATCTATCTACTGTTCACCGCGTTCCGCGCTTGAAAAAAGTGATTACACGAACTTGCTTAAATCGCTCAAACCAAATTTCATTATTGGCGGCGATTTTAATGCGAAACACACGTTCTGGGGTTCTAGATACATCTCGCGAAAAGGTAGAATGCTCTATGGGGCAGGTATGGAGTACAGTTGCGATTTCCACTCGACGGGCAAACCGACCTACTGGCCAACTGATACTTCAAAAATACCTGATCTGATAGATTTTTTCGTCGTGAAAGGAATAACTACCAACCACATTAAAATTGAAGAGAGCTTTGATCTGTCATCTGATCATTCACCGGTTATTTTAACATTGAGCGTAAAACTAGCCAATAACCTAGAGCCAGCGAGATTAACTGGTACATCAACTAACTGGGAAGGCCTTAGGAACGAAATTGAAGAGAATGTTGAACTGAGCGTTCCACTTACGACACCCTATGAACTTGAGGCTGAAGTTGATCGCTTCGTTGAGATCGTACAGCTCGCCTCCTGGAATAATACGCCTAATCCAAGAAAAACACCGGCTAAATACGGCTTACGATATCCTCAAGAAATAAAAGAATTGGTCAACGAAAAAAGGAAGGCGCGTAAAAAATGGCAACAGAGTCGCGCTCCGCAACATAAAGCACATTTGAATTATTTGTGCAATTTGTTGAAGACAGCTATTAAGGATTTTAAAAATCGGGCGATAGGTTCCTACCTTGAAAATTTAACAGCGAAAAAAGATTCCAATTATTCACTTTCGAAAGCTATAAAAGGCACCAAAAGGCCTAAAATCCCCGCGCCGCCAATTAAAATAAATCAAAATGAATGGGCAAGGGAAGATAAGGAAAAAGTGGACGTTTTTGCCGCCCATCTAGAAGAAACCTTTAAACCGTACGATGGTCAAGCGGTCCACGACAATATTAATAGGTCGGAATTACTACCTGACAATTTAACACTCACAAGTGCAACGCTAAGGGAACTAAAACTTGAAATCGAATCTCTAAAACCTAAGAAAGCTCCTGGTTATGATTTGATCACTGGAGAAGTTCTCAAAGTCCTACCAAGAAAAGCATTAATTAAGCTTCTTCAGATTATAAATGCGGCACTCAGACTAAAACACGTGCCGAGCCAATGGAAAGTTGCGGAGGTCATAATGGTTTTAAAACCAGGAAAACCGCCAAATGAAGTAAAATCATATAGACCAATTTCCCTCCTTCCAGTGATATCCAAAGTTTTCGAGAGAATACTATTAAGGCGAATACAACCGGTTATAGAAGAAAATAATCTTATCCCTGACCACCAGTTTGGGTTCAGAACCAAGCATTCGACGATTGACCAAGTGCATAGAATTACTGACGTAATCGAGAAAGCATTTGAAGAAAAAAACATAGGGGCGGGCTACAGTCCGCTTGGGCGAACTGTTGGATACCCTATTCTTATTCCTATATCTCATAAGTGGGCGTGACAAAAATTTAAAGGATTTTATCGAAAAAACTAAGCTTTTGTAAATAAAAACGCTCCCTAGCTCAAACTTTGGTTTTTCAATAAAATTGTTTTATTTAATTGTGGGCGTGTCAGTAGGCGGATTTAAAAAAAATTTAAGTATGAGCATAAAGGGCACCTAGAGAGTATATACTATAAATTTCAGCTCCCTAGCTCAAACTTTGGACTTTCAAAAATAAAAATAAAAAAATTGTGGGCGTGTCAGTAGGCGGATTTTGAAAATATTTACACATGAGCATAAAGGGCCCCTAGAGAGTATATACTAAAAATTTCAGCTCCCTAGCTCAAATTTTGGTTTTTCAAAAAAAATATTTTATTTAATTGTGGGCGTGTCAGTGGGCGGATTTTGAAAATTTTATGTCCCAAGTAGTTTTATGGGCCAAAGATCATATATAAAAAATTTCAGCTTTCTAGCTCAAAATTCAATTTTTCCCAAAATTTGTTTTATTTAATTGTGGGCGTGTCAGTGGGCGGATTTTGAAAATTTTATGTCCCAATCAGTTTTATGGGCCATAGATCATATATAAAAAATTTCAGCTCTCTAGCTCAAAATTCGATTTTTTCCAAAATTTTGTTTTTTTGAGTTTGTGGGCGTGTCTGTGGGCGGATTTCAAAAATTCTTAAACTTGATTATTTCGGGACCCTAGAGAGTATATGGTTAAAATTTCAGCTCTCTAGGTCCAGTTTAAAGGCCTAATTTTTGCCGACGGACGGACGGACGGACGGACGGACGGACGGACGGACGGACGGACGGACGGACGGACATGGCTAGATCGACATTACTATCGATGCTGATCATAAATATAGTAACTTTTAGGGGTCTACGGGCAATATTAAGGTATGTTACAAACTATGCGTCAAAATTAATATACCCCTAGAATAGGGTATAAAAAAGATATGCTCAAGCGTATTCCTTGACGTCTCACAAGCCTTTGATAAGGTGTGGCACGACGGCTTAAAATTTAAATTACGACAAGTTCTTCCCGTATGCCTATATGATATTCTAGAATCATATCTCGGGAATAGACTCTTCCGTGTTAGAAATGGGAACGAATACTCAGAGCTCAAAGAAATTTCGGCCGGCGTACCGCAAGGTAGCGTCCTCGGGCCGCTTCTCTATCTCTTATATACACGCGATATACCAAGAGAAGATGAAACTACCCTTGCTACGTTCGCCGACGACACCGCTATCCTTGCAGTAGGTAATACAATTGAAGAAACGACTGCAAAACTACAAATCGCACTGAATAAGGTAAATGAATGGACGAGGGACTGGCGGATCGCCCTCAACGAAACTAAATCTGTTCACGTGAATTTCACGTATAAGAAAACTAATGACTCGCCAATTTTCCTAAACATGTCCCGAATACCCTTTGCAAACGAGGCCAAATACCTGGAAATGACTCTCGACGCAAAGCTAAAATGGAGTTCGCACGTGAAAATGAAACGTAAAGAACTCGATATCAAATATAGAGAAATGTACTGTTTACTCGGAAAACATTCCCAGCTCAGTACCGAGAACAAACTGCTTTTATACAAGCAAGTGCTAAAGCCGGTGTGGACCTACGGTATACAACTTTGGGGTTGTACCAAGAAAACAAATGCCAATATTTTACAAACTTTTCAAAATAAAGTGCTTAGAGAAATTGTACAAGCACCATGGTATATTAGAAACGACGATATCCACAGGGATCTCGGAATTCCAACAATCGAAGCTGAAACTAGAAGCTTCGCGAGAAAGCATAGAAACCGACTATTCGGACATACCAACAATACAGTCCGACAAATCTTGGATGAGAGCAATTTATTGCGCCGACTACAAAGAACGAAACCGTTCGACTTGGCAAGATAAGATTAACCGCGCCTAAATTGCGGAACATGCAGGATCTTTCATTGGAAAGTAACCTGTCAAAAGTTATTATTTCGTGATAGAAAAATTGCTTGATAAGTTATATCTTAGTTGCAGTATCCATCAATCTATCGAAGGGAGGTGTTTTTAGTCAGTAAAAATCTGACACTACTATGAGCACGCGCTTGCTATTCTCATAGTGTCTTTGGAAGATCTTCACCTACCCTCTTACAAAAAAAAAAAAAAAAAAAATATTTTTTGTACGCTGTGGAGCCTTCCTTCCAGTCACTTAATCCACCCTACACTTACGCGATAATTGATGTCGTCATCACATGGAATTACTATTCCATACGAATAAATGCCCAGAATAGGTCGGAAAACGGAGTACGGGTATTCTCTATTTTCCGGACTATTGCGATACCCATTCCCCTCCAAAACATACATCAAGTAATCGTCACATTGAGGTTTAATTCATCGTCAGAAAATGATAACTGATGCACTGTGGAGTTAGTCACTTTTGCCTCAAGCATATTTTATTACGAATTATTTACAATATTTTTATTTATACTCAAAGGGTATTACATTTACAATTATTTAATAATGTTTTCAGTACTTAAGTCTAATAATTTTATCTGTGAGCACAGAAGGGGCTCCACTTCGTTCTAGTGATTACATTTATTTTTAAATTTTTTAATTAAAAAGTTCCTTAAGTCTAACATTTTGTTTGTTTAGGATGTGGGATTTTCACGTTGGCGTGAATACTGCTGACGTTCGTTGGCCTCAAGCAGATAATCAAGGACTGTAATATATATCAAAGGACTTAAGAAGCTTCGCACACTGACTTTAATTGTCAACTGCTGGGTTACTCTTGTCCTTACTCTTTCATACATATCCATGATTATTTGTACGTAGGTTTCTCGAAGTCCTCGTTGTCTTAGCTTAACCCATATCCAGATATCTGGCTGTTTTCGAAAACATCATCTGCGTCAGAAATACGTTTGCAGAATGTTTTTAAAAGAAAAATTGTAAAAGTAAAGTTCGAAAATGCAAATACTAATTTAACTGTATTAGAATGATGTGTCGATAATGTAGTTTGTGTAAGTTATTTCTTCGGAAGCGTCATCTGCGTTGATATACAGTTTAAAATCCGAGGTGACAAGACTTTTTGATGGCGGAAACAATTAAATGATTGACATCGAAAAGGATGAATTTTATTTATGAAGTATGTTCATTTAATTTTTAGCGTTAAATTAAAATAATAACCCATGTTCTGCATTTCGATCGAAATCGAATTTAATTAATTTTTCAATTTCACTCGGAATGAAATTTGGTGTTATGCATTTCGATCGTTTTAGATTTTTTTCGAATTCTCTTTTGAACTGTCAAAATCCTAAACAAATACAATGTTTGCTTTTAAGTCAACATGGATGCAATAGATTTAGCAATTTTCAATTAAAAACTCGCTGGATTCGCACTTGAACCATTCGTAATAACTCCCTATAGATTTGCTCTAATTCAGAATATTCATTTCGATCGAAATGCAGAACACACAATTTCAGTTTCACTTTGCAATTCACAAAAGAATGCAGAACATGGGCCAATATGATTAATTTTCATATCATTAGATTTTCGGTTGTAGAGTTAAATAGATACAGCCGAAATCAGTAGTAAATACAAATGCGGAATTTTTCGCTTGGTATTTCAAGTTTTCAAAATAATAAACTTCCATTTTCTGAATAAATTTTTTTTAATTATAATAATTATTGTATATGTAAGCTCTCAGTAAGATTTTCTACAACAATTTTCCGGATTACCTTTTTTAATGGCTCCAATTTGATTGTGTTTGAAAACGTACACTTGCAGAAAAAAAGTCATTTGATGATGAACAAAGAATGTGTCCATCTATGCGTCATAAAATGAAGATCATTTGACGATCAAATTGACGTTTTCGAAAACGGCCTCTTTGATCAGATCTGACCATCCTACAAGAAATTGTGAAAAGTGAGTATAAGTTGTTTTTCGAAATAGTTTTCCTTTGATAATTCTATAGTTTCCATGGCATACTCACCAAATTTGGCAGTATGTCAATGATTAGTGTTTCCAAAACCTTTCTCTCATAGTCGGCTTTAATCCAATATTTTAATCAATGTCTTCTCACTCCTGTTGATGTTTTTATACCCTATTCTAAGGGTATATTAATTTTGACGCATAGTTTGTAACATACCTTAATATTGCCCGTAGACCCCTAAAAGTTACTATATTTATGATCAGCATCGATAGTAATGTCGATCTAGCCATGTCCGTCCGTCTGTCGGCAAAAATTAGGCCTTTAAACTGGACCTAGAGAGCTGCAATTTTAACCATATACTCTCTAGGGTCCCGAAATAATCAAGTTTACAAATTTTTGAAATTCGCCCACAGACACGCCCACAAATTTTGAGCTAGAAAGCTGAAATTTTTTATATATGATCTATGACCCCTAAAACTGCTCGGGATATAAAATTTTCAAAATCCGCCCACAACACGCCCACAAATAAATAAAATAATTTGCTTATACCCTATTCTAAGGGTACCTATATTAATTTTTGAAAATCCATTGTTTGAGCTAGGGCGCTGAAATTTATAATATATACTCTCTATGGGCCCTTTATGCGCATGTGTAAATATTTTCAAAATCCGCCCACTGACACGCCCACAATATTTTTTTTTTTTTTTAAATTCAAAGTTTGAGCTAGGGAGCTGAAATTTATAATATATACTCTCTAGGGGCCCTTTATTCTCATGTGTTAATTTTTTTTAAATTCGCCTACTGACACGCCCACAATTAAATAAAACAATTTTATTGAAACACCCAAGTTTGAGCTAGGGAGGGTTTTTTTTGATAAAATCCTTTAAATGTTATATAACAAAATATGTAGAGCGTTCTTAACAATTCAACCATACTTAGACTTTTGTCACGCCCACTTATGAGGGATAGGAATAAGAATAGGGTATCCAACAGTTCGCCCAAGCGGACTGTAGCCCGTCCCTATGTTTTTTTTTTTGCATACGAGACATGATCGCGTTGGTTTTAAGTCAGTAATTTCATTAAAAACTCTTTAATAAATTATAATTCAAAAGGAACGCTTGTTGCGCTTAAAATAAATAAATTATGAACGAGGAATTCTCAAATATTCAGCATTTCAACTGTTACCGCCGTATTTATAATGAATGTTTAACACAAACTCTCTGTTTGGTCAGTTGTTAAAATTAAAGTTCTTATTAATGACAATTTTAGGAATTAATCTCCTGGTTAACAACTAAACTCACTGATGTAGTTTTTAAGAAGTTGATACATTTGAAACAATTGCGCGTGACCGCAAAAATAACTGACAGCATTGTTTAGTGGATCCTTGAACCAATTGGTATGTTGGATATGGTTTTATGCAATAACTGAATGAATTTCCATGCAATTTACTACTTCACGATTTCCAATGTTCATACCATTTCTTAGTCAACGACAGTAAGTTATTATTTGGAGAATCTTTGAATATTAATAAGAAAAATTAACAAACCGTTATATATCTTAGCTATGGATAGTGTTTTTTTGTTTATTAATATAGGGGTAAAGCCTCAGTGGAGCACCTAAAACCATTAATATAAACAGCCCTAATGTAAATCTGAATCATAAACAAAACCCCTGAGGATAATCTCTTGAATACCAAATGAGTTATATTTATTGAGCGGTACCAATGAAGCATTTAATATGAAGCTTATATTTGCAATCAGTAATTTGTTATTGGTTAGGTTTATTGACTTTTAAAATGGATAAAATAATTGTTTTGCAAAAGTTGAATTGTTCGCAAACACAACTACAAATTGTGCAAATGTTACCTAGTTCTAAAACCTTTCACAGTTTTTTGCTATAAGAGCAACATGTAGCTCATTTTCGTATGCAAGATACTCCAAAACACTGGATAGACATTTTGAAGGTGTGAAGACGAAGAATAATATCACACCAGAAAGTTTTAATTGCTATTTTGCTTTTAGGTCTTTTAAAGTTCTTAACCTGACAAAATTTTCAAAATTTAGGAATATTTACTTACTCTCATGGATGCGTAGCGCATATATGGTGGTCATAAGCTTACTGTTTCGTAATTAGTTCTGAGACAATGTACTTGAGAAAGAAAACTCATAAGAAAAGTTTGTGGATATAATTACTTTCTTTCCTTAGCTCTTGACGAATGAAAATGTCTATTAAAATCACGCATAGCTGTATGTATGCGAAAGTAAACTGCTTACGGCTTTAAGTTGTTTCTTTACAATTACGTTGATTATTTTCAAAGAGAATCGCGTCGCAGACTTAATCAAAATTGCAGAAAAGAGGGTTGACGAATGAGAGTGCCATATTGCTACAAAATGAAAGGGGTTAACAACTCGATGCGTGGTTAAAGCGCCCGAAGAAGTCTGCGTGCGTTTGCCTACACTTGTTTTTCTTTGAAGCAAATCATTTTGTAAAGAGGAAAAACAATATTTATGAAGCTGGTTAGATGGGAATTATCAGCAAAGTTCGAAACCATTGTTATTTCACTTCACTTCAAGGTCAGGTAGATACTTTTATTTTCTTAGATATGTCGGACAAAACACATAAATCTTGCTTGTGGGTAAAATAATTTATCAGTTTATTTTCCTCCATCTCAAATAGGAGGATTATTTAATGGTTTGGATGAAATAATTCGAGGAGCAGAACTTCCCTTTTTTTGTTTCCTGCTTTTATAATTAATTAGAAAATGTATAGGGCAAAGAGGTATTGACCAAATTTTGTTTACTGTATTACTAAGATGAATATCATTGCCATTTGCAGGTGGTCGTCTGGCAATGGCCTATTGTGGTCTTAATGGTTTTACAGGGTTGAATCGTTACCCTGCAATGCCTACATTTATAATGCACACCCTTAACTTCAAAGTTATTCAAAAGGGTTTACTTTGTTGTTTTTTTTCAAGTTTCGCATTAATTGGGCTACTAGGTATAGGAATTACATATCATCATTATAAATGGTGTTCAAATTTGACGTATCATTTTTACAGTTATTAGATTACACCGAAGTTTTTTCAGGTATGAAGTAAATACATTCCCGTTAGCTAAAATGGGTCGGTACACTATGGAGCAACGTGGTTTTATTATTAAAACTTATTTCGAATATGGTGAAAGTTTTCAGAAGTTGAAAGAATGTTTCGTTCAAAATACGTTATAGAAAATGCTCCGTCAAATTATTGTTCATAAATTTGAAGAAGCTGGTTCGGTTCAAGATTAGAGAAGTGAAGCCTATCATCGTAGTGGTCGTTCGAGTGGAAATATTGCACCTGTTATCAGAAGTGTTGCTGAATCTTGGCACGTCAATTCATCGTCGTGCACAGCAGTTAAACCTCAAACCAACAACTTTGTTTAACATTTTGAACAAAGGTCTGCATTTAAAGGTTACAAAATACAGTTAACACAAGAATTAAAGCCAATTGACCACAGTTGCGTCACCAATTCATTAATTGGGCCATAGAGAAGCAACAACAATAATTACAATTTTTTCAAGCAAATTATCTTCATCAATAAACAAAACTGTCGCATTTGGGCTGAAGAAATTCCTAGACGATAGTTTGAAAGACCAATGAAACAAAAAAAACTGTATGGTGTTAATTTTGGTGCGGTGGTGTAATTGGTCCATTTTTCTTCGAAGATGAAAATGGCAATGGAGTTACTGTGGATTGAGCTCGATATCAAGCGATAATTAGAAACTTTTTGTGGAGTAAATTGGAAGATATTGATGTGCAGAATATGTGGTTTAAACAGGATGGTGCAATATGCCACACAGCAACGAACTCAATCGATCTTTTGAAGGAGAATTTTAAAATCGCATAATTTCCCGAAGAACAGACGTGAATTGGCCACCAAGATCATGCGATTTAACACCACTGGACTTTTTCTTATGGGGTTTCTTGAAGAGCAAAGTTTATGCCGATAATCCTCAAACAGTTTAACACCTCAAAGACAAAATCATCGAGCAAATATCACTTATTGAACCATCATTATGCGAAAAAGCGATTCAAGTGGTTCACAGTCTGCCGAGCTAGCAGAGGAGGTCACTTGGGCGACATTATTTTTTATTTATTAACCGGAACCAATGTACATTAATTTCCAATAAAAATAAATACCAATTTCACACAATTTATGTTTTTCATTTAAAATTTAAAATGATACCTCAAATTTGAACACCCTTTATAACACCGTTTTGCATTGATCCTTAACAAAAACATAAAATTAGTCCAATCGCTTTCGAAGAAGTCATTAGAATTTTCCAGAGACATGAGACATTTATAGTGTCCGCTCCAGAAAGTAAGTAACCTTTTTCAGTCATTCTCAGGAGAAAATATCCAGTCTAATTGACTTTGTGAAAATCCGAGGACATAATAATTTTTCAGTGGCGCATTCATTGTGATGTTGGGTAACCTCACCAGAAATACACAAAATTATAACAATAGTACGTATTCGCCCAAGTACAGTTCTTTGCCTTGAACTTAATTCATTATCAAAATGAATTGGATTATTTTGTCTCATTTGGCATCAAGCAATACACAAGCAATACACAACACGTATATATCAGAAAAGTCACCGTGTGGAATAAAAAAAAAATCAATTTTGAATTTTTGATTCAACGTCTTTTCGACCAGAAGCAAGTAGGAATGTAGTATAGTGTGTCCTTGAATGTAACATATGTATCAAGTTAAATGGCGTCTGTTTTCTAACCCAATGTTATGAGAGAAAAAAAATGCCGTTGATGAGTTTTTCTGGTGACTGCCAAAAATAACAACAACTCAATTTCATCCCTTTACTCATATCCGATTCCGAAAAATGTGTATTAGGGACTAGGGAATTTCACATGGAAGATATCACCATAATAATGGTGTTCTATGGGGCTTGGTGTTCTTGCCCAATCATGTTTTATCATTTTGGCACTTTGTATGCATATGATGTGGTGTGGTTTTTGTTCTGTAATTCGGAATGATACTTTTTTTTGCAAAAATGTATGAACTATTGAAAATGCTGAAAGTTTTATAATATTTTTAAATGTTTGAATATTTTCAAATATTATTTAGTACCTACTTAAAACAATCGATGAGTATTTGGTTTATTTATAACAAAAATGTAATTGGATATTTATTTATAATCATCTAAAGGATTGTTTGATTAAATAAAGCACTAGAGATATCAGGTTGAAATTAATTCCAAGTGTAGTTCACATTTGAGTATGGAATTCGATTACGTTCATATGACCACCGAACACGTTTGCATCGATCGATTCTTTGGAGACAATTAAGCCATTTGAAACATGATACAATCTAACCTCCGCGGCATGAAAAAAATGATTTTCATTTCCATTGATTTCTTCAAAAAAAACTGTTTTTGAAATAGCATACGTGTTAGTGGTCGAATTTTGCAAATCTTTGCACGTGAGCATTTCGGGCCCTAGAGAGTATTTGTTCCGAATTTCAGCTTTCTAGTTCGAATTTAATAGGTCTCAAAACTAACAACGGACGTACATGACTAGATCGACATAACTTTCCATACTGATCACAAGAATAGAATTTGTTAAGAGTCTTCGACCAATATTAAAGCATGTTACACACTATGAGTAAGGTTATTTTTTTTTTTAAATTCACTTTTGTTTCTTCTTCTTTCTCTTTAAAGACGAGGTTGTGATCTGGGCTTCTTCTTTCTTGTGAAGCTCTGGATTAAAGGGATTTAAACCCTCCCACTAAACTACATCGCTACTGATCCGCCTGTGGGGTTCACCGGTTTGGCATCAGAAAAAAACGGCATGCCTACCGATTTTGAATCACTTCGTCATTGAAGCCAATTAAATGCTGGTGCTGCTGCATTTGTGTGATCCAGGAGTTTTAAGGCTTGCCCCTCTTTCGTGATTGTATGGAAACGTTGATTGATATTGCTTTCTTGACAGGGTTCGTGGGATCTCGCCTTTAAACATGACAGTACCAACCGAGCTCCATTGCCTTCGAGACGTGAAATCTTCCTCGGATCTTGGAACTTCTTATTCGATCACGTTTTGTTACTCCTGCTGTCATGCGAAGCATCTTCATCTCAGCTACCGTTAATTTGGTCTCACACTTTGTAGAGCTTCCCCTTCAGCTTACAGGACATTTTTCGGTCACAGAAGATGGCGGAGTTTCTCTCCACTTCATCCGCCCTACGCTTATGTGATGCTTAATGCCGTCAGCAAAGCTGATCATAGATCCCAGAACTTTTCGCACTTGGAAATTACTCTTCCATTCATATAAATGTCTGGAATAGGTCGGAGTGGATCGGAGAACTGGCAGCACAAGTATTCTGTTTCAGTCGGACTAATACGATACCCATTCCCTTCCAAAACGTCCACCAATATATCAAGTGCTCGTTGCAGGGACGTTTGATCCTCGCTCCACCCTCTATCGTCAGTAGAAAATAACTGATCCACTTTTGAGTCCGTCACTTTTATTTCAAGCAGATAATCAAGGACTGTAATAATCATCAAAAGGCTTGAGATGCTTCGCTGGTGTACACCGACTTTGATTGCGAACTCCTCTAAGTCTTGTGAGTGGTAACTCCTCGTTGTCTTAGCGCCACCCATAACCAATCCCTTGATTGTCTACCAAACACATTTTCAAAATCAATCAAAACCGTAAGCAACTCCTTTAAGGAATCTCGTTGTTTATCTATCATGATCCCTTTACTTTGAATTACATATATGGTAGATTTACCTGCGACGAACCCGCACTGCTATATTCTTTTCCGCATTCGGCCTTGGACCCGATATTTCTATATGTATATGTTTTCGTCATCCACAAGACGCCAGCCTTTAATACACGTTTATTTATATATATAAAAACTAGCTTTACTCGTCCAACCGTGTCCATGCCCCAGCGAGTAGCTAGCCGGCGTGCGTTGCTGAAAAACTAACAAAAAGAAATACATGTCTTTTTTCTTAGTTAGAAACAAAATTGCAAGGTTAACTTGCTGGACCGATTTTGATAAAAGTTCACAGAAACACTTTCAGGTTGGCTAGTTTGAGTTTTATCGGTTCAAAGGGACTGTACATTTTTCTCCGCATAGCTGAGCCCACTCACTCAACTTCGTTGCTTCGCTAAGGGTAGGTGCTAGTTGTCTATTAGGCGGCTATGTCAGCTTACTTTTTCGAATCAAATAACAACAACACGAAGGAAAGAAACTTCGATTTTTATTTTTATTCAATCAATTTGTTTACCTACATTCAACAATAGTTGCTCGTAAATATCTCGACTCCACCGCCATTTAGCGGGTCCAAATTCAAGATTTATTTTCCAAATTTGAACCAAATCGTGTCATAAATAGGAAAATTTAAATAAAACGACTACCGCGCCACCTATCGAAACTAAACTTAAGAGGAACCTTCCTGCAGACTTAACTAACATATTATCTAAATTTGGTGTCAATTGCTTAAGCGGTTCTCGACTTTTAGACGCCAGTACCCGGAACGAACGTTTTTATATTGATAAGAACTTCATGTCAAAAAAAAGCAAAAACGGAAGGAGTATGCAATAAAATAAAAGTACATAAATTAAAATGAACAAAGTTTTAATATATAAACATTTTCTCCTAAATCGTTTCTTCATTAGAGCAGATCTCAGGCCTCTGAGTGTCAGGTCGCATCCTAATCTTTTTCCCCAGCTTTCTTAAATTTATTATTTTTTTAATGGAATTCAAGTCAGAAATCATCGCAGGCCAAGCTATTACGACGATGCAACAGCTTGTAAGTACTCGGTAACGGTAAAACGGTGCGGATGGAACCATAAATTCCTCCAGTATGTTGTTGATGTAATAGGTAGAGTTCACTGATCATTCCACGATGCACAATTCGGTTTTTCCGCGCATGGATTTTTCTGCCTACACCTTCCCATGGTCAACTGTTGTCGAAGACTATCTCTCTCCTGATCTTCTCCATACTCTGCTACGTTCATGTCGTGAGCGCAGACAAAACCTGGACTCATCAGTGAAAATGACTCTACGTCGGTCGGCCTCTGTCCATCCAGTGAACGCGAGCAAATTCCATTCGACGTCGCTTAGGCTGTACCGTAGGTCTGGATAACGGACCAGGTCTTCTTGCTCTCAGGCCAAAACTGTTTTCATAACTATGTACATATAGATATATTACATTTTTTAAATTTTTATTATTTTTTTAATTAGTGTATGAACTTGTACATACTAAAATTATTACTTTAATAAATTTTGACAATAATTTTTTTCGCAGCACAAATCGCAAAATCTTTAATTCGCTTTTAAAAAAACATATATATACCATACATATATAGTAACTACAACACGGTTTGTAAATATTCAATAAATTATTTAAAGAAAAGTTCATTGATAATTGATTGAGAATAAGCAATAAAAACTGTACTAGGTTAGGTATATTCCTTAAATCTCTTAGAGTTCCTAAAAGACACAAAGTACAGAAAACTAATACTTTCATCAATAAGTATATTTAAAAAATTATACCAAAGATAGGACCACCTCTTTTCAAGATTTGGAAAGTTGCGTGTGGTTCAGTAGAAGCCTACATACAAAAAAAGGAGAAGTTTTTTTATATTCCAAATTTCTAAATATTATTTAAACGATTCGATTTGAAGTTTCAGACCTTATTTATTATTATAATAAGTGTAGTTCCATTTGTCTGTACCTATGATCATCCAGACTCCTATGATGTAATTTAATCTAAATTCAGCAAAACGCTCGTATTTACCGATATTTCAAAGTTTGTCATTAGGTATTCTCACGTCTTCAATAATTGCGATAATGACAAACTTTAAACTGCCCTAACGAATATTTAATGTTAATTTAAAATTTCTCTGCGATTATTCATAGATACAAACGGGAAGAATCAATTTAATTATCGAAATGGTCGCTCAGTCCAGTTTATTCCCCTGTAAATGACAGCGAACGCTTGAACAAGAATACATTATTATTGTATCACAGTGATAACATGCTATTTCCGTATTTTTTTCAATGCCTATATTTCTTAACTTGATGTACTAATGATTTAATGATTTTTTTTATTTATGATTTAAACACAAAGGTGCTTCGGTATTCATTTATTTTTGCATTATTATTCTTTTTTTGATTTATATTTAGAGATAAAGCAAGCGGAAATTATTTTGCGATATTCTTATTGATTTTTTTTTGGTTCGCTTTTCCTTTTTAGCAGTAATAAATCAATTTGCCAACAATTGGTTGATATTTCATGGTAACAGCTTCAAATAATATTTGGTCGGATGTAACATATTCTGGTCTAATGCTCGAGATGGATCCTTAGAAATGAATAAGGGAAACAGGACTTTAGTATTTAAATTCTTTGCATATTCTCATAACAAAAAAAAAAACCCTCTACCTAATACAGAAATCAATCATTCTACTTCTTCCTAGTTCTGGCACCTAATAGGAGGCAATGAAATACGTCCACAATGGCGTTGCATTTGCACTTGTAGAATATAAAAAAAATATAAAAAAAACCCTATAGCTTACATAGATAAGATTCCAAATAGTTTGCCAAAGCAGCTACCGATCGGAATCATATGGCAATACTATATTATATTTAAAAATCTCCTAAATAACTACTTCTTCCCGAGTTGCTGGAAAATATCAAAAGTTTTTCCAATCCTATAAAAGAAGAAAGATCCTTCCAATTCTGCTAACTGTGGGCCTATAAGTCTCCTGCCTTAATTTGGGTTCAAGAAAAATCACTCGGCGGTGCATGCTATTACAAAACTAATTTTGGATGTTAACTGGAACCTCAAGGACAAGAGATGTGCAGCTGCCTGTCTAGTAGATATCGAAAAAGCCTTTGGCTCGGTCTAGATCGACGGGTTAATTTACAAACTCATTCGCTAAAATGTCTACCTCATCTCACTAAGCTTATTGCATCCATGCTAATATTTCGTTTTGTTAGTGTCGCTAATGATATTGTGAAACGCACAGTTACTGCACCGCAACTTTTCAATATATTTATTTCTGATATACTTAGCGAGCTCGATATATCGCTAGCATTAACCGACGATGCTACTTTGTAAGCACGCGGCTCAAAAATTGAAGATATCCAAACCCAACTACAAAGAAAGTTTGATAAGTTTCAAAATGTGTGCTCTAAACAGAAGCTTAAAATAAAATATTCTTCAGGTCGCAATGAATAGTTTTCTGATGTCGCATATGCGTGAATGAGCATGGAGGTCATTTACGGTCTATAATCTCCAATAACAAATACTTATATAAAATGAAATTGAACGTTCTATAGGTACATTAAAAAAATAAAAATAAAATAAAATAGCTACATTGATTAAAAAAAAAGCGGCCATGAGTGAGTCGGACTCGCCCATGAAGGGTTCCGCGCGAATTATAATTATTATTTACTTAGGCACCAATTACAGATTTATTATTAGAAAATAATGGTTCACGATTTACGCATAAGGTTTATGTTCATAAAATTAAATGTTCTTTTTTATACCCTATTCTAAGGGTATATTAATTTTGACGCATAGTTTGTAACATACCTTAATATTGCCCGTAGACCCCTAAAAGTTACTATATTTATGATCATGTCCGTCCGTCCGTCCGTCAGCAAAAATTAGGCCTTTAAACTGGGCCTAGAGAGCTGAAATTTTAACCATATACTCTCTAGGGTTCCGAAATAATCAAGTTTACGAACAAACTCAAAAAAAAAAAATTTTGGAAAAAATCGAATTTTGAGCTAGAAAGCTGACATTTTTTTTATATGATCTATGACTCCAAAAACTGCTCGGGATATAAAATTTTCAAAATCCGCCAACAGACACGCCCACAAATAAATAAAACAATTTTATTGAAAAACCTAAATTTGAGCTAGGCAGCTGAAATTTATAATATATACTCTCTAGGGGCTCTTTAAGCTCATGGGTAAATATTTTCAAAATCCGCCCATTGACACGCCCACAATTTAAAAAAAAAACGTTTTTTGATAATTCAAAGTTTGTGCTAGGGAGCGGAAATTTATAATATACATATGCTCTCTAGGGGCCCTTTATGCTCATGTGTTAATTGAAACACCCAAGTTTGAGCTAAGGAGTGTTTTTTTCGATAAAATCCTTTAAATGTTATAAAGGGTGATTTTTTAAGAGCTTGAGAACTTTTTTTTAAAAAAAAAACGCATAAAATTTGCAAAATCTCATCGATTCTTTATTTGAAACGTTAGATTGGTCCATGACATTTACTTTTTGAAGATAATTTCATTTAAATGTTGACCGCGGCTGCGTCTTAGGTGGTCCATTCGGAAAGTCCAATTTTGGGTAACTTTTTCGAGCATTTCGGCCGGAATAGCCCGAATTTCTTCGGAAATTTTGTCTTCCAAAGCTGGAATAGTTGCTGGCTTATTTGTGTAGACTTTAGACTTGACGTAGCCCCACAAAAAATAGTCTAAAGGCGTCAAATCGCATGATCTTGGTGGCCAACTTACCGGTCCATTCCTTGAGATGAATTGTTCTCCGAAGTTTTCCCTCAAAATGGCCATAGAATCGCGAGCTGTGTGGCATGTAGCGCCATCTTGTTGAAACCACATGTCAACCAAGTTCAGTTCTTCCATTTTTGGCAACAAAAAGTTTGTTAGCATTGAACGATAGCGATCGCCATTCACCGTAACGTTGCGTCCAACAGCATCTTTGAAAAAATACGGTCCAATGATTCCACCAGCGTACAAACCACACCAAACAGTGCATTTTTTGGGATGCATGGGCAGTTCTTGAACGGCTTCTGGTTGCTCTTCACTCCAAATGCGGCAATTGTGCTTATTTACGTAGCCATTCAACCAGAAATGAGCCTCATCGCTGAACAAAATTAGTCGATAAAAAAGCGGATTTTCTGCCAACTTTTCTAGGGCCCATTCACTGAAAATTCGACGTTGTGGCAGATCGTTCGGCTTCAGTTCTTGCACGAGCTGTATTTTATACGGTTTTACACCAAGATCTTTGCGTAAAATCTTCCATGTGGTCGAATAACACAAACCCAATTGCTGCGAACGGCGACGAATCGACATTTCACGGTCTTCAGCAACACTCTCAGAAACAGACGCAATATTCTCTTCTGTACGCACTGTACGCATTCGTGTGGTTGGTTTAATGTCCAATAAAGTAAACTGAGTGCGAAACTTGGTCACAATCGCATTAATTGTTTGCTCACTTGGTCGATTATGTAGACCATAAATCGGACGTAAAGCGCGAAACACATTTCGAACCGAACACTGATTTTGGTAATAAAATTCTATGATTTGCAAGCGTTGCTCGTTAGTAAGTCTATTCATGATGAAATGTCAAAGCATACTGAGCATCTTTCTCTTTGACACCATGTCTGAAATCCCGCGTGATCTGTCAAATACTAATGCATGAAAATCCTAACCTTAAAAAAATCACCCTTTATATAACAAAATATGTAGAGCGTTCTTAACAATTCAACCATACTTAGACTTTTGTCACGCCCACTTATGAGGGATAGGAATAAGAATAGGGTATCCAACAGTTCGCCCAAGCGGACTGTAGCCCGTCCCTATGTTTTTATATTTCAGTTGATTGAATGAAAGGTAATTTGCGATTTACGATTTATGACGTATTAAAGAAAAAAATACTTACTAGATCTCGTTGAAACCAATTTTCGGTGAAAGTTTGCATGGTAATGTACATCATATATTATTTTTAGTTTTATCATTCTCTTATTTTAGAAGTTACAGGAGGGGGGACACACATTTTACTACTTTGGAAGTGTCTCTCGCGCAAACTATTCAGTTTAGAAAAAAATTATATAAGAAACCCCAATATCATTTTTGATGGCCTATCCATAGATACTCCATACTTATGGGTTTGATGAAAAAAAAATGTTTGAGTTTCAGACAGATAGAGAGACAGACGGACAGACATGACGAATCTATAAGGGTTTCGTTTTTTGCCATTTGGGTACGGAACCCTAAAATGGGTATTTGAACTTCTTATTGTAGCACATTGGTGCGCCACCCTGTATGCACCCTACCCTTATAGCGTTGGAACACAGCGCAGCCATTTTTTATTGAACAGTAAGCAGCACCAAGAAATGAAGTATTGCATTGTATGATTTTAGGTGCTTCTTACTATTCGAAAGAATTGGAGGATAGGAAATAGGTTTGGTGCTTCTGTAAGGTTTTTCCCCAATCGTCTAGTAATGTTTTGCTTCACATTTCTCCAATTAATGAAACGGAAAACAAATAACAAAAAAACATACAGATAGTTACTTAGATTTCGAGCTAAAAAACATAACAATGATAAATGATGTCATGGGAACCACAAAGGTCATTTTCTCAAAATACGTATTGACTAAAAGTTTTTTTTTTTTTTTATAATTCGCTTACTTTAAAGGGGCTTTGTTTTTTCTGTATGTGTACAGTACCCTTAAAGTGTTTAGCACAGCGTATGCATTTTGTGTTGAACAGTAAGCAGCACCTAGCAATGAAGTATTGTATTGCATGATTTTAGGTGCTACTTACTATTCGAAAGAATAGGAGGATGGGAAAGAAGTTTTGGTGCTTAGTATTTTTTTTTTTCTCCACGGGTGGCGCTTAAATTGCTTAGGGAGATCTCTATTTATGTGAATTCAAAGAAAAATCATGGCACTGGCCGGGATTCGAACGCACGACCTGCCAATCAGTTAGTGAATACACTACCATCGCACCAATTCCACCCGCAAATGTAAATTTTTAAAGTTTATTTAGGCTATTCAACAAATATTAAAGGCTTAAAGTGAGGAAATAAACATATTAAAAAATACAATTAAACGTAATGAAATCATGAAATTTTGTGAACTAGATTGAACAAAAAAAAAACGCCCCGGGTGGAGTCGAACCACCAACATTTCGGTTAACACCGCTTTACTTTTTTTTATTTTTTATTTTTTTATTCAACTTACATACCAGACAAAAATGATTAAATCGAACTTAAAATTTACAGGATACTTATTCTAAATTAATTGTCCTTATGCAGACGTTCTAAACTTAACTATTATCTTAAAATTATTGCCTTTCGGCCTAAAAACTATTTTAATTAAATTTTATATTTCTTATATTTTATATAAATTTTATATTTTATATATATCCGGAGGCGATATTGGCTATCCTGCCAATAAAAAAAAGCCTGTATGGGAGAGTTACTAACAGTGAGACAACACATTTTTTGTTTTTCCAAATGCTTGTACAGTCAAATTGATGCTGGCAATAACATTTTGTTCCCATTCTGCAATCTATAACTTTGTTGCGCACTTTTATCAGTAGCGCGATTGCAGTATCTGGGTGAAAATCTAAACAGCAATGTCAGAAGTAGTTTTTTTATGTGCTTTGAGAATTCGTAATGGCCGTAATATTCAGGTAAATGAATCCATTTTTTATTTTGCAACTATGTGTTCTCTCAATACCAGCAAATAAATTTGACGAATCCTTAACTGTTTCTTTTTAAAATTAGTTTTTTTGCAAATTGACAATAAGCGCACAGAAAGACATTTCCAAAACCGAAAAAGTGGGACGTGTTGATTTGCAGGTTTTGGTACAAATAATTTTCGTTTATTTAAGCGTTTAATTATGTCGTCCAGACTGCGGAGCGTTTTGCTTTTGAACACTGGAAAATTCGCTGAAAAAATCCATCCCTATCACTTTGGACCTGAAATTTATCTCGCACCTTTCAACTGAGTTTGCCAGGACTTTGGATTTGGAGCCTTAAAAAATAAATTTAAAAGTTTTTATAAACTTTCATCTATCAATTTAACCATGAAATTTAATGCGATTTTTGTTTTAACTTGAAGACTGAAGTATAATTTGATCTTAATTTGTTTATATCGTCTCACTGTTCGCCCCACTGCGTCTCACTCTTCGCATCACCGCCGAACATTGAGACAGTTTGACTTTATCTATGATTTAGCTTATGGTCGTGTTGTAGTGGTTCAAACACTTAAATTTCCTCCACAAAATGTATGCAAAATATACCTTATCGTTTAAAGTAGTTTAAGAATACGTCACTTTTAAAGAAAACGGTCTCTTGTTCACACCCTACTAAATTATTATTTATTAATTAAAATAAAAGAAAAATATATAAAAAAAATGTTCGGGTTGAAGTCCGTCCTTTTTATCAAATATTTAAAGCCACTCTTGATTTTCGGTTTTCAGTTGAGTTTAGAATCCAGAGTATCACATAAATATGGTGGCAAGGCAAGTAATACAAGAGGATCAGAGAAGATGCGCTTTATGAGCTACTTTTTAGACCGTCCATACGTGGTGAAGAGCCACACCATAGCCGGGGTGTCACTGCTGTAAACAGAATATGGCCGATCATAGTACCGTATTAACTGCATCCCTACTGGTCCGCATATGGGGTTCTCAGATAATTTGCCACAATAACACAAGAAATATTCATTTTAAAAGCTCGGGTTCCAGGAAGTTTTTATACCCCATTCTAAGGGTATATTAATTTTGACGCATAGTTTGTAACATACCTTAATATTGCCCGTAGACCCCTAAAAGTTACTATATTTATGATCAGCATCGATAGTAATGTCGATCTAGCCATGTAAGTCCGTCCGTCCGTCCGTCCGTCTGTCGGCAAAAATTAGGCCTTTAAACTGGACCTAGAGAGCTGAAATTTTTACCATGTACTCTCTAGGGTCCTGAAATAATCAAGTTTACGAATTTTTGAAATCCGCCCACAGACACGCCCACAAGCTCAAAAAAACAAATTTTTGGAAAAAATCGAATTTTGAGCTAGAAAGCTGAAATTTTTTATATATGATCTATGACTCCTAAGACTGCTCGGGATAAAAAATTTTCAAAATCCGCCAACTGACACGCCCACAAATAAATAAAATAATTTTTTTATACCCTATTCTAAGGGTATATTAATTTTTGAAAATCCAAAGTTTCAGCTAGGGAGCTGAAATTTATAATATATACTCTCTAGGAGCCCTTTATTCTCATGTGTTAATTTTTTAAATCCGCCTACTGACACGCCCACAATTAAATAAAACAATTTTATTGAAACACCCAAGTTTGAGCTAGGGAGCGTTTTTTTTTTATAAAATCCTTTAAATGTTATATAACAAAATATGTAGAGCGTTCTTAACAATTCAACCATGCTTAGACTTTTGTCACGCCAACTTATGAGGGATAGGAATAAGAATAGGGTATCCAACAGTTCGCCCAAGCGGACTGTAGCACGTCCCTATGTTTTTTTATAAAAATGAAGTACTATTTATTTATTTTTTCATTGCCACAGTAAAACACATAGGACGTACGTCAATTCTAAATAAAATATATTCGTGTATTGTCTGCAAAATTAGACGTTTACGTCAAAACAAAAAGTTCTTGATGATTTTAATGGTTTAAGTCGAAATTAACTAATAATAAATTCGAAAATACAGGATTGCATGCACGGTTCAAAAATTGAATTTTGGCGAATTTGGCCAATGAGTATTAGGGCAACGACATGCTAACATTTTGGTATTGAAAGAAAATAATAAGTGCGTGCAGGTACAGAAATTTCATTTTTGGTTTCTCTATTGCAGTGCATTATATTTTCAGGTTGTCGCTGCACGGGACAATAGCAAATGTACATAAATACATTTTTATAATGCCATTCCAAAACGCATGTTTTCTTTTCGCATAAAGCAAGCATAAATGGGAACCAATTTTGGTGGTGTTCTCATATAGCTTAAAGGCCCTACTATCTTAGACGGACGATAACGGAAGCTTATGTTATATTTGAACGAATCGATCTATTAATTGCCTAAGTAACTCATAATAAAAGTATGGAAGCAACTTACTGTGTTTTAGCGTACAACAAACTGATTATCAAATTTCTCAGTTGAAATCAATCAACGTACCACAGGGATCAATATTGGGACCGATATTGTTTTGAATTTGTATAAACGACCTCTCATGTATTTGTAAACACACATCATTTCACCTATATGCAGATGTTGTTCAACTTCATGGCGCAAGTTCGTTTGATAACCCCCGCCGAACTCGCTGTAGTCATTGTCAATGAAGAAAAAATATATAAAACCAAGACTTAGAGCGAATACTCGTAGATGGTCTGTAGAAAATGGACCACAACTTAATCCGGAAAAGTCGCAACTTATACCCATATCTTACAATAATGTTGATATTTCTCTTTTACTGGATATATGATATACGAGCAGTTGAGTCTGTCACTAGTCTAGGCTTCGTAATTTACCGCCGTCTATCCAGTTACAATCACATCAGTATGGTCGGATGTCTACCTAAATTACTCTTGGCTCATTATCGCAACGAAACTACAAGTTAGCCTAAATACTGTGGTGTGATATGTTCATGGCCTTCCTAAAAGCGAACACATCTCCGTGTATGCTTGGTGGCTATTGGGTTGCGCTCTGCATAATTAAATCAACGCTAGAAACTGTATATTTTTTCACACAACCATATACAGAAAATAAACATATCTGTTCAATAAGCTTTAGTTGTCTCAATCTCCTAGAACTATGAATATTATCCCCTTTCGATACACGGACCTCAATTCCTCACATCTATTCTTCATTCGGGCTGTCACGCTATGGAACTCTTTGCCTACACGAAATCCATCGCTAATTGCACAATTTCTTATTCAAGAATTGGCCTTCTTAACTGGGACGCATTGTATAATGTGAAATAGGTGTATGAGGCGAACAGCCGAATAACATATTTCTCCGTCATTTGTTTTGATGATTAACCGTTTTAATTGAATCTGAGTATATCATCTATACACTCTAATAGAAATATTGCACTTCAACGGTACTCCAAAAAATGGCTTCATGTCTCGGACACAATTTCTTTGTGCTTTCTCAAATGTGTTGGACAGTAACAAATTAACAGTGAAGTTGTCACAGAATCTCAAACATCCCTGTAACCATCTTTTTTACAATTAAATTGATGCTGCTCCAGCAGTATTTTCACTGCAACTTTTAATTAATGATTAAACAATATTTGACGTATTAGGCAATTGATCCAATTGCAGTGAATGAATAATAGTACAAGAAATGCCTGCAAAAATATATCATAACCAAATTAATGTTTCAAGTTCGAGATACGGCAACACACTGATTATTCCTCTGCATGCACGAGTTGTATATTATATTAAGCTATTATAATGTTGATATCATTGTTCGAATACATGTTGATAGAATCGAGCTTTTCATTGTACTACTGCGGTTTATTCTCTGACAAATCTCTCTGACAATCCCCTTTTTAGTACATCAACCTTGAACATGAAAATGTGGAAGCTTTCATTGTGGAAGTCGGCTTTCTTTGATTAAACAAACATGCTCTCTAACATAATTCGTTGATTGGACGAAATGCATTTTTAATTACAAAAAAAAACGTTTTATCGTAATTTTAATACACAAATAAAAATTGATTTCTGGTTTTGCTTGCAGCCATGTAGACATGCAGCCATGGGGGAATCTAATCTAACTCATGTAAAAATGTTTTCAATCTACATCAACGTTGTATTTGCGTTTATCGATAACTCTACTGCCCAATCAAACATAATGCAAACACATACAATAATTCATATTTAACCAGTTAATTTATAAATAAATACATTAACCTCCAAAGTAAAAGGAATCCTGCCGATGTACTACTTCTCACTTTTCAAGATATTGCCTTTCAATCATTTCTTATTTTGAAAATTGTTTTAGTAATCAGAGTTTTGTGACAGCAAATTAACATATTAATATAAAAGCAATCAGCTGTCATTTAAAGCCAACACTTGTGAATTTATATTTCGGAAGAAATACTATTTCGAATACGACATTTGCCAAGCTGATGGATTGATGGATTTTTAAATCGCAAACAGATCGATAGAACCAGATTAAAATATCCAATTTTGGAAGACAGTTGCTGAAAATAAATCCATTAAGAATTTGTTAATTAGATACCGTCGCATATATTAGATTTCATTAAAATACTCGTCGTGTAAGCATATACTTAACCTTAGCTCAACGTATCTGAAGTTGTGATTTATAAAGACAATTTTCTCTGTGTGTATTTACTTAGCGAGGTTTGTGCCTCGACCCGAGATCCGAAGGAGAATTTTCTTATAATACGGGTTAACAAATCAAATGGGTTCAAAACTCCTCATTCGAAAGACAAAATGCATGCTCTATCGAACCTTTATCTTGCCGGTCCTGCTTTATGGTGCCGAGTGCTGGACGGTTAGTAGCAAAGGATAGCTTATATTGGGTTCTTTTAAAAGAGATATTCTCCATCGGATGTTAAGTGATCCTGTGTGGGAGGAGGGCGAATGGAGGAGAAGATACAACCGCGAACTCTAAGAGCTGTACCAAGATGTGGATGTAGTCCAAAACGCTACAATGATCTTTGGGCAATAATGCTCCAGCCACTCCTCCCAGCCCCCAGGTTCGAGAAGGCAAGGAACCGCAAGCTCCATTTTAAAGACCAAGCCATCGCGGATACCAGAGCGCTTGGTCTGGACAAATGGAAACAGAGTGCCCGCGATCGCAGAGGATGAAAGGCTACAGTGTCTCAGGCAGAGACTCTTGGCGAATCGAGAGACCGTTAAGTAATTGCATAAGTAAGTAAGTATGCTGTGTCCGTTTACTAAAAACAATAACCATTCAGGAACAAATAAACAAGATTCTTCATTTTTTAATACGAAGATATGTACAATGTCATCCGTTGCTTTTGACAAATTGTTTTTGAAATGATTAGTTTTTTGTTTGTTGACAGTTTCCATCAATCACACTTGCTAACATTTCAATTTCGGTATTACAAATGATGAAGTACATTCAGAGGACAATAACATCATTCCGGACAACTAGTTTTGTTTCAGGGCGGATCGTGGCACTATTTTTGCTGCATCGCAACTAGTTTCCGGCATTCAGTAGAATAAATTGTAAAACCAATGCACGGTTGCTTGTCTAGTTGACTTTGAGAAGGCCTTTGACGCCGTATGGCTAAATGGACTTTTCTAAAAATTGATTAGGCGGGGAATGCACAAACCCTTGCTATATGTAATTATCAATATACTTATTGGAAATAAGTTCGTTATCAAATGTCGCAATATGACTTCGAGCAGAGTCGTTGACGTTAAAAATGGTTTACAGCAGTATTTGGTGAATTCTCCGATCCTATTTAACATTAACACGAGTGATTTGGTAGGTTGACTCAGACATGCTAAGCATACGACCATTCGGTAGTTCAGTTCCTTAAATAGGGGTCATCACACAATGTCTTAGGGCTTGCCTCTAGTTATTTCGAACGCCTTAATCATTGTGACCTCTCGTTATGTGACACAACGAGTGCTCAAAACCCTGATTATAGCTATAATTAGTTTCATAGCTCAAGTCCATGAGTTAAGTTAAGTAGGTAAAATAAAGTTTTTGTTTTTATATGTGTTTTCTCAAAGACAGGCCAACATGCAATTATAAAATAGCTTAAAGTAGGTTTTTAGCGTCTGCATAAAGCCCAGCAATTATGAATAAGTATTCTGTAAATTTTTAGTTCGTTTAAATCATTTTTGGCTTGTAGGTAAGCATCCCCACTACTGACCCACTCCGACCTATTTCAGATATTTAAATGAAAGGAAAATGTATTTCCAAGAGCAAAAAGTTCTATTATCTGGGATCAATGATCAAAAGCGAAGCAACCTGTGATGACGACATTCGACAAAAGCCCACGAAGCTGAAAGGAAACAATGTTGGATAGCGCATACAAAGTATGAAGGCAAATTAACAGCAACTGATATGCAAATGATCGAATGAGAAGTTCCGAGATCCGAGGCAGCCTTCACGTTCGCATCAAACGTATGACATTTCACTGGTGAACGCAATGAAAAACATAGGGACGGGCTACAGTCCGCTTGGGCGAACTGTTGGATACCATATTCTTATTCCTATCCCTCATAAGTGGGCGTGACAAAAGTCTAAGTATGGTTGAATTGTTAAGAACGCTCTACATATTTTGTTATATAACATTTAAAGGATTTTATCGAAAAAAACACAGCTTTTGTAAAAAAAACGCTCCCTAGCTCCAACTTTGATTTTCCAATAAAATTGTTTTATTTAATTGTGTGCGTGTCAGAAGGCGGATTTAAAAATAAATTACGCAGGAGCATAAACGGCCCCTAGAGAGTATATATTATAAACTATGGTTCGCCCCATGGTCGAAATTGGAAAAATTTATTCTATAAGTTGAAAAAAAACAAAGTCGACTGTTATACATATTAATCGGGAAATGAAATCTTTCGACATTGCATTCTCTGATTTCACATGATATAAATTTTTTCCGGCACGCCTACTGGTGAAACACTGCGACGTTTAGCCGCTCGCCTCGAAGAGACTGGCACAACACGAGATGCTGCCAGGCGTGTCAGACCCCGGAGTAGCCGTTCTGCAGAGCATATTGCTGCTGTAGCCGAAGATGTCATGGAAGAGCCGTCGACATCGACCAGACGACTTGCCATGCAAATGGGTATCAGTCGACGGTCTTTACAGCGAATTTTGGTACAAGATTTTAAGATGTTTCCGTACAAAGTCCAGACGAAGCATCAGCTGTTAGCTGCTGACCGCCAATCGCGTCTAACATACGCTCAAGCCATCCTTAATTACCACCAAGAGGAAGATGATTTTTCATCAAAAATAATCATGAGATCATGAGGCCCATTTCCATCTTAGCGGGTACGTAAATAAGCAAAATTTACGCTTCTGGGGCACTGAAAATCCGCGTGTAACCCACGAAGAGCCATTACACCCGCTCAAAGTCACTGTATTGTGTGCTGTGTTCGCTGGAGGAGTCATCGGACCTTTTTTCTTCGAAGACGTCGCGGGCCAAACGGTTACTGTGAATGGTGAGCGCTACAGAGCAATGATCAACGAGTTCTTTTTGCCGCAACTTGATGAATTGGGATTGGAAAACATGTGGTTCCAACAGGACGGTGCAACGACACACACTGCACGTGCCACAACCGATATGCTGAAGGATGCATAGTCCAAAAAGCATACTGAATGATGGCCATGAGAATGACCATTGTAGTGTACCCATAACATACGATCGTATTACCCAAACACGATCGACAAAAGAAAGCAACAAGTGGAAAAGAAACTAATGACAAGTGACCTAATGGCCCACACTTATTGCAATCAATGGAGTAACCCAAGTGACGACACATTGCACAGTGCTGGCACTGACTCACCGGCGCCACTTAAACAAACCAATATGCTAAGCTATTATGACATGGGTGCCATTCATTGTTTCTATTTATCGCTTATGAATTGCCAGATGTGAATCGAAGGTGTAATCCGATCCCTTCGATTCGGGTCACAAGTTTTGAAGTGGAATTGAGAATGTTATGAAGGGAATAATTAGTATATAAGTAGAATATTTTTGTCAATAAAATTAGATTCAATTTAACTCACAACCAAGCTGTTTCTCACTTCTGGCACTATTATGGCGTATTGAGCCTGCCTTTTCTTCTTACATAAAAACACATTAAATACCTTAGCCAACAGAACCACATTACAAGACAGAACATAACTTTACATGGCGAACCCGCCAGCTTCGAAATACCTTACATGTGATACACCTTACACCATGACCAGAGAAGTAAAAGTGGTTTTTATACCCAAGGCTGGCAAATATTCCCATGTCAGTCCAAAGGACCTGAGACCTATTAGTCTATCTTCATTCCTCCTCAAAACGCTGGAGCGATTGATTGATATCCACCTCCATATGCACATAAACCCTCAATTGCTGTCCACAGCTCAGCATGCGTACTGTAAGGGAAAGTCGGTGGAAACCGCTCTTCATTCCTTAGTACGCACAATCGAATACTCTCTCCATCACAAGGAATATACCATGGTTGCTTTCCTTGACATAGAAGGCGCCTTTAACAACGTTAACACATCTGCAATCGCAAACGCACTGGCAGAACTGAATGTTGATAGCTCGCTTGGCGAATTGATCAATCTACTGCTAAATAGTCGGATTATCAATTCAAAACTGGGCGTAACATCTGCTAGGAGGTCTGTCAGTCGAGGGACGTCGCAAGGCGGTGTTCTTTCTCCCCTTCTCTGGAACTTGGTGGTGAACAAACTACTGATAAACCTGGAAGGGGAGGGCTGCAGAGTGATTGCCTATGCGGATGATGTTGCTATTGCCGTCTCTGGAAAACACCTCAACACCATAAAGCAACTCCTGCAAAACGCTCTTAACAAGCTAACGAGATGGGCTAATCGGTGCGGACTGGGCGTTAACCCACACAAAACCGAGCTTGTACTCTTTTCCAGGAAATATAAAATCCCATATATTGACCCTCCCTCTATTAGCGGTACAAGCTTAACTTTCTCTGACGAAGCAAAATTGTTCGGTCTAATCTTCGATAGGAAGTTAAGCTGGAAACCCAATATACAAGAAAGAGTCAAGAAAGCTACAGTAGCACTTTTCTCTTGTAAAAAAGCCATTGGCAACAAGTGGGGTTTACAACCCCGCATTACGCACTGGCTATAAACATCGGTGGTAAAACCAATTCTTACTTACGGGGTGGTTGTCTGGTGGACTGCTCTAGAAAAAGCTATAAACCGCGACAAGCTGGGCAAAGTCCAGCGTTCAGCGTGTCTGTGCATTAGTGGAGCACTCCGTACTACCCCCTCCGCTGCTCTGGACATTCTGCTACACCTGATACCCCTTGATATATTTAGCATGCAAACAGCGGCATGTTCCGCTGTCCGCTTAAAAGCTACCTCGCAGTGGACCAATAACAATATTGGCCACTCCATTATTCTAGACTCCTTTAAGTCTCTCCCCAGAAACATAGACTACACCATACCCCGTTTGCAGTTCGGAAAAAACTTCCAAATCACCATTCCATCCAGATCATTCTGGGATGATGATGCATTTGCGAATGATAAATCGATCCACTTTTACACCGATGGATCAAAGACTAGTGATGGGGTAGGTGGTGGAGTCTTCTCAGAAAAGCTAAATCTTAGCCTCTCTTTCCGTCTTCCTGATTACTGTAGCGTGTTCCAGGCGGAAATTTTGGCGATAAAAGAAGCCCTGACGTGGCTGAAGAGGAATGTGATATCCTCAAAGGATATCCGTATCTTCTCTCAGATAGTCAGGCCGCGATTAAGTCCCTGGACTCAGTCTCTTCAAATTCCATCATAGCCCAAGACTGCCGATCATCTCTTTCGGAGATGGCAGAGCAGTTCAATATTCACCTCTGTTGGTTGCCGGGGCATAGGGACATTCCAGGTAACTGCAGGGCAGTTGATCTCGCCAAAAAAAAGAACCACATTACCTCCTTTACCTGATAAAGTTCCCTAGGTATACCAATCGCTACTTGCAAACTCTTGTTTAAGCTATCCGCAATCGAGAGAATAAACCTTAGGTGGACGAGTAGCAATACATGTCTAGCGACTAAGCGGATCTGGCCAAAGCTGGATCTGCGACGCTCTAAGTGTCTAATCTCATTAAACTGACTGCATATTAGCTCCACTATAGGTGTTATCACAGGTCACTGCTTAATAGGCAGGCACGCATCCAGACTCGGTGCGTGCTCAAATGACTTCTGCAGAAGCTGCATGGACGAGGAGGAGGAGGAGATTGTACTTCACCTTCTCTGCACGTGTCCTGCGCTCTCCCATAGAAGAAATCTCCATCTAGGGGACTTCTTGTTCAATGACACAAGCGACTTAGCCAGCACTGGCGCTAGAAGTCTTTCGGGCTTCATAAGAAGCTCCTACTGGTTAAACGAGCAGTGAGGGTAATCCCCAGATCTGTGTGGTACCACAATGGACCTATCATTGGTCTAAGTGTGTTGGCTTTGGCTGACAGCCACGTCTACCTAACCTAACCTTGGCAATTTCTTACTGCACAGTACACATGTGTATCATGTGAATCATTGCGTACGTCCCTGCTACACACCCTGTTTCAGGCATAACTGTACACAAATCGACTGCATACTGAAATTAATTTCAATTTGAGGTTCAAGCAAGATACCGGACGGACCAAAGTGAACGCTATGCGATGTGTTTACCACGGATCGTTTTCAATATTTACGAATAGTTAGTCTCGTAAAAAATTATCTCGATATTCATCAGTCCATTAACATCCCCAACTATCCGCATAGTCAAATTTTGGAATAATGAATAAGAGGTGTGGATCCCTATTTTGCTCATTCTATTTTGACTAATTACGTAGTTTTTACTTGTCGTCCACACAATTGTCGCAGTACATTTTTGGTCAGAAGACAAGATGGAAGAATACACGGTACACCAACGTTACAAATTCACTATGAAAATGGTGACCATTTTGCTGACACAGTTCCAAAAAGTTCAAAGTTTCCTAGGTCGAAATTGCAGCTATAGGGTAAACAATGTGTCGCTTAAGATTAAGTGCAAACACTGTTTCTGTCTCTCGGTCTCTGGAATTGGTTAAAACATATATATATTAAGGATTAACGGCCTATACATGGCCTAAAACCTAGCTTTTCCAACCATTTGCATGTGCGCTATAACAATTGATACTTTGTCAGACTTTCGCAAGAAGTTGGGCGTTGGAAAAAAACATAAGGTTTTACTCAGCCCGTTGTGATTTGAGCCTGAGATCCTTCGATAAGAATTCCATTGCACTAACAACTGAGCCACTATCACATAAAATACTCCACCGAATTTTGTCATAAAGACTTGAGTCAAAAAGTCAAGAGTCTTCCCATCAGTAGTGTCGTGTCGTCCTCAATTGTGGCCGTTGGAAAAAGATGAAATTAATCCAAAATTTCACCGAAAAATTTTAGTTGGGTAATAACGCCCGAAAAAGTCTCAAAACTACCATAAGTAAAACGCTTAAAACTCCAGATCACCCAAATTATTAAAAGTCAATATAGTCCAAAAAATTCACTGGGATTTGTTTTTTGTAAAATTTGGGCGATATTTTATAATATTTCTGGGCGTTTTTTTCCAATTCATGCTTTAAATAAATTACCCTTTAAATATTTTAAAAAAATATCCAACATCGCACCTACTCCCAATCCAACAGTGAACCCATACATATTGCCCTATTTATGGGATCTACTTCTGATATTTATGTCGACGTAGAGTTCTGAAAACACAAGTAGATACCATAAATATTGCGACGTGTATGGGGGGATGCTGTTGTTGGATTTTATGTAGATGCGAGCTTGAGTGTATACAAAATTGCTTGAAATCCGCTAAGGGTAGGTGCATGCGCCTATTATTCACAACTGAATACTGCGTTTTAAATTAATATATAGGGTCGTTCATTAAGGACTTGACAACTTTGTATACCCTATTCTAAGGGTATACTAATTTTGACGCATAGTTTGTAGCATACCTTAATATTGCCCGTAGACCCCTAAAAGTTACTATATTTATGATCAGCATCGATAGTAATGTCGATCTAGCCATGTCCGTCCGTCCGTCCGTCCGTCCGTCGGCAAAAATTAGGCCTTTAAACTGGACCTAGAGAGCTGAAATTCTAACCATATACTCTCTAGGGTCCCGAAATAATCAAGTTTACGAATTTTTGAAATCCGCCCACAGACACGCCCACAAACTCAAAAAAACCAAATTTTAGAAAAAATCTAATTTTGAGCTAGAAAGCTGAAATTTTTTATATATGATCTATGACTCCTAAGACTCCTCGGGATCAAATTTTTTCAAAATCCGCCCACTGACACGCCCACAAATATATAAAACAATTTTTGAGCTAGGGAGCTGAAATTTATAATATATACTCTCTATGGTCCCTTTATGCTCATGTGTAAATATTTTCAAAATCCGCCCACTGGCACGCCCACAATTAATTTTTTTTTTTTTGAAAATTTAAAGTTTGAGCTAGGGAGCTGAAATTTATAATATATACTCTCTAGCGGCCCTTTATGCTCATGTGTTAATTTTTTTTAAATCCGCCTACTGACACGCCCACAATTAAATAAAACAATTTTATTGAAACACCCTAGTTTGAGCTGGGGAGCGTTTTTTTTGATAAAATCCTTTAAATGTTGTATAACAAAATATGTAGAGCGTCTTAACAATTCAACCATACTTAGACTTTTGTCACACCCACTTTTGAGGGATAGGAATAAGAATAGGGTATCCAACAGTTCGCCCAAGCGGACTGTAGCCCGTCCCTATGTTTTTTAAATAAAATGTAAACTATGTACTTGAGACATCTCAAAAAAAAAATTATTGGCTTGAATTACTATCGAAACATTTTTGAATGGAAATCGACTTCGTTCGTATATGCACAAAGGGAACGTATGCAACGGTCGATACGTTGAACCCAATTTTCGATAGCTCGGTCGCACATTTCGACCTATGCGGCCGTTGAATATTGGCTCTATGCTCCTGTAACGTCGCCTCCTTATTGGCATAGACCAATGATTAAATGTAGCCCAATAAAAAAAAGTCTAGAGGCGTTAAATCACATGATCTCGGCGGCCAATAGACAGGTCCATTTCTCGAGATAACACGTTCACAGAACTGAGACTTCAATAACTCGATTGTTGCAAACGCTGTGTTGCTTGTGCTTGTTGGAACCACATATCACTGAAGTCGAATTCATGCAATTTCTCAAAGAAATAACGTTCCAACATGTCTCTGTAGCTAATATCATTTACCGTAACGTGACGGTCATTTTCATCGACGAAAAAAAAAACGGCCCAATGACGCTACCGGCATGAAAACCGCACCAATTTTTGCGCTTTATTGTGTGTTATGAAATGAAAAGGAAATAACGCCCAAAATGATAATACAAATTTACGACAGCAAATTGTTCGAAATTTTTTTGGGCGTTATTTCCAAATCGATTTGGGTGTTTTTTCGTTGAGCGTTACTGCTTAATGCCGAAAAATCATTTTGACCAATGAAGCATATTTCTTTCCGCTTTTCGTTTCCTCGTTGAGCACGGATAATGGGCCAATAAATGCGGATGTTCTTACATTTTGAATGAAGAGATAAATAAGTTAGAGAAAACGGGGCCTCTAGAGGTTCTACAATAGGATTGTATTTATATATATAGATACATTTGCGCAGACATATTTAACATCCTTATGTTTACTATCCTTACATAAAAAAAAAATAGGGACGGGGGTGCAGTTCCTATCCCTCATAAGTGGCCGTGACAAAAGTCTAAGTATGGTTGAATTGTTAAGAACGCTCTACATATTTTGTGGTATAACATTTAAAGGATATAATAGAAAATAAAAAGCAGCCAAGTGCGAGTCGAACTCGCCCATGAAGGGTTCCGCGCGAATTATTATTATTTTTTACTTAGGCACCTATTACAGATTTATTATTAGAAAATAATGGTTCATGGTTTACGCATAAGGTTTATGTTTATGAAATTAAATGTTTTTTTTTTTATATTTGAGTTGATTGAATGAAAGGTAAATTGCGGTTTAAGATTTATGACGTATTAAAAAAAAACTACTTGCTGGATCTCGTTCAAACCAAGTTTCGTTGGAAGTTTGCATGGTAATGTACATCATGCATTTTTTTTAGTTTTATCATTCTCTTATTTTAGAAGTTAGAGGGGGGGGGGGGGGGGGGGGGTTGCAACATTTTACCACTTTGGAAGTGTCCTCTCGCGCAAACTATTCAGTTTAGAAAAAAATTATATTAGAAACCTCAATATCATTTTTGAAGGGCCTATCCATAGATACCCCACACGTATGGTTTTGATGATTTTTTTTTTAGTTTCAGTTTTAAGTATGGGGAACCCCCAAAATTTATTGTTTCTTTCTATTTTTGTGTGAAAATCTTAATGCGGTTCACAGAATACATCTACCTACTAAGTTTCAACAGTATAGCTTTTATTGTTTCGGAAAAAAGTGGCAGTGACATTCCTGGAAAGACAGACAGACAGACAGACATGACGAATCTATAAGGGTTCCGTTTTTTGCAATTTGGCTACGGAACCCTAAAAACGAAGCCTTTGTAAAAAAACGCTCCCTAGTTCAAACGTTGGTTTTTCAATAAAATTGTTTTATTTAATTGTGGGCGTGTCAGTAGGTGGATTTAAAACAAATTATAACATGAGCATAAAGGGCCCCTAGAGAGTATATATTAAAAATTTCAGCTCCCTAGCTCAAACTTTGGATTTTCAACAAAAAAAAATAAAAAAAAATTGTGGGCGTGTCAGTAGGCGGATTTTGAAAATATTTACACATGATCATAAAGGGCATCCTAGAAAGTACAGTCCTGGCCAATTTATTAGACGCACTGTAAAGTTCTTGTACTTTGTTTGTACTTGTTTACTTTCGCGTATCAATTGGTTAACACTGTAGTGCAACATGTTAAAAATAAATACAAAATGGAATCATATACAAAATCTCCTATATAAAAAACACATTATATGTACGTTTAAATATGTATAACAATATTGCATATAAACTCGTGCAATACATAAAAATATTTAAAAACTACATTGCGTCTAATAATTTGGCCAGGGACTGTATATATTATAAATTTCAGCTCCCTAGCTTAAACTTTGGATTTTCAAAAAAAGTTGATTTTAAATTGTGCGCGTGTCAGCGGGCGGATTTTGAAAATTTTATCTCCCGAGCAGTTTTAGGAGTCATAGATCGTATATAAAAACTTTCAGCTTTCTAGGTCAAAATTCGATTTCTTCGAAAAATCTGTTTTTTTGAGTTTGTGGGCGGATTTCAAATTCCTAAACTTGATGATTTCGGGACCCTAGAGAGTATATGGTTAAAATTTCAGCTCTCTAGGCCCAGTTTAAAGGCCTAATTTTTGCCGACAGACGGACGCACAGACATGGCTAGATCGACATCACTATCGATGCTGATCATAAATATAGTAACTTTAAGGGGTCTACGGGCAATATTAAGGTATGTTACAAACTATGCATCAAAATGAATATACCCTTAGAATAGGGTATAAACATGAAAGCTAGTGCAGACTATATATGTGAAGTGTTCTACCCATATCCAGTATTCAAAACAAATTTTGCATTTGTGTCCATCTCGCGTGATTAATAAACTTTTAAGGAATGCTATGATATAGCTGATGCTATTAACTCTTCTTTGAATCTTTTGAGAAGCAATGGCAAAGAATGAAAGTAATTATTTTACGACTGTGTGTCTGCTAATGACAATGGCTTGTACCGAAGTTGCCTTGACCGAGCTAGAGCATCATCATCGATATTAATTTTACAAGCAACTCGATTATTCGTAAGACCGCAAATAGAATTAAGCCCTATGTTCTGCTCTTCTTGGTGGTGTGCCCAAAACTCCAAGAAATTCGAAAATTGCATTTTGCCAGCAGCTAACTAGCATCAATGAGTGTCTGCGGTTATTGAATGGAGAAGGCGGTTGGAAGTTACTCATTCGATTCATTTTACATGCCATAACCTACCGCAATATGTTCATCGACTGACATGAATTTAAAAAAAGGTCTGACGTCTCATCAAATAGATATTTCTTTCATCATTGTTGAAAGGCTATCCTTTTCTCGTTTGGTTTAGCAAAACTAAAACCTCTAATAATGTATCTGAATCAATTGCAGTGTTTTTAATTTAATTGTTCCCTTTTGTTAAGTCATTCCTGTTATTACTATTTTCAATTCAACTTACCTAAAAGCAAGTTATTTAGAACGTATAACTCTCTTAACGGCGTTTTTTGTTCGAAAATGTCTTGTAAATGTAAATCAAGAATTATAAATTATAAGTAAATTTAAACAGCATGATACACGAGATTAGTGGAAAAGGAAAAGTATGATATTAATTAAATTGATATTAATTTAAATGAACGTAAGATACATCAGAATAAGAAAAGAACTGACATAGAGTATGATAATAATTTGTATTTACATTGTTGTGCAGTTAAGACATCTTAACGTGAGTCCCGGCACTCACAATTGTTTCATTAGACTAGTGAGCGAGAGGTTCGAATTCCACGATAAACCACCGAACTTCTTGCGATGGTCTGACATATATTTACGTGAAGTTTTAGACTGTAAAATTGGATCTACTATTACTGTTCTACTATTCTTTGTTAAATCTATAATAGTTCTCCTAGGAGCCAAAGTTTGTATCGCCATTGTCTGTTTCTGAGTGAACGTTTTTATGGTCCCAATGAGGAACACCTAAAAAGTGTTTTTCACTCACTGGTCCACGTCTAGCGAATGTCTGACAAATATCCAAATTTATAATTGTTGAGAAGCTTCTCGAAGTTTCCGTTCGAAACCAGTGGTTAACCGTAGGTCCCCTTTCATTCGTGCCGTACACAGGAATATCTGAAGGCTCTAGGCTATAGGTCTTGTATGGGCTGTTTATACCAAAATAGTAGTTGGTAATAGTATCTCCAAGCTGCATCACTCTTTGTGACGAGAAAATTTGATTAATTGCATACATTGGAAGCAGGGGTAGACTTTGCATATATTTATACAAAATAAAAAGAGTTTAATAAGCTTAAAAGCTTTTGTGCAAGTGACAAACGTAATTCCGGAAAAATTAAATGATAAATGCAGGACATGGGTCATATTTTATGACTTTCCAATCCCTAATCCATGGCCGATGAGAACTTTTGTCCCACGGGCGATAAAACCAAATCGATTTCGATAACAACAAGTTTAAAAGACAATAGTGAAACAATGCAACACGATGTTTTACATGAGTTCTCGTGTGAAGCATGTGATCACGATTTAAGGAAAGTGCTTCTTTCCAAATTTGGTTTCATATTTATATCAAGCAATCATTGTTATATTGCATGAACACAAAATGTATGAACATTTCATTATTGCAATTTTAGTAAAAAAAGAAGAAGCAAAACGAACATGTGGCAAATGTTGTGCCCACTTTCATAAAGGGATGTCGTTCAATAATCTTCATTTACTTGTTCATTGCACATGTATAGAAAATCGAATGAGTTCCCATTTTCCCATTTTAGTTTACTAGCTAACCATCACAAAGTTCATTTATCGACATTTATGTTCATGTTTTCGGGAGAAATAATATGTTTACCTTTTAAACACAACACGATTACGGAAGCAAAACCTCTAGCTTCGTTGGGCAATAACGCCAATAATAGATAGGGAGTACACCGTAGGATCACCTTTTTCATAGATTAAAGGTAAAATCGAATTTCAAATTAAAGCTGAGAGGATATCAATGAAGAAACCACATTTTATAAGAATTCACCCAAGAGATTAAGTTGTTAAAAGCAGTGAGATACTCGTAGCTCCGCAAATTGAAAGCTGAATTTATGGAAAATCTATATTTGAATCGAGGTGTTTGTAAGAATATTTATAGGGTTTTTCATATCGAGTATTAGCGTAGTAAAAGTTGTGGAAATTACTGATTCCTTCATTTTTACGAGCGGTATTGATAACAATTTATATTGACGTCAGAACTATTAAATCTACTTTATAATACGTTTCCAATGCGCATTAAAATAAGACTATAGGTCATAGGTCATAGGTTAAAAAGGGGTATGCAATTCGCATACAGCACTAGGCACCCGAAGGGCCCATCGCGATCCCTAGGGAACCACTTGAAAAAAACTTCAATTGGAGAAAAACCTAAAAACCTAAAAAACTTTTCCTAGACTGAGCCCAATCTTCCTGCACAACTTAACCAGCTTCCTATGGTCTATGCCGCTCAGCTCCCCTAGTTCCTCGAAGATGTATTCCCCTAAAATCCTCCTGCGATTCCGTGCTATGCCCTCGCATTCACACAATGTGTGTGTTATGTCTTCCTCGGCTTGTAGATCACCACAGAACCTGCACGTGTCCATATCCACCAGACCAAGTCGCCTAACATGCTTTCTTAGAAGACAGTGCCCTGACATAATCCCAATTACTGTTCTAAGCTGTTCCCTGCTCAATTTTAGAATTTCCTTAGATCTTTTCTTATCCAAATGGGGCCAAAGGGCTCTAGACACACTATGTCCCTCTATGTTCTGCCATCTGAGGTCAGCCATTTTTAAGATCTTTTCATTGATTTTTCCCTTAAAGACGCCCAGGGGTGGTTTAATGTTCACACCTCCGCTATTTTCCAGCTCCCCTCCCTTTCTTGCCAGCTCATCGGCTTGCTCATTTCCCTCTATACTGCTGTGTCCCGGTACCCAGCACAGTCTTACTCGATTCCGTCTACATACTGCTTTTAGCATTGTGCGACAGTTTCTGACTATCTCGGAGTTAATGTTAGCAGATTCAAGTGCCATAAGTGTCGCCTGACTGTCAATATATATGTCTCTTCCCGACAATGATCTCATCTGCACTATCTCTGCCGCCCTTAGAACAGCCAGAACTTCCGATTGGAAGAAACTGCTTGTGTCCGGGAGTCGTATAGACTCTCTCAGGTCTGGATCAGCAGAAAAAATGCCAGAACCCGTTATCTCCCCCGTCTTAGAGCCGTCAGTATAGATAGCAACCTCGTTTGCTATTATGACTGCATCTCTTTGCCACTCCTCCCTTCGCGGATATGACACCTCATAGGGGATGTCATGGTCGACCAAGGGGCAAATCTCATCAGTCCGTATAGGATTTCCGGGTAGCACATCAGTTAAGATCGTGCAGTGCCCAAAACTACAGTCCTTAAACTGGCCTAAATTTTTGAGGCGCAAAGCGCTGTTGATAGCAAGTTGCTTTATTTTTAAATCTAGCGGGATAAAGTGCAGGAAGGCGTCCTGCACCGTTGCTAGTTTTCCAATTATGGTTCTTTTATTTGTTGCCCTCCACCACACCAGTAAGCCATATGTAAGTATGGGTATCGCCACTACTGTATATATCCAGTGTACCATGGCGGGTTTCAGGCCCCATGTTTTGCCTATTGTTCTCTTACAAATAAAGAGGGCATTATACGCTTTCTTCATTCGTTCCCTTATGTTAAGATTCCAATTTAATTTTCTATCTAGGATTACGCCCAGATACTTCGCACTGTCTGTGAGGAGCAGTTCCTCTCCGCCAAGTTTCGGGAGATTGAAGTGCGGTATTTTGTGTCGTCTCGTGAACAGGACTAACTCCGTTTTCGAGGGATTGACATTTAGTCCGCAGCCCTTGGCCCAATTACTAATTTTCCTTAAGGCGGTCTCTGTGATCTCACTTAAAGTATTCAACAAATTTCCATGCACTACTATGACCACGTCGTCCGCATACACTGTGGCACTTATACCCATTGACTTAATTTCCTTTAGGACGTTGTCAATGACCAGTACCCACAGCAGTGGCGATATGACTCCCCCTGCGGGGTTCCTCTGGTTGCAGACATCCTTATGGAGCTTTGACCAAGGGAACAGTTTATGTTCCTGTTGGCGAGCATGTTATGATTCCCTGTTCTATGTTAGCGCCTGTTAATGCGCTTTTTATAGCTCTTCACTCAACGTTATTGAAGGCTCCTTCTATATCGAGAAAAGAGGCCAAAGTAAATTCGCCGCAGTGTAGACTATTTTCAATTTTACCCACTACGTTGTGTATAGCAGTTTCTACTGATCTACCCTTTAAGTATTCGTGCTGTGACTCGCATAAAAAACCATTACTACATTTATTTTTAATGTGAGCTTCCACCAGACGCTCAAGGGTTTTGAGCAAAAAGGACGACAAACTGATTGGTCTGAAGACTTTCGCCGTCGTATGACCCTGTTTGCCGGCTTTGGGTATAAAAACAACACGAACTTCTCTCCAGGCTGTTGGAATATGCCCTGTTCTTAGACTGAATCTCAGTATATTTTTAATAAGTTTTGCCCTATTATAAAGTTTTCTTACCTCCCTTCTTTTAAGGCCAATTTCCTTATTCCACCACTTCGGTTAAGCTCTTTTTGGCTTTTTGTTTGCCGGGCATGCCTTTTCGAACGCTATGTTTAGGGTTCTACTCACGGCTTCTACTGCCCTATCTAAGTCCATCATGTCTTCGCCGGTGATCGGCTGGGTATCTAAACGTAGATTAATAAAATCTATGTATTTATCTCAGTCTGCCTTTTTTGGGTTTCTATAGAAATTACACGCCCTATGCTGAAAATTAATTTTGAAGCGTATCCATCTGTGGTCAGACAGAGATGCCTCATCAACTACCCTCCACTCCCTGATTTCCATTTTGTCTGTGTTGGAGACAAGTGTAATGTCTAAAACCTCCTGTCTGTTATGTGTAACAAAAGTAGGTGAATTCCCTTTATTACATACCGTAAGGTTGGACAATATAATAAAATCATAAAGACACTCACCCCTTGAATTTGTGTCTCCACTACCCCATTGCGTATGATTGGCGTTTGCATCGCAGCCCAGTACGTGCATCCAGTTTTTACCAGCCAAGTCCTTTAGTTCGTCCGTTATTACGACTGCAGAGTCGTATGGAAGATAGGCTGAGGTCAGACACAGAGATTTTCCATTTTCCCTCTCGCAGATGACCGCCGTCAAGTCGCCAGAGCTGTAATTATTCAAAAGAAATGCCTTTATGTGGTTTTTAATAAGGAAACAAGTCCTGATTTTACCTTCCGCCTTGTAGAACAATGTATAGTTCTTTTGCCGGAACCCTTGAATCACGTTCTTATTGATCCAGGGCTCCTGTATGAGTACGGCTGCAATGTCCTGCCTAATGACGTACTCCATGAGACAGGCCGTCGCAGCCCTACTGTGGTGCAGGTTTATCTGCAGCACTTCCATCATCATCATGGAGGGGCTCCTCCTCATCTCTGCCCTTGGTCGATGTTTTGACCATCAACCTCCCCATGCTATATGTTACCATCCCGTTGTATTTCTTCAGGTATGGAAGACATTCCTTGTTTAGGGCCAGTAGAAAGTGTTGGCCGTATTGCTGTCTAGGCCCCGTCTTTAGGACCCTCCATGTATCGGCTTTAAGTTCCCGATTTTGAACATGTAGGAGCCCTAGGAGCTTCTCCGGGTATGTGTAGGGACTAGGTACCCAAACCCAGGCTGTTGGCGGATTGTATTTTGCCAACTCAGCAACCGTTAAGCATTTTAGCTTCATACCTTCCGATGCATCGGATACCTCCGTGACGAAGTGTCTGAGGAAAACCACAGAAAGTTTGTTTCCACAAGCAACAACCTTGCGCCCGCCTTCCCAACCAGCGCCATCAAATTGATGCTCCCCGTTTCCTGCGGGGGATAGTTGCTTCCACAGGGCGTCTTGGAACCTCTCCTCGATGTTTTTCCGCTGGTCGATTGTGAGACGACCGCAAGGCTCCAGCTCGTTTACCACAGCAACGAGATGCTCGTCCTTCGGGTCGCTGTGTCCGCGACGCATTGCAGGTGTGGTCACAGCCTTCACCTTTTTCGCTGCGTTGGACTCGGCGGCATCGTCGGATCTGCCTCTCTTACTGTGGAAACTCGTCTTCCTTCCCGAGTCATTTGCCCCTTCCTTACCTTTTGCTGCGTAGGAGGTGGAGGGTGCAGTGAGTTCAGCCTCCACATCCTCATTGGCCAGCTTTTTGCCCTCCTTTGCTTTTTGCAAGTCGGCCAGAAAAGTATTGGCCCTCGCAAACGCTGCCTTTTCTCAGTCACTGAGGGTGCTGGCTTCACAGCTCCCATACTTGGCTACCTTACGATTTGCATTACGTAGCAAAGCCTTAGCCCTCTTTTCTGCGCTCTGTTGCGCTCTGTTTCGCACTCTTTTTTTTTTGTTATAATAGACGAAACTGCAGATGCAGCGGCTGAGCCAGCTGTGTCTACTTTTCCCTCTACTTTTCCTGTCTTTGTTGACGATGCTTCCAAGATGGTCCCAGGAACAGCGGATGATCCTGCTGTCCCGGGCATCTCTTCGGCTGCCTTCTTGCCCTGTATGTCTTTGTCACCGATGAGAGTTCCAGCCTGCTCACCGGTGACTTCGCTATCGCTAGTGAGGGTTTTTACCGACTCCTCACTGTCGCTAGCTAAAAGCGCCGTTTCATCCAATTCCTGTGCTAGAAGAGAGATGGATGAAGATGATAACTCATCCTCACTCATCTCCTTCTTCCCCTTGACAGGAATTGCATTTTGCTTTTTTATAATTATACCCTATTCTAAGGGTATATTAATTTGGCGCATAGTTTGTAACATACCTTACCGTCCGTCGTCAAAAATTAGGCCTTTAAACTGTACCTAGAGAGCTGAAATTTTAACCATATACTCTCTAGGGTCCCGAAATAATCAAGTTTACGTATTTTTGAAATCCGCCCACAGACACGCCCACAAACTCAAAAAAACAAAATTTTGGAAAAAATCGAATTTTGAGCTAGAAATCTGAAATTTTTTTATATGATCTATGACTCCTAAAACTGCTCGGGATATAAAATTTTCAAAATCCGCCCACTGCCACGCCCACAAATAAATAAAACAATTTTATTGAAAAACCAAAATTTGAGCTAAGGAGCTGAAATTTATAATATATACTCTCTAGGGGCCCTTTAAGCTCATGTGTAAATATTTTCAAAATCCGCCCACTGACACGCCCACAATTTAAAAAACAATTTTTTTTGAACAATTAAAGTTTGAGCTAGGGAGCGGAAATTTATAATATGTACTCTCTAGGGGCCCTTTATGTTTATGTGTTAATTTTTTTTAAATCCGCCTACTGACACGCCCACAATTAAATAAAACAATTTTATTGAAACACCCAAGTTTGAGCTAGGGAGCGTTTTTTTTCGATAAAATCCTTTAAATGTTATATAACAAAATATGTAGAGCGTTGTAAACAATTCAACCATACTTAGACTTTTGTCACGCCCACTTATGAGGGATAGGAATAAGAATAGGGTATCCAACAGTTCGCCCAAGCGGACTGTAGCCCGTCCCTATATTTTTTTTTTGTTTTTGTTTTTTTTTGATTTTGTTTTTGTTTGTTCCATTTTGAGTTTAATTTTGATTCCCACGAGTAAGGCCGGAAAAAACAAGGTCAGCCCAGGCAGCGCCGCCATACCTGGGTAAGGCTATAGACAACAGGCCCGCGCCAAGGCGCCTGAGGGAGCTCAGTTAACGGTTGGTTTAATCCCCAACCTTTCATCCCTGGGCACGGTTTACTATTCGCTCACACCACCACTGGAGTTAGGTTTGGATAGGGATAGGAACAGGGGTAGGGGGGCAATGGGGGGGGGGGAGTAAGGATACTGGGAATGGGAGGGGGGCATGGGATCGGACGGAATGTCCTGGCCAGCTCTTGGTTAGCGCTCATCAGTCGGTCTGTCTGCCATGGGTCGACAGCATAGCCTGTTGAATCTTTTCACCGTAAGCCGCCGCACCGGCACCATCGAAGGCAATGATGGTACACACGTCAAGGTGACTGACCTTCGCGGGGAAAACAAAAATAAGACTATAACATAGCGACAGTCCAATTGGGCGAACTGTTGGATACCCTATTCTTATCCCTCATAAGTGGGCGCGAAAAATGCCAAAGTTTTGTTGAATTTTTAAGAACGCTCTACATATTTTATTATATATTTAAAGGATTTAATTCAAAACAACGAAGCCTTTGTAAAAAAACGCTCCCTAGCTCAAACTTTGGCTTTTCAATAATTAATATCCAGTTTTATTTAATTGTAGGTGTGTTAGTAAGCGGATTTAAAAAATATTTAAAGATAAGTATAAAGGGCACCTAGAGAGTCTATATTATAAATTTCAGCTCCCTAGCTCAAACTTGGCTTTTCAATAAAATTGTTTTATTTAATAGTGGGCGTGTCAGTGGGCGGATTTTAGAAATTTTATCTTCCGAGTAGTTTTAGGAGTCAAAGATCACATATAAAAAAAAAATAAAATTTCTATTTAAAATTCGATTATTTAGATAAATTTGTTTTTTTTTTTGAGTTTTTGGGCGTGTCTGTGGGCGGATTTCAAAAATGCTTAAACTTGATTATTTCGGGCCTCTAGAGAGTATATGGTTAAAATGTCAGCTCTCTAGGTTCAGTTTAAAGGCCTAATTTTTTCCCGACGGACGGAATCAAAATTAATATACCCTTAGAATAGGATAGATATAATAAGATACATAATTAGGTTTGTCAAACACTGTACCCACATAAAACAAAATTATTCCCAATCTGTTCTAAGATAAGTGACAGCGATGGTGTAAAGGTTTGTGTGTTGGCTTGTACAGGTTCAATCCCCATGGTGAACAATAACATACGCCACCCATTAAAGAAGAGAAACGAATAACACCTTGTTTCTCTAAACCTCTACACCAAAAAAAGGGAGTTCTAAATAGGTCAATGTAGACCCTTTGTGATACCCCGGAGGTTATGTTTCCCTTACTTGGAACCAATGAAAAACCTATGAAAAACTTAGCGGGTTTACAAACCATCCCGATGCGTTGATGAACTTGCTCAAGTCATTCTCAGACTTGATGGAGAGTTCTTCCTGGAAGAAATATCTGCCTAGGATATTGTTTCTGATATGACAGAGTGCAGGGCAGTGACAGAGGAAATGAGGGGTATCCTCATTCCCCACATCCTCTGCAGAGTTCATCTGTTCTGAGTTTCAATTTCTTTGCATGGTAGCCCAGCATATTGTGTCCGGTGATAACACCTGTGAGAGAGGACAAAGAATTTTTGTTGATTTGAAGGATTCACTCTGTCTTTTGATTGCCATATAGTGGCCACATTTTCCTTGTAATGACACATTTTTCTTGTGGAAGGCACTCCATCTTTCGTTTGCTGCATTCAGTGTTTTATCTCCAATCACCTGTTTAAGGTAAGAGCGTTGGGGTTTTCACTGTAGTGTCAGCCTCCCTTCATTCAAGGGAAGTTCCTTTTCTTGCCAGTTCATCGGCTGTTTCATTTCCTGGGACACCACTGTATCCAGCAACCCAGCAGAGTCTTACAATGTGCTGCGCGCCAAGAGCCCGCGGCTCTTCGTGACAGCGACTTACAAGCCTCGATTTTATTTCTGTGGCGGAAATCGATTTTATTGCCGCTTGGCTGTCAATGAAGAAGGTAATATCAGCATGTGATATTGCCGTCATTGCAGCCTGATTAGCGGCTGCTGTCACCGACAGAACCTCAGCTTGCAAGACGCTGCTGTAGTCGGGGAATCTGATATTCCAAGTGTTTCTGAATAGAAACCCGGACCAACGCCGGTATCCATCTTGGAGCCATCTGTATAGATGGGGATCGTTGCTGCATGGATTGGTACTTGGTTCTCATGCCATTATTCCCTGCAGGGAAAGAAGACAGTATACGGTCTTATAAAATCTAGTTGGAGAGTAATGTAGTCTGTACATACATTACCTCCCATAAATTTCTCTAGGTAAGGTTAGGAGGGGTGCATACACAATTGTTAAAGTTTCACCCAGAGGCCAAAAAAGCCCATTGTGAGTACCCTTTTGTACATGGTAGGACACGCAGATAACAAAATCATTAGGATCTGTCTATGAATCGATTAATATCTGTTAGAGGTATCCATGCTAGGTCGTCCAGGCTGTAAAAGAACCGTGCTCCCATGCAGGAGAACCGTCGTTCTTGTAGTGTCGGGTAGTGGCACAGGAGGTGTTCCACCGACTCTATTTCCTCCTCATCTCTGCAGCTTCTGCAGAAGTCATTTGAAGGGATCCTCATAGCCTTCTGGCCATGTTCCTGATTATGCAGTGTCCGGTTATTACCCCGACGAGCACACGGGTATGATTTCTTTCAAAGGATAGTAGGGACTAAGATTTCTTTTTGTCAATGACTTGCCACAGCCTACGAGTTATGATACAGCTTGCAATGTTGTCCCACATTTCCATACATGGACTTGTCATGATACCGTCAATGAATCTCTTAGTTGTTACTAAGGCAGGCAGTACCTTCATATCAGCCTCGAGGGGGTTCATATCAGAGCCGCATCTGGCCAGCGTATCTACTGTCTCATTCCCTGCCACATCAAAGGGCACTAGAACCCAACAGAGTAGTACGGAATGATAGCTAATTGCTTTAAGTCGATTGCTTTAATAGCTGCCTGACTGTCCACGCGGATGGTTAATTCCATTGCTGGGAGTTTCATCGTTTGGACTGTCTGCGCGGCTTTCTTAATCGCGTAGATTTCAGCTTGAAAAACACTGCAGTAGTCTGGCAGTCAATAAGACTGGTTGATAGTAAGTGCCGCTGAGAAGACTCCTGCTACTGTTCCCTTCTCTGTCTTTGAACCTTTACAGATGGAAATGCCTTTGGTGACCGTGCTGGATGAATTCCAGTCATGTCAAGTGGGTATAATAGACTTTGAAGTTCTCATTAAAGTCATATAAGGTTTCACATAGTCAGTTAGTGGCATTAGCCAACGTTGATTAAAGTTGTCCATTACGCGGTAGAGTCCGAAAGTGTGCGGTTTTCAAATTTCCATCTATATCAATCTGAGAGCACATTTGGCTCCAGAAACAACAACAACTGACTATTTACTACCTAGCTTCGCCTTCAAAAGGAGATTCGTTACCAGAATCCGGAACGAGGCGAGACAGCTATCTATACCCACGGATACAAAATGGATGTGGGTACAGGTGCAGAGATCTTCTGTGAGACTCAGGCAGAGTGCAAAAGAATTGATGAGGCGCAAGCTGGCCAACAAACAGATCACCATATACTCTGACAGCCAAACGGCTATAAAGCCCATGGAGTTAGTAGTAGTCAAATCAAGAGCGGTGTTGCAGAAAACACCTAGACGAGATATCAACTGCCAATACAGTCACCTTTTGCTGTGTACCGGAGCACAAGGACATCTCGGGCAACGAGGTAGCGGATTAGCTGGCAAGATACGCCCCGGAGATGGATGCATCTCTGGCTCTAAAATCCATACGAACTCCGCTAACCACACTAGCACGGAAAACCGACGTTGAATCCATGAGTGGAACAAACCTACGTTGGACCAACCATGAAACATGCAGACACACAAGGGAGCTATGGCCAGCGGTAAACAAAAGAAAATCTAATGACATGATCGGGCGAAACCGCAAAGATATACGCACTTTGACGGGGGTTCTCACAGGATACTACGCAGTGGGCTTCCATGCGGAGCGGGTAGGCATAATGCAGAACGATTACTGCAGGAGCTGCAGGGTCATTAAGAGATAGAATCTATTCGTCACTTACTATGCGATTGCCCTGCACTTAGAACTAACAGATTCAATATTCTTGGCAGCCACCTCTTTGAGGAGGTGATGGATCTGATTGATATAGAGCTGAGGAAACTCCTGAGATTTACATATAAATCCTATTTCAGCGGATCACTGAGCTGTTAAACAGCGGTATCTTTTTGTTTCTTTCCAGGGTTCAACATTTTTGAAGAATCCCAATTGTTCGCTCTTATTCCCAAAGATTTCCTGAATAAGAATTCCGCCTCGAATTTGGTTCGCCTTGATGAAGAGATTAATTGAAGGAAAAAAAACGCCTCGTGTGTCTAACTTAATCGTGAAGAATAATCTTTCAGGAAATTCCTTCCATCTTTATTGTTTGACAGTTTACTTTTTAGGAAGTGTTCAGAACATAGTTTATTTTAGGTAATAGACATTCAATTCAAACATAGAGGGCGGGAACATGCCGCCCACCTTGAAATAATAGTAATAATTTCAACTTCAACTAGTTAATTCATAAATGCATGTATACTATCAATTAATTTTAACATTAAGTCTAAAATCCAGTTTAACCTTAAGTTTATCTATAACTAATTTAATAATTCATTCAAATATTAACATTTAATTTATATTTGAGAATAAGTTCAAATCATGCACCTTTTTTTAAGTTAAGGTTAATTATAAGTTCAACTTCATAAGCTTACAAGCATTCAAAATTTCATTTCCAAAATTTAATTTAAGTTAAGCAAACACAATTTTGAGATGGGGCGCTTTAAAAGCCCATTTTTTGTTATGAGTGTGGCAACCCTTGCCAATCCGTCAGTTCCGTAGTGTACCTCCTTCACACGACCAATTGACCATTTACCAGGCGGATGATTTTCATCCAGAATTAAGACTAGATTATTTGGATTGAGATTGTCCGTTTCTTTTCGCCATTTACTGCGCTGTTGAAGAGAGGAAACGTACTCTAACTGCCAACGTTTCCAAAAAGCCTGTTGCAGGCGGGTTATAATCTGAAATCTTGAAAGACGGTTAATGTTTGTTGAATGATAGTCTGGCTCATTTATAAAATACGACGTATTCCCTACTAAGAAATGGGCAGGAGTCAATGGTTCAAAGTCTTCAACTTCATCAGACATGGCTACCAAAGGTCTTGAATTAAGACATGACTCTATTTGACACAAGAGCGTTTGAAGTTCTTCGAATGATAAAAGAGTAGACCCCACGACTCTTCGCAAATGGAATTTCGTCGATTTCACGGCAGCTTCCCATAGACCACCGAAATTTGGTGCTGACGGTGGGATGAAGTGCAAATTTATTGTCTCCTTGCTCGCCTCTTTCTGCAATCGCGCTTGCACCTCCCTCGACCTTATGAACGTATTTAGCTCATCCAGTAGATTTCTCGCACCAACAAAGTTGGTACCATTATCGCAATAAAGGTTGGAGCACCTTCCCCTCCTAGCGATGAAGCGTTTTAAGGCTAACATAAACGCCTCAGTTGATAAACTGGATACTAGTTCCAAGTGAATAGCCTTGGTGCATAAACAAATGAATACTGCAATGTAAGCCTTTTGTCCTCTGCATCCTCTCTTTCTCCAAGGTGTTGCTAATACTGGTCCCGCATAGTCCACCCCAGCATTCAAAAATGCCTTTTCTCCGCTCAGTCTTGCTGCTGGAAGGTTTCCCATCCTTTGCTGCATTGGCCTTGCGCTAAATCTTTGACAAACAACACAGCGATGTATTATATTTCTCAACGCATTCCTTGCCCCAATAATCCAAAAGTCCCTTCTTAGTAGAGCGAGAAGTAGTTGAGGTCCAGCATGCAAATACTTCTGATGAGTGTACGAAACTAACAACTTGGTGAAAAGTGATGAACTCGGAAGAATTAATGGGTGCTTTCGATTATATCCAAAGGGGGCAGCATCAATCCGCCCACCAACACGTAGTAATCCATATGAGTCCAAAATAGGATTCAATTTTAGCAACTGATTTGTCCTTAACGGTAAATTTTCTTGAAGACGTGCTATATCTTCCGAAAAGGTGTTATATTGTTCAACCTTAACCAATGCATTCGTGGCCCTAGTTAACTCCTCAGTCCTAAGCCATCCCGTTATTCGTTTAGACTTGCTTGCCCGACAGTTGGAGCTAAAACGTAACAATAACGCGGCTATTCTTACGAGTCTTGAATAGTTAGAGTATTTCTCCAGGATATAGGTTGGATCGTCACCATCGTACGAAATCGCTGACAGTACTATTTGGCGTTCCTCCTAGTTTTGTTTATCGCCATTATAGTTTGGAAGAACGAAGGAAGTAGATGTGTCAAAAAACACAATGCCCGGTCCGCTCCACCACAACGTATGATTTATGAGTTCATTTGCTCTCACCCCTCTCGATGCGCAGTCGGCAGGGTTGGTATATCCTTTCACGTGCCGCCATTGAGTAGCTGGAATTGCGCCTGTGACTGCTGAGATACGATTAGCAATGAACGTTGCAAACCTTCTTGGGTGCCCGTTTAGCCAATGAAGAACTATAGTAGAGTCCGTCCACCCGTATACAGTAATATCCGCGTAACCCTGATCATCCCATTCATTCCTCTCCTGCCATAAAGTTTGCAATAAAATCTTGTAGTTGATTAAAACGGGTGCCACAAATCCCAGAGGATCGAAGATCCGTGCAGCTTCTGGCATAAGATTTCTTTTGGTGTAACATGAAATCTCCCTTAAATTGACCTTAAATCTGAAACAATCTGTTACAGGATGCCATCGTAAACCCAAGGTTTTCACTGGTTGAATTTCCTCTACCGACCATTTCCAGTCGGGTTCTCTCCTCTCCAGTGGAATTTTTTCCAGCAGATCCTTTGAGTTTGATGCCCATTTCCTTATGTGAAATCCCGCACTTTGTAGAAGTTTGCACAATTGGCCAACAACAACTCGAGCGGATTCCTCACTGGTGCAGCTTGCGATGAAATCATCCATGTAGAAAAAGTCGCTTATCATTGAAGCTGCCTCGGGAAACTCCTTCTTCCCATCTTCAGCCAGCTGAGTCAGACACCTCGTGGCTAAAAACGATGCTGGTGCCGTACCATATGTGACCGTTGTCAACTCGAATGCTCTTATCGGCTGCTCAATTGAATCTCTCCAGAGAATTCTCTGAAACTTTCTATCGTCCGGATGGACCAAAATTTGCCTATATATCTTGGCTATATCGGCGCTTAGGGCAATGGGATTCAGTTTGAATTGGATCAGAATAGTCATCAAGTCGTTTTGAAGCACTGGTCCCGTAAGCAACTGGGAGTTCAAGGAGGGCCCACCAGGTGGAACACATGTTGCATCAAACACAACCCTTAAACGCGTCGTGGTACTGTCCAGCTTAATCACCGAGTGGTGCGGTATATAGTATCCGATATCTTGTCCTTGGTCTATATTTATCTGTACCATATGACCTAGCGCCTCGTATTCCTTCATGAACGCTGTATACTGCAACCTAAGATCCTTATCTCTTTCTAGTCGCCTCTCCATCGATATCAGCCTTTTTTCTGCCATTCCCCTAGAATCGCCTTGCACCTCTGCCAAGCCCTTGAATGGAAGTCTTACCACGAATCTTCCGTCGGAGTCCCTCCTATAGTGAGTTTTAAAATGAGTCTCACAAGGATGGTCATCGAATAGGTAACGTGATGTTAGCTTAGGTTCTTCTATTTCCCAATAACGCTGCATTAGATTTTCCATATTATCAACAGCGAGATACGTGCTTAACTGACCGCTGCTTGATTCCTCCACTCCACTGGCCAAAAGCCACCCAAACTCAGTATTCTGAGCAACCAAATGACTGCTGTTGTCGTAGATTTTACCCCCAGTTAAAACCTTAAAAAGAATTCCAGCCTTCAACAAAATGTCTATTGGTCCTGGTTCGCCAAAGCTAGGATCAGCTAATTGAAGGTCCCCCAATCAGGATGACTTGTAGTAGTCCACCCTACCCTGTGGTATAAGACTGGTGATAGAGTTCAAAACAACAGCTTGTGAAGACAAATAAAAATCGGATATCCTTGATTTAATATTCAATATAACCTGCCCTCTAGCCTTGGCTTCACAATCGCCTATTGCATTAATGGCCATTGAGCATTTTTGTCTAGGCAATCCCAAATATTGCACACATGCTTCTGTTATAAGCGTTACCTGGGACCCTGAATCCAAAAGTACCCTACATGGTTTAAATTCTCCATATTTATTTTGCACCAATACAACTGCAGTAGGTAGCAGATTATGGCCCTTGACACCCTTTGATTCCTTATCACTTCTCACTGAAAGAACTGCCTTTGAACTTTCCGGTGATAACTGATCTCGCATTTGGCCTTCAGGTGAGCTGCCGTTGGCTGAACCACCTGGACTTCTTGAGCTGGACTTGGCATCCGTATGAATTGACGTGTGATGTCTCGCCTTACACTTCCTACAAGTTCCTGAGTTGCAAGCCTTGACTGAATGCCCAGTGTTAAGACAATTATAGCACAATCCCTTTTGAGCTATGAAACTTCTTTTCCCATTCAGATCAAGGTTACTAAATTTAGGACACGATGATATAAAATGTCCCCCAGCGCACATAGAACAGGTTAATGAAACTGCCGCCAATACCGACTGACGATTGTTTTTAGTTGCCAATGTTGTATGACCCTTTTTGTTTGAAAATGCTTCAAGTTCAAACTGCCTATTTGTTAAAAACTCCAAAATATCCTTGAGCACTGGTTTATTATTAGTCGCCGTAGACCGAGCCCACAACTTCCTTGATTCTGAGTCTAATTTAGAAGAAACCACGTAAATAATCCAAGCACTCCAATGTTCTACAGGTAATCCCAAGGATTTTAATGCCGAAACGGATTCATTAGTTGTATTATGAAGCCGACGAATATCTGCTGAACTAGGGTTAGGGCCAACGTCGGATTGCTCCATAATAGTTTTTATGTGTGTATTGATGATCACCTTCTCCTTATCGTACATGGCGCAAAGATCCCTCCAGGCCTGATCGTAATTAGCATCGCAAATATTAGTATGCTTCAGGACAGAAGCAGCATCATCCTTCAAAGAAAGTTTTAAATACTGTAGCTTTTGAGCCCCCGATAAATTAGGTGATTCGTGAACGAGTGTTTTGAACAAATCCTTGTAAGTTGGCCATTCCCTAAAGTCACCATTAAATGTCGGGAGTGGGCAAGTGGGTAGCTTAGATAAGCCCTGTCCTAAAGCTGACCGATTTAAACGATCACCGTCAGACATAGACGCAAGCACTGCCGCAATAGCATTTTGACTCGCAGTTAGCTGCCTAAGAGTTTCGTCGTGTTCATTGGTGCCACGAGATGAATGAGCTTCTCCTGACGATTGAGCGCTACCTTCTAAATTTGACGTTTCATTACCTCGCACATGTGTATTATCCTCACCGTTGATGCCCGTGGATTCTGCTCTGTGAGTACCACGTGACAAAAGATGTAAGCAAATCGCCTTTATGCTATAATATTTCGCTTCATATTCTTCCCTGACACTAATCTCGGCTTCTATCTCCTCATCTGTCATTAGCATTTCGATTTCCATCTGAATTTTCTCAAATGATTTCATAACTTCTTCCACCTTTTCTAATTTTATTTGAGCGTCGATTACCGACATTCTCCCTTCACTGGCTTCAGCCACCAACTTCTCTAATCTAGTGAGGCTCCCTTTTACTACACCACGCCTTTTGCGTAAGTTCTCCATGTCTCGTATATAGTATAATATAAACGCCAAAACGCTATATATGTAATAATGGTGTGTGTACTCACTGCGATATCCAACTCGAGCTAATCCAAATCACAATTTCTCCTAATCTCGGCTTCTATCTGGTTCTTTTCCACTGCAACCGCAATAAAGCTGCTACCTTTTGCACTCCAATCGTAAATCCACCGATGTCTCCGTTGCACAGCTCCACCTTATAACAGACCGCTTCCCCAAATTTTCCGCGCAAGTAATTCTTTTAGGTAGGTAATTTTATTTATAATTTACTTTACCTTAAAAGATCCGGCTCGAAGGACCATTATGTTCGCTCTTATTCCCAAAGATTTCCTGAATAAGAATTCCGCCTCGAATTTGGTTCGCCTTGATGAAGAGATTAATTGAAGGAAAAAAAACGCCTCGTGTGTCTAACTTAATCGTGAAGAATAATCTTTCAGGAAATTCCTTCCATCTTTATTGTTTGACAGTTTACTTTTTAGGAAGTGTTCAGAACATAGTTTATTTTAGGTAATAGACATTCAATTCAAACATAGAGGGCGGGAACACCAATAGTGGACGCAATGGACCCAAACCAATGATCTAAGTGAACCGTGAAATCCGTCACAAGGACATCCATTTATCTACCTACCATGAATCTATCAAATGAATACATTCATGCAGCCCTCTAGTCTACAATAAATATGAAGGGATGTTTCAAATTACGAATAAAAATTAATATACCCTTAGGATAGGGTAAACAAAATTATTCTAACATAGCTATATTTCGAAAATGCGAGTATGCACATTTTTTCAATGGTAGGTAGTCAATTAGTCAGTTTTGAAATCACTTTAACCATTTTTGAAACATTGACATTGTTCGAAAAATTGGAAAAAAGTCGTACACTCAGTATTAAGTGATACGAGTATCAACGATAAAAAAGCGGCCAAGTGCGAGCCGGACTCGCCCATGAACGGTTCCGCTCGAATTATAATTATTATTTACTTAGCAGTCACCGACTATCCTCCGTGCCCATAAGATCGTTCCGCAAATCGTTCTTAGCAAAAACCACGCTATCCAATCTTTGCCCAATCACTGTAACCCTTCACTCCCACCTTAACTGCTCCAAAGGCACCGTTTATGCTCCTTGCCTTATAAACGTCCCAGAAAACGAAATCATCCAGGAAATGAAAGACCAGGGCGTTTCTGGTGTTTATAAATTCCAAAAAAAAGAAAATAATGTCCAACGTACTGGCCTCCTCCTATTCACCTTTGATCGTTTCCGTTGAAGAATATTTTCCCAATCCAATGCGCTGCAAAAACTGTCAGCTTCTTGGGCACACGTCCAAAAGGTGCAATCGTAGCCCCACATGCGATGTCTGCAATCTCCCCCCTCATTCCCCCGAAAATTGTACACGCACCTCATGCGCTAATTGTGCAGAGGAACACCCGGCCTCATCTAAAAATTGCAAACGGTACATTCAAGCAAAAGAAACTCTCAAAATTAAAACCATAAAAAAATGCAGCATGGCTGAAGCGAACAAAATTTACCGTGAACAAAATCCCGTACCATTTACTTCCTCGACCTACTCATCTGCCGTAAAAAAATCAATACTCTCTGACTCAATTAGTCAGTTAACGAAGCCCCTAAGCTCACCTCTTCTCCCCACCAGTGACAACAGTCTTACACAACCTAAAAAATCTGCTGAAAACCTTCCAAACCTTATTTCAGCCAACATCAAACCGCAACATGCATCCAATATAGTACCGAACACTACTCCCTTCATGCAATCCGTGCAAAACAAACCAAACTCCCCGTCGTGCAATGAAATTATAAGTTCAGTTAAAACCATATCGAATACAAACAAACCCTCTTCATCTTCTACATCATACCTGTCCAGTTCGAATTCTACTCCAAATCCAAATCACTCCTTCCAAACTCTTCACAAAACGTACACCCACACCACATCTCCAGCCGATCTGCACAATATGCAAACACAAGAAAAAAAAAAACTACTCAACTTATCCAACCGACAACACTCATACATCAACCTCTCTCTCTCTCAACAAACTCAACTCAAAAAAATCCACTCATCTCCAATGTCCACAAATGAAATAATGTCCATTGATACAAGCAGTCAAAACTACGATAAAATTCCCGAAAATGATGAAGATGAAGGCGTCTGAAAATAGAACCAATGCCACCAATTCCGACTCTGCCGTCCACTGGTTGAAACGCCCAAATTACTCACGGAATTTGGACGCTTCAACCTCGGGGCGGCAGAGTCAATATTCTCCCCCCCCCCCCCCCATAACCCAACACCACCAGATTTTTTGCAGTATAACGTTGATTATACCGCGAACAAGTCTCCTTCACCCCCTTATTCAACTCTAAAGATTCTGCAATGGAACCTTAACGGGTACTTGAACAACTACCATGAGTTGGAAATCCTTATCAAAGAATGGAAGCCGGCAATAATTGCATTACAGGAAACTCACATTCAACTCAATTTATTACCTAAAACTCCCAAACAGTATAAAGCCTATTTTCACAATTTTGCAACAAATACTATGGCAAAACAAGGTACCGGGTTACTCGTCCATAAATCTATCCCCCATAAACACATTCAAATTAATTCTACTCGTAGTATCTCCGCAATAGCAGTCGAAATTCAACTTAAGATCAAACTAACTATTCTGTCGATTTATATCCACCCATCCCAACCTTTTTCAGCTTCAGACTTAGAAAGAATTTTGTGTTCTACCAATACTCCAGTTCTAGTAGCAGGCGATTTTAATGCCTGGAGCCCACTTTGGGGATCTCCCGTGGGCAACACAAGGGGCAAAGAAGTAGAACTCTTCCTTGCAAACTCAAACCTATCTCTGGTAAACGACGGCTCCCCGACCCACTTCTCTACACATAAGACGTTCACCCACATAGATCTCACTCTCATAACACCTCAACTTTTACCTAAAACATCATGGATAAGGAACGACTTTCTTCATGGAAGCGATCACTTCCCTATAATCTGCAGCGTAAATATTGGTACTCATTATAATTACGTAAAACCGAACCCGAAATTCCAAACCGATCGTGCAGATTGGAATCTTTTTCGATCAAAAGCAAGGGAGTTCCTAAATTCGACCCCCCATTCCGCTAATATAAATCAAGAAGCGGCTTCTATAAAAAAGAGCATGCTATTCGCAGCAAATAGCGCCATTCCACAAACTATACACAAACCACATAAAAACTTTGTTCCTTGGTGGAACCCCGAAATAGATACACTGCGAACTAATAAACAAAATCTTTGGAAAATATTTAAGAAGTACTCCAACAACACCAATCTTGTCAACTACCGGAGAGCAAATGCTTTGTTCCGTAGTAAGGTAAAAGTCGCCAAAATTACGAGTTTCCAAAAGTTTACGGCGAACATAAACCCTAACACTACCAGTAAAAAAATTTGGTCGAACTTAAAAACACTTACCGGCAGCTACTACCCACAGCTAATCAAAACTATAACAACTGATTCGGGTTCGCTTACTGAAACAGACAAAATATCGGAGGATTTTGCCAAATGTTGGGCATCTTATTCTAGTGACTCGAACTTCACGACCGTATTCCGAGACGCTAAACGCATAGCAATAAATAACGACTACATACAATATCACCTAACCCATCCAGCCAAACTTGCCGAGCTGCCTATAAATATATTGGAACTCGAATGTTGCCTTAGTTCTGTCAAAGGTAAGACACCCGGCTACGACCGGGTATCCTACCCAATGTTAACAAACGCACCAGCAGTAGTAAAACAACGCATTCTCATGCTTTACAATAACATATTTGACAACGGCACAATACCCCAAATATGGAAAACCGCAACGTTGATTCCGATACCCAAATCGAAACAACTATCCACAACCACCACTGGCTACAGGCCCATATCCCTTCTATCCTGTACCAGCAAATTGCTGGAAAAAATTATTTCCAAACGGCTGCTGTGGTTCATAGAAAGAAACAACCTCATTAACCTCAATCAAGTTGGATTTAAAAATGGCCGCAGCACTATAGACTCTCTTCTTCATATAGATGCATTTGTTGCAAACGCACTCTACAACAAAAACCACGTACGAGTATCTATACTTTCTATTGACTTTGAAAAGGCTTTTGAACGGATCGGCATCCACGTGGTTCTTAACAAATTAAACAAATGGAAAATAGGTCGTAAAATGTACTGCTTTATAAAATCTTTCCTCTTAAATAGAAAATTTAGAGCAAAGGTAAACAATTCTTATTCAAAAATACACAATCTTAATAATGGCATACCCCAAGGATCCCCCCTCTCGGTGGTAATTTTCATAATAGCATACGACGACATAAGTGATATAATTAATCAATCCAAATATATTAGCCACTCTCTGTATGCAGACGACTTGTGTCTACTATCGAAATGCAATGATACTACCCGCACATTTAACATGTTCAAAGAAACAATCCACCAGATCAATATCTGGTGTATGCAATCGGGTGCATCAATGTCCCCTACTAAAAGCAAGCACCTGTACATCTGCAGAAAAACTCACTGTTCCATTCCCCAGTTAGATCTAAGCGACATACTAATACCTAATGTCAGTAATCTAAGTATTTTAGGCATAATATTTGACAATACATTTACTTTTAAACAACACTGTCTAGAATTAAAGAAAAAGCTAGCAGCCAGGCTTAACATAATCAGATACTTATCCTCAAAAAATAGTTTTGTTCATACAAATACCTTGGTTAAGATTACAAAAACAATAATTCTTATCAAAATAGACTATGGTTTGGTCATATACGGCAAGGGTGCAAAATTTACCCTCCAAACTCTCTATCCATCATACCATTCAGCAATACGTTCCAGTCTTAAAGCATTTAGAACAAGTCCAATAAAAAATATCCTCATAGAAGGTGGGTTTCCATCCATCATAAACAGAAGAGACATTCTAACATCTCGCCTAGTGCCCAAAATCTGTGAGTCACTTTGCTCTCCAATTCACGCTGATGCAGTCAAAGTTCTAAGGCGAAGAAAAATTCCAAAAAAACCGTCAGCCCTCTACAATGCTCTCACCTTCGCTAAAAATATTGTACTCGTACCAGTCGAAAAAAAATTATCCACCGAAAAATATCCGCCCTGGCTACTCCCACCGAACGCAATAAATATCAAACTCGCCAGACACAAAAAGGACACAACTCCCAAAGACACATACATTCAACTCTACCACGAGCTTATAAATGACTACTCTGCAAACGATTGTAACATTTTCTTCACTAACGGCTCAAAAAGTGAAGAAGGCACAGGCTTCGCAATAGTCAACAAACCCGGCCACATAATGTCCTCTGTAAAACTTCCATCCTACTCTTCAATCTTCTCGGCAGAAGCCTTAGCGATAGCAAAAGCTACGGAGTTGGCAGCTAAACAGAAAAATAATTCGTTAATATGCACAGATAGTCTATCTACATTGATGGCAGTAAAAAATATAAAAAACCGTACACCTATCATCAATAAAATTCGGGACAATATTATCAAATCCGATACGAAATTGAGACTGGGTTGGGTCCCCGGACACATTGGTATTAAGGGAAACGAACTGGCGGACCAGACAGCCAAATCCATATCCATCGATCCTAGGTTAGGTTAGGTTAAAGTGGCTGTCAACAGAAGGCCGACATACTTAGACCAGGATTAGGTCCATTGTGATGCCACACGAATCGAGGGGTTTCCCCACTACTAGTTAAACCATTTAGAGCTTCTTATGAAGCGCGATAGACTTCTAACGTCAGCGTTAGCCAAGTCGTTAAGATTGTTAAGCAAGAAATCTCCCAGATAAAGATTTCTATTATGGGAGAGAGCTGGACATGTGCAGAGAAGGTGAAGTATAGTCTTCTCCTCCTCCTCGTCCAAGCAACTTCTACAGAAATCGTTAGAATAAACGCCAAGCCTCGATGCGTGCTTGCCTATCAGACAGTGCCCTGTAATGGCAGCTATAGTGGAGCTAATATGCAGTCGGTTTAGTGAGATCAGACTCTTAGAGCGTCGCAGGTCCAACTTTGGCCAGATGTGCTTAGTCGCTAGACATGTATTACTACCTGTCCACCTAAGGTTTGTTCTCTCGATTGCAGATAGCTTGAATAAAAGTTTGCAGGTAGCGATTGGGATACCCAGAGAACCCTTTTCAGGTAAAAGGGGGAGTTTGGTTCCCTTTTTGGCGAGTTCATCAGCCCTGCAGTTTCCTGGAATATCTCTATGCCCCGGCAGCCAACAGAGGTGAATGTTAAACTGCTCCGCCATCTCCATAAGAGATGAACGGCAGTCGAGGGCTGCAATGGAGTTTGAAGATACTGAATCCACGGACTTGATCGCGGCCTGACTGTCCGAGAAGATACGGATATCCTTTGTGGATATCACATTTCTCTTCAGCCACGTCAGGGCTTCTTTTATTGCCATAATCTCCGCCTGGAATATGCTACAGTGATTAGGAAGACGGAAAGAGAGGCTCAGATTTAGCCTTTCGGAGAAAACGCCGCCACCAACCCCGTCACTAGTTTTTGATCCATCGGTGTAGAAGTGGATCGCTTTAACTTCCTCAAATTCAGCGTCCTCCCAGAATGATCTGGAAGGAATAGTGACTTGAAAGTTCTTTCCAAACTGTAATTAGGGTATGGTGTAATCTATGTTTCCTGGTAGAGACTCAAATCAGTCCAGAATGGTGGTGTGGCCAATGTTATTGTTAACCCACTGCGAGGTAGCCTTAAGGCGGACAGCAGAACAGGCTGCTGTTTGCCTAGGAAAAATGTCGAGTGGTAACAGATGTAGCAGGATATCTAGTGCTGCAGAGGGGGTGGTACGGAGTGCTCCACTTATGCACAAACCTGCTGTGCGTTGGACTTTGCCAAGTTTAGCACAGTTTATAGCTTTACTTAGGGCAGTCCACCAGACAGCAACCCCATATGTGAGAATCGGTCTTACGACCGATACATATAGCCAATGCGTTATGCGGGGTTGTAGACCCCACTTGTTGCCAATGGCTTTTTTGCAAGAGAAAAGTGCCACTGTGGCTTTTTTACCCTTTCTTGTATGTTGGGTTTCCAGCTTAACTTCCTATCGAAGATAAGACCCAAGAACCTAGCTTCGTCAGAGAATACTAATCTTATGCCACCAATAGAGGGTGGGTCGATATGCGGAATCTTGTGTTTCCTGGAGAAGAGGATTAATTCTGTTTTGTGGGGGTTGATACCCAAGCCACAGCGATTAGCCCATTTCTTTAGCTTGTTAAGAGCGTTTTGCATGAGTTCTTTTATAGCATTGAGGTACTTCCCGGAGACGGCTATAGCAATGTCATCGGCATATGCAATCACCCTGCAGCCCACCTCTTCCAGGTATATCAGTAGCTCATTCACCACCAAGTTCCAGAGAAGGGGGGAAAGGACCCCGCCTTGCGGCGTGCCTCTACTGACAGACCTCCTGGCGGATGAAACGCCCAGTTTTGAGTTGATAATCCGACTTGTGAGCAGTAGATTAATCAATTCACCAAGCGAACCCTCCACATTCAGTGCTGTCAGTGCATCCGTGATTGCAGATGTACCCACGTTGTTAAAGGCGCCTTCTATATCCAGAAAAGCAACCATAGTGTACTCCTTGTGATGAAGGGAGTATTCAATAGTGCGTACCAGAGAGTGAAGGGCAGTTTCAACTGACTTACCCTTACAGTATGCATGTTGAGACGCAGATAGAAGCTGCGTATTTATGTTGGTACGGAGATGGATATCAATCAGTCGCTCCAACGTTTTGAGGAGGAATGATGCTAAACTAATAGGTCTCAGGTCTTTTGGGCTGACATGGGAGTATTTCCCGGCTTTTGGTATAAAGACCACTTTCACTTCTCTCCAAGCCTGAGGAATATATGCCATTTTTAAGCAGCTGTTCAGAATCATCTCTAATACTGGTGTGATGATATCCGAAGACATTTGTAATTCGGCAGGTATTATGCCGTCTGGTCCTGCAGACTTGAAGGGCTTGAAGCTATTTAGTGCCCAAGGCAGCTTGTCCCTTGTAATCAGACCTTGAGAATGAGTCACCTGTGCCAGTGATCTATTCAGATCAGTGTACCCGGTAATGTTGGAGCTACCTGGGAAGTGGGTATCAAGTAGCAGATTGAGCGATTCCTCACTAGATATCGTCCAGGATCCATCAGCTTTCTTTAGACAGCTGGGCATGGTTGGATTTGAAGCTAGGATTTTTCTTAGCCTTGATGCCTCAGAGACTTCTTCTATTTTGCCACAGAAGAGTCTCCAGGATGATCTTTTGGCTTTCCTTAGCTCTTTTTTGTATAATTTGAGAGCTTCCTTATAGGAGTCCCAATCAGTAAGTGATCTCGAGCTTTTAGAGCTATTGAAAAGTTTCGATCCTAACTCGGTAATATCCCACTACCAACCCGACAACAAGGAGTTCATTAAATTGGCAAACATCCACTGGCACCAAAAAAGCGTAGAAGAATGGAGCCAATATATTCATCATTACTCATCACTAAACCGGACACCAACGGCAGCTGTTTATCCAACAACCTCAACGTCAAAAATGAACAAATGCTTTCTTAGACTTAGAATCGGACACTCATCGCTCACTCACACCTACCTGCTGAACAAAGACACTCCTCCGTTATGCCACCTATGCCAATCCAACCAAATTCTCTCCATTAAGCATTTCACAATTGATTGTCAAAAAATTAACAATACTTGTACTATATTACACAATAAAAATCTCAAAAACCTCCTCTCAGTTCCCTCAGAACAAAATATTAAAAATGTATTCAAACTTCTTCAACATTTTGATTTAGAAAATAGTATCTAATATCTGATTTTTAACATTTGTCAGCCGTAAGCCTTGGTAGCTAGCGCTGTATATATTTCATTATACCCTATTCTAAGGGTATATTAATTTTGACGCATAGTTTGTAACATACCTTAATATTGCCCGTAGACCCCTAAAAGTTACTATATTTATGATCAGCATCGATAGTAATGTCGATCTAGCCATGTCCGTCCGTCCGTCCGTCCGTCTGTCGGCAAAAATTAGGCCTTTAAACTGGACCTAGAGAGCTGAAATTTTAACCATATACTCTCTAGGGTCCCGAAATAATCAACCTTACGAATTTTTGAAATCCGCCCACAGACACGCCCACAAACACAAAAAAAAAAAAATTTGGAAAAAATCGAATTTTGAGCTAGAAAGCTGAAATTTTTTATATATGATCTATGACTCTAAACTTTCCGGGAGAAAAAAATTTCAAAATCCGCCCACTGACACGCCCACAAATAAGTAAAATAATTTTTGTATACCCTATTCTAAGGGTACCTATATTAATTTTTGAAAATCCAAAGTTTGAGCTAGGGAGCTGAAATTTATAATATATACTCTCTATGGGCCCTTTATGCTCATGTGTTAATTTTTTTTTAAATCAGCCTACTGACACGCCCACAATTAAATAAAACAATTTTATTGAAACACCCAAGTTTGAGCTAGGGAGCGTTTTTTTTCGATAAAATCCTTTAAATGTTATATAACAAAATATGTCGAGCCGTTCTTAACAATTCAACCATACTTAGACTTTTGTCACGCCCACTTATGAGGGATAGGAATAAGAATAGGGTATCCAACAGTTCGCCCAAGCGGACTGTAGCTCGTCCCTATGTTTTTTTTTTTAGTTTTATCATTCCCTTATTTTAGAAGATACAGAGGGAGGGGGGGGGGCTGACATGTTACCACTTTGGAAGTGTCTCTCGCGCAAAGTATTCAGTTTAGAAAAAAATATATTTGAAACCTCAATATCATTTTTGAAGACCTATCCATAGATACCCCACACGTATGGGTTTGATGAAAAAATTTTTGTTCGAGTTTCAGTTCTAAGTATGGGGAACCAAGAACCAACGACCATACCACGTCGAGTTAATCGGTTCTCGTCAGATCACCGCAATTAAACGACGTTGGACGCGGTTATTACGTAGATGGGGGACCGTTTGAGAACAACGGCGTGTCGTTGGCCAGTCCCATCTACAGAGTTGAGATAGATAATACTACGTGATATCACAATGGACCTAAATTGGTCTAAGTGTGTCGACTTCTCCCGACAGCCACCTAAACCTATGGGGAACCCCCAAAATTTATTGTTTTTTTTTTATTTTTGTGTGAAAATCTTAATGCGGTTCACAGAATACATCTACTTACCAAGTTTCAACAGTATAGCTCTTATAGTTTCGGAGAAAAGTGGCTACGAAATTCCCGGACAGACAGACAGACAGACATGATGAATCTATAAGGGTTCCGTTTTTTGCCATTTGGCTACGGAACCCTAAAAACGAGTTTTGAGAAAACGAAATTTGAAGTTTGAATACAAATAATCACAAAATCTGCATGCACACGCACAGCATCCAGAGAATATCTTTTTAAACAGTGGCTAATGCGCTCTAATATAGCCAATGGATTTTATCTTCTTCTTTTTAACTCAACTGAAAAACTTGGTCCATTCCACTAACTATAATATTAAATGTCTTAATTGTTCAAATACATTCCGACTGAAAAGTTCCGGAATAATACCTATTTGAATTTGTTCGCTTTCAGGTGTACACTTTATTGAAAGGATTTTCTTTGTTAGTTTTCACAATATTCCTCTTGAGAACTTGACACTGGCATCTGAACTGAATTGAAGTTTAATATTTACAGACATGGAAGGAAAGGTGGAATACTATAAAAGAAAATAATTCTTACTTGAGAGAATTACGAGTACCTATAAGAGTATGGTAGAGCGATTTCCTTTTATAACATAATGCAAAGGAGTGTGTTCAATAAATTTATCATGCACATTCAAGCAGAGTAAAGATATTTTAAGAGGGAACACAAGGAAAGTGTGAGCAAGCTCAAACAAATCATTTTGAAAATGCAATAACATCAACAAAAGTAAGGTTTCACAAATACCAACAGCAAGTGGTAAATATTACGTAAATGGAATAAAAAAAACCGGAGCGATTCCTATGAAGTAGGTAAAAGGAATCTTTTAAGTAGCTATGTACAATGTACAATGTATATACATACGACTAAAATATGAGTACGAGAAACGGCATCAAAACCCCCCCACTTTACATCTTCCCTACAAGTCCTTCTGTGGCGTCCGCCGGTTCAACCGTCATAAACATCGGCAGGCCTAGCGGTTTCGGATCGCTTTTTCACTTAAGCCTGAATAACCCCGAGGTGCAGAGCGCGAAATATCTGACCATTTTCCTTGATAGAAAATGATTTGGAAGCCAAAATTTCACTGAAATTGTAAAAAGACATCAACTAGTTCAAGTAACAGCCCCTCTGGGTAAGGGAACACATTGCACATCAGAGTCGAAGATCTGCCCATTGTTATTTTTTTGTTAGTCTCGCGTCCACTGTTTCATCTACCTCACTGAATTTAGTTAAGTATAACAGTTTTTTCTATGATACCGTATGATACCCAACCCCATTAAAAAAAATTTATTCCTTGCACAGCGCGTCACCTCACACAATTTTTTAAACTATAACTTTTACTATACTGTGAGCGAATGAGCGTGAATGGAGCCAGTGTTTACATCTCTGCTTCTTTGATCAGCCTCTCTAGCTTACCACCAGAGAGAAGTCCCATGTAATCGTGGTCAAGATAATGCCGATGCTAGCCAGTAAATGCTTATGGCAGATTCCAGTGTCGCCGCGCTTACATATCTCTATAGCTGAAATTGGGAAGTAAATTAATATTCATTCATTTTCATTTATATGAAAGATCCGGTGTAACCGTAAACATATTGCTTGGATCAAGGCGATATCTTCTTTATCTGAAGAAAGACGGAGAATAAGACGCCCTTTCCATAATGGGACCCTCTTATTCTTGTGGAACAATCTGTACTTACTGCAACATTTTTGCTACAATCAGGCAGTTAAGTCTTCACTATGGTATTGTTTAAGAGGCTCGTTCTCACTGAAAAGAAAACCTTGTTGTGGTTGTCATCTGTTTTCATGTCCAACAGGGTATTGTTGATATAAGGCAAACGCGTTTTTTGAATTACTGAAGCTTTATAGTCATATCCATCCGAAGAAGTTAAGGTAACTTATGCAACTAGACCTCGGCTATCTCTCGCCTTTGCTTGAGATAATCCTGAAAAGCTGCATAGAAATGGCTTACATTCCGCTGTCATGGAGAGAAGTAAAAGTAGTTCTCATACCCAAAGCCGTAAATGTTCCAATGTAAATCCTAAGGACCTCAGACCCATAAGCCTATCGTCATTCCTTCTAAAAACATTAGAAAGGCTGATTGATATCCATCTACGTACTAACATTGATACAAGACTTCTGTCTACGGCTCAACATGCATATTGCAAAGGCAAATCTGTTGAAACAGCCTCACATACGTTAGTACGTTAATTCGAATACTCCCTTCACCATAAAGAGTACACTATGGTTGCATTCCTGGACATTGAGGGTGCTTTTAACAACGTCAATACATCCGCGATCGCAAATGCACTGTCAGATCTAAAGGTAGATGACTCACTTGGTGAGCTTATTAATCTACTTCTCACAAGTTGGATTATAAACTCTAAACTGGGTATGACATCTGCCAGAAGATCTGTCAGTAGAGGTACGCCACAAGGTGGAGTCCTATCTCCCCTCCTTTGGAACTTAGTGGTGAACAAGCAGCTGATGTGCCTAGAAAAGGAGGGCTGCAGGGTGATTGCCTATGCAGATGACGTTGCAATTGCCGCCTCAGGGAAGCACCTAAACACCCTGAAAGAACTTCTCCAAAACGCTCTTAACAAGCTAAATATATGGGCAGATCATTCTGGGTTGGGTGTTCACCCCCACAAAACCGAACTTGTACTATTCACTAGGAAACATAAATTTCCATACATTGAGGGGATCATTATCAGGGGCACAAGTCTAGTCTTTTCGGACGAGGCTAAATACTTGGGTCTCATTCTGGATAGAAAGCTCAGCTGGTCAGCGTCCATCTAAGAGCCAGCGAAAGAGGAAAAGGAGAAAGGCGGCTATCGTGCGGTGCAAAGAAACTGCACCGCCAGTTGAAGGCGCAAGCGCTGAGAACTGCCCTTCCCCGGCGGCGACGGCAAAGAGATGCAGGTCGGCAGAGGTTACCCCAACCGAAACCAGCCAGCTGACTGAAACCAACGCTGCCTCCCCTTCCAATAGCTCGAACAGGAAAAAACGGAGGAAGAAGACCTCAAGCACTCCTGTCGGTGGAACTGCGCGCGCACCTTCTGCGTGCCCTTCCACTAGAACACTTCCAGATGATGTATTTCCAATGATTGGATTTACTCAGATTAACCTTCAACACTCCAAGGCTGCTACTGCACTCATCAGTAAGAAGCTTTCTGTGTTGAATACAAAAGCCCACATGACATCCATACAGGAGCCATGGGTGTGGAAAAATCGCATCTGTGGCCTTGGAGGTATTCGTGGCACTACGATACTCTGTGACGAGCGCTCCGAGAGACCAAGGGCTTGTCTTGCTGTGTCGAACCTTTTCTCAGCGACTAAGCTTGGACAATTTTGTGGCCAAGATTTGGTTGCTGCAGCCATTAGCTACGAAACGAATGGAAGTTGGAAGACCTTCATCGTGGCGTCAGCTTATCTCCCCTATGATTCGGTAGTGCCTCCACCACCGAGGGCAATTGCTGAACTCATTGACTATTGCGACACCAGGAAGATGGGCCTAGTTATATGCTGTGATGCCAATGCTCAAAACACTGTTTGGGGCAGCAGCAAATGCAACATGCGAGGAAACCATCTCCTGGATTTCATTCTATCATCTGATCTTACTATCAACAATGTTGGCTCGCAACCAACTTTTGTGACGTCAAGAAGACAGGAAGTGATCGACCTAACTTTATCAAATAGATACTTTAAGGCGGTTACTAACTGGAGGGTCTCTTCGGAGGTGTCCCTCTCAGACCATAGATATATCGAATTCCAAATCGGATGCGAAGCCATCACTCTGCAGGAGAGGAGGAATCCGAGAAAAACCAACTGGATACGCTTCAGGGAGGAATTAGGGAAAACTCTCAAAACTCCAACCAAACTCAGGACGAGACAAAAGGTAAAGGAAGCTGTTCAAGACCTGAATAGTGCCATTACTAG